>JAPKLY010000123.1:538955-549627 GCA_026898435.1 Prunella vulgaris
TTCTTTCTTTCTTTCTTTCTTTCTTTCTTTCTTTCTTTCTTTCTTTCTCTTGATTCTTGTACAGTCTTCTCCCAATAGCCAGCAGATCCACTTGTGGATTGTGAATGATGCATCTTTACAGCCGGTAGCTTGACAGCAACAGATTTGGGTAACTGTATAATCTTTCCTTGTGAATTCTTCTTCTTTTCACTCTCAAATTTCCTTTTCCTTTCAGCTTCAGATTGTTAAGCCAATCTTAATGAAAAATCTTTGGATTTTGCTGCCTCAAAATCTTTGGTCATGGCTTCACCAAATCCTTTAACCTTTTCAAGAATCCGTTCTGTCTTTTTATCTCCTTTTTTAAATTCTTTCTCCATATGACTACTTTCCCCATTTTTGCCAACATCAGGGTGTGACAAAATGGTTGAAAGCTTTCCCATAATGTCTGACTTCATTGCTTTATTTTCAGAAATCAGACTTTCTACATCCTTCTTCATTCCTTGAACCTCCAGTTTCAGTTTGATTGAGTCATCTTTCATAGTGTTGATTGATGAGTTGAGATCAGTTATCTCTCTTGTCTTCTTCATAGAATCAGATCTTATCTCATCATTCTGTTTCATCACTCCATCAATGACTTTCTTGAAATTTTCTTGCAAAGTATTCCTTTCCAGTATTCCTCTTTCTTCCACTTTCTTCACTACATCCTCAACACCTTTCTTTACTCTCTGAGATATTAGAGTGTCTGGAACAAGCTTAACTTGTTTAAGAATTTCAGCTTCAATTCCCTTCAAAGTATCCTCAAAACCTTGAAGTTTTGATACAACCTCCGTAGGTGTCATCTTAGGAATAGAATCACTATCTTCCTCTTCTGAATCTGCCTCCTGGATAACAAGTTCTTTTCCTTTTCCAGTTTTCTGTGATTTTGCAGGTGCCAACTCTACAACTGTAGATTTCTTCTGTTGTTGTCTTTCTCTTGCTAGGAGTTAGATGAATTTCCATTTTATCAGTAGAGAAATCAGCCATGTAATCTTCAAGGTTTTCTCTTTTCAGGGCTGAGTAACTCTGCAGAGGGGGTGTCCCTTGCTGATAAATTTCATCTAAAATGAACATTGTAGGGGGAGGTTGATTGAATAGATTTGCAACAGGATTGGACAAATCCTTTACTACTTCATCGATTTCTCTAGAAGTTTATTCAATCATCTGTTCATTTGCTTCAGTTTCTTGAATGCGTGGAGCTTGAATACTTTCAATATAGGCTTGTGCACCACCCATTGGTGCATCATCATCTTTGCCTTCATCATCATCATCAGGCTTGTCTTTTGGTTCTTTGTAGGGAGAACCATCCTTTTCTTTTTCTGTTTCTTTTTCTTTTTCATCTTCTTGAACAACATATGTGGATTCATCTTCAATTGGAATTAATTCTGCAGCACCAGCTCCTGCAGATTCCAATATGGCTGCACCTTCAGCCAAAGTAGATAAGCCTTCAGCTTCAACTACATGAGTTCTTCCTTCTCCAATTCTAACAGGGATATCCTCATTACTTTCAGAACTGACAGCTTGATAGTCAGCTCCAGGAAAATAAGCTTCTGGATCAACCTCAGATCCCATCACAACTCTTAAGGCTGCAGCTGCAGACTTTGTGATCTTCTGTTTTCAGTCTCAGCCACCACTTCCTTGCCTTTTCCTTTATCTTTCCTTATTTTTCCAGCAATGATCTCCTCAATAAAATCAGGTCTTAGTAGTTCATTAACATCTGAGCAGTTTGTCTAGTCTACAACCCACTGGATCAAAATTCTTTCTTCATATTTTAATATCTCCAATTCTTCTTTTACAAGATTCCATTCCTTAAATTTTTATCTTTCTTCTTCAAAGCCTTCAAATCTCTCTACTGGAACAACTGGTTGTTGTTCAGTCTGAATGGGAGCTTCTATTTCTTCTATATCCTTTGGCTGTCCACTTGTCAAGTCTACAGCTGTAGACTTGTCCACAATTTCAGTATCATCAGCCTCTATTTGAATGAAACCTTTTTACTCTTTTCTCTCAATCTACTTCATCCCCAGAATCAGTCTTTTCATCTCTTAAGATAAATTTTCTCCTGACATTTTTCTTCTTTCTTTCACAGTGTTTCACAAGCCTTGAAACAACTATAGACTTTTTCTTCTTTATATCCTTAATTTTCTTTCTTTTTCTTCTATGAAGTGGCCATAGGAGCATCCATAACTCCTCTCTTGAAATTAGCTTTTCCAACAATCCTATAAACAAGAATGGGCTGTCCAATGTGCCCATTGAACAAAGTATAGCCTACTTCCTTCAAAATGTAGTTTAGAAACAAACCAAAACCTTTGTTTCTGCCTTCTTTTACTACATCATTACTTATGTTTCTCAAAAGTAATTCTCCTATGTCAACAAGAACCTCCTTATCTATGGCGATCATGAGATCCCACATAAGTCTAGTTCTTGTATCATGTGCACCAGTTCTACAAAGTATAAATTTATCTGTAACTTCATATAAATAAACGTACTCAACTGTAAGATCATTCTTCTTGAACGTCCTCTTCCAATTCTCTGGAAATGGCTTCTCTGCAGTGAACTTCTTCCAATATTTTTGATCTTCATCCAGAAAACTGAGGTTGTCATAAGAATCTCCTCCAGTTCTTAAGTGTAAAGCCTTGCAAATATCCTTAGAACTGATGTTAACCGTCCTTCCTTGGAGCTTAACTGACAATCTTTTTCTCTCAACATCTGTTTCAGCATTCTTGTAGAATTCCATAACAATCTTGTCATCATATGCACTAGGAGTATGAGTGAGACAATAATGTATTCCCTGATTGATGATATGCCTGACAACTTCTTCCATTGCTTCTGTGGGGTGCTTTCTTTGCAGTTCTTCAAAGTCGAACAAAGCACCAAAGATAACTTTCACTGCCATAGCTTGGGATTTGAAGAGTGAGGGATGGGGAGTGTTTAGGGGGTTTCAGAAATGTAAAGTAAGGTTAAAAGAATCAAGAATCCTTTGAATACCTTTCCTTACATGTGTTCTCAAGACAGGGGAGGGTAAAACTATCTTTTAAAAATGTATGCGTGTTTAAATTTCGAACCAAAACTTATGGAAATAAGTTTGTCCCAAATATAACTCATATGAACATTAAAATCTATTTAAAATGACACACATATTCAAACATTCTATTAATTAAAATGTTGAATAATCCAAAATGCCTGTATCTAAAGTACTGGCGTTTCTGAATTCATAGTGTTTCATTTAATTTCCCAGAATTGTTGTTGGTCCCAAAGGCAGGTTTTAGGGAAGAATACCTTTGAACAAGTCTAGAAGGGGGGGTTGAATAGACTTGTAAGGATTCAAAAACCTTTTTCAATTTATTTGGCTTATTCAGAAAACCAGCAGACTACTTGAGGTAGTCTGAATTTTAAAGTAGTGCGCTGTGAATAGTGCGGAAATGTTTTTAATGAAAATCAGCTTTAGGTGATGTGCACAAATAAGAGCAGAAAGAAATACGACGAGACACAAGGGATTTATAGTGGTTCGGACCAACTGTCTTACATCCACTCTCCTCAATCCAACTTGGACTTGAGGGGCTCTCCACTAACTCACTTACTTACTCACTTACACAGTTTGAGAGTACTACTCTCTTACAATTTGTCAATGCTATAATTGCAATTGACTTCTCACAGCTTCTACAAAGCTTTTACAAAGAATAAGTATAAATGGTATTTTTAAGTGCAAGTGATAAATCTGACAGAGTTTCGGCTAGCTTAATATGCGTGTAAATTCGATACTGAAATTATCACTGTTACTCTAATTTATAGGGTCAAATAACTAGCCGTTGGGATGGACTAGAAATCTGAGATCCTATAATTTCGTATTCAATCAATCATTATGATTGATTGAATCTCCATCTTGATTCCCGTCAATCTTCGCGATCTTCAATCAATCAAGTTTGTCCCCTTGATTGATTGATCTTCTATTCTGGGAATCTTCCTTCTATGTCGCAAGTCAACCCTTAAAACTGATTCTGAAGAATCTGGGCAGAGCACAAGACCTCAGCTGGTGTACCAGTCTGCTGATACTTGGACCTCAGCTGATGTGCAAGTCTGCTGGTGTGCACCTCAGCTGGTCTTCTTGACTTTGTCTGAATACGTCTTTTATCCATGGTCCTTGTTTTGTCTGCGACGTGCTCTCAGCTGTTCAGCTAATCTTCTGATATCAGTTGATCTGCTCTTCTGCTATCAGCTGATGTTAACTTCTCTGATGATCTGCTCTCGATACTCCAGTGTCAGCTGCTTAAATCTTCTGTCCTCTAAAATTGGCTAAGTCCTCAAGGACTCGGCTAGTCTTATCTTCTATGATAGCTTCGGATCTTCTAGGCAGCAAGGTAGATTCCCCCTCACTCGAACCTATCTAATCCTAACTACTCATCAGCTGACTAACATGTTCAGCTGGTCCTATTACAAGCTGATTGGTTTATTATATCATCAAAACATCTAACACAGATATCCTAACAAGTTCCTCCTTTTTGATGATATCAAAACCAACTCAGCTGATCTCAACAGATAAGCATATTCAATCAAAATTAAGATCAACATAGGACAGAAAAGAAGATCTTTAAGTAAGACCTTTAGACAGAATAAAAATGCAGCTGACAACAAGAGGTTGTCTGGAATCATAAAGCTTTATTAAATCAAAAGAGAAATTACAATCAGAAAGAAAGTACCTAATCCTCAGCTGACTCAGCTGGACTATTACATGAGGAGAGGTCTTCTGCTGCTGAGAGGAACTTGCATCCAGTCCAGGAATCTCTTCTCTATCTCCTTTAGAGCTGGCAGAGAGTTATCAGAGAGTTGATGAAAGAGTTGAGTAATCTGCAACCAATACTTCCTGATTTCCACCCAGTCTATCTTCCCACTCTCATCAGTTGGGGTTGGAAGATACTCAATCTCAGGCAACTCTGGCTGAACTTCCACCTTAAGTATTTCTTCTGTAATAGCTCTGAAGAATTTAGGAAAGGTCTCCTTTAACCAGTTTCTAAACTCAGCGTTCTTCTCTTTTTCTCCTCTGAGGATATTAAAGTGGATCATAGTTTTGGCCTTAATAGTTTTCCAGAGATCCACCAGCTCATCAGACAATTGATTGTAAAAATATCAATTGGTCCATCAACTAAAGGCTCATTTGGATCTCGGATGAATTTTCCACTTCTAGTCCTGCTGCCTTGAGAGACTGCCTTCCCTTGCTTCTTCAGCTTCCTCTGGTATCGCCTTTCAAGCTCATCATTCATTTCCCTTTCTTGTCTCTTCCTCCTCTCTTCAGGAGTCTCTTTCTCTGCTAGCTGCAACTCCTTAGCCAGCTTTTCATCTAGTTCAGCATTCATGATCCTTTTCTTTTTCTCCCTCTCTTCAGCTACAACCTCTTGCCTCTGCAAGGCCTCAGCTATTTTATGATCTCTAAGCTCCTGAGTCTTCTGGGCTGCAATCTTCCTGGTGTTGATGTAATCTTCAACATTCTCTATTCTAGCAGATAGAACTCCTTGATTGTCTACCAGAAGAGCTCTCGGAGAGGCCATCTTAGACTGCAGAGCAGCAATAGCAGCTGAGTTCTTCTCCTCCCCCTTTTTGATATCATCAATCACCGAAGTAGAGGGTAGAGAAGTAGGAAGATTATCCACAACAGCTTTAAGGTCCTCCTGACCGTGTTTGCACTCAGCAATTTGACCTTCCAGCCTTTCAGAGACCAGTCTGAATCTCTCAGATTCAGCAGCAAGAGTAGCAGATGCATCATCAGTGAAAGCCCTGGCAGTTGACTTGAAGTGTTGTAGAGTTTGGAAGAATTCAATCCTGGTAGCATACAAGCTGTCCTCCATAGCTTCCTTCAGCTTGTTGCGATGATCCAGCAGGACTTGATGAACTTGTTTTTCAATCAGAGAGGGGGCAACAGACTTGGCAGCTAGAAGAGTAGCTTTGACCTCCCTAATGTGGTCATCAAAATAATCTTTCAGTTGATCCAAAAGTGCAGGGGTTACCTGATCAGCTGGGGAGATCTCAAAGCTTGCTGCCGGAGGGATGAATTCAGACTCAGCTGTTTCAGGACAATCCAGTGCCACCCCATCCTTGAGCAATAATGCACGGGCCACCTTTCTCAACCCTTCAGGGGATGTCAGCTGGGATGGAGCCTTAACTTCCAAGGCATCCATCAGAATTTCTTCCCATTTTGTAAATGCTGCTTCCCCCATCTCCTTTATCAGGGCCAGAAAGAAGGTAACTGGCCCTTCTCTTGCTTGTGCCCAGTCAAGACCATCAGCAAGTATGTCTTGATAGGCTGGATATGGGTTAAGTTCTGGGATGTAGAGGGAAATGTGGGCAAGGGCAAATATGATCATCCCTCGTTCAAGAGGCCCCTTTGAACGATGGTGAGATAGGCGAGCTTGTTTGGCCATTTCTGTGGGGGAGTTGGGGTTATCAAGAATAATGGGTTCAGGGTGAGAGGGTTTGGGAATAGCTGAAGGCTCGCAAGAGGTAGCAATCTCCTCTGGTTCATTGCCAATTGGGATTTGTGGAGGTGAAGGATCAGCTGGGGTTGTGGAGTGTTGGGAAAGATCAGAGAAGGGAGTAGGAAAAACTGACCTGATGGGTGAGGCAGCTAAAGGTGTGTCTGCTGATGGAGCATCTTCAGAGGAATGTAGAACCTCTGTCTCAGCAACTGAAGGCTCAGCTGATTCCCTCTCTTCTGACTCTTCTTCCTCTCCATCAGAGCCAGACGCAGAATCCTTATCTGAATCATCCCCCTCAGCTGATTCCTCTACATCCTGCTCTTCTTCTTCATCATAAGACTCATCAACCAGCAGAAAAGCCCTCTCTGCTGAAGATTGCTTCTTCTTCAAACTGCTCAGCACAACAGTATCATCATCTGCATCAGAATCAAAAGAGAGCTTCCTTTGAACTGGAGTGGTTTCTTTCCTGGATTTCTTCTTTCTGCCCCCTCCAGCAGGCTTTGAAGCCTTCCTCTTCTGTTTCTTTCCTGGACCAGCAGAGGAACCCGGGGAAGCAACTACGGGATCAGCTACGGAGTCTGAATCAGCTGGCCCAATGAAGTCCAAGTTACTTCCCCTTAGGAACTTGGTGTGGTTGTACTCAACAACCCATTCCTCATCCCACTCATGCTGGGGCAGCAGATGATTCAAGAGGATATTGATCTTGGTGGCCATGGAGAACTTTGATTTGAAGCTATAAACCTGTTGCCCATCCACCTCCTTCGCAACACACCTCTTGGACTCCTGTTCCAGCCGGAACCATAGCAGACTCACCCAGTCTGCTCGCACCCCATCAAGAATCATGCGGGCCACGCTCAGGTGAAGTTTGGTAATGGCATCCAAACTTCCCTGTTCCGCCAAGATGACCTTGGTCACCACATCCATCAAAAATCGGAAACGTCTCCTCAGCATGGACTTCTTTAGATTTGTGGTGGTGTCCCTATTACTCTTCCTGGCCATTAACTTGAAAGTTTCCAGGTAGTCGGCTTCTTTGTATTTGTGAGGTTGGACACCAGTGGAGGATAGGCCAAAAAGATCAGCAACGGCATCCTTGGAAATAACAACAGTTTGTCCATCAACCAAGGAGCCTATGGAGTTGGAACTGAACTGGGCCTTAAGAAGGAATTGGAAGGCATAGAAGTTTAAGGTTTTATGGTCAGGAGGGGTCATGGAGATGAAGGTTCGGAGATTGTGATGTTGAAGCAGGTTTAGGATTTCTCTAATCTCAGGAACCTTAGTTGTGTCGAAATCAACACACATCTCTGCGTACATCTTTTCCTTAAACAATTTTTGCAAAGCCTTGGATGCCATACCTTCAAAACAAAGATTAAGTGCACAGAGAATAATATGCAGGAAAACTACGGGCAGAAAGATTTAGGAGCAGAAGGTTTTTCAGAAAGAAGTTAAAGAGGTATATATAGGGATCGAGTAAGATGAACAATTTTTCCAAAATTAAAAACCATCAATTTTGATCGTAGATTTGTATTTTGCATCACACAAATCAAAGGTCCAAAATAGATGATCTTTGAGAATTTTGGAGGTGATGCGTGGGTGTCAGGATTTCGAAAGGTTTTGACCGCCCAAAAGATTCGCCTTTTTAAAAAAGGTAATGATGAAAGCACTTTTTAGAGAAATTTTAGGCGGTGAGAAATTAATTACTTCTGACACCTTATTTTGAAAAGGTAATAAATCCCCGAATTTTCGTAAGAGAAAAGATTTGATTGCCAATTTTCTAAAATAATTTTAGAAATTAGGGATTTATTAATTTTTGAAAAGATTTGATAGATAAAATGAAATTTTAAAACCGACACAAAGATCATAGAAATACTTATCGAGAAGCTGACGTGGCAAAGTCAGCTGATAAGAGCGATCCTCATGAAAATCTTTTCTGCTCATCTGGGTCTTTAACGTCAGCTGACATGGACCAGCTGAAGCAAAGTGGCCTTGTCTGAATTTCATAACTTATCCCTGTATCAAGTTAGACATAACAAGATAGAGAAAAGAAAGGAAAGAATAAGAAGACATACCAGATCAGCTGATGTGAGGATCAGCTGATTACTTCAGCAGAATAGTCCTTAGCAGGGTACCAGCTGACTACCCGTTTACCCAAAAACTTTCTTTCTATAGAACTGCTCCTCCATCTATCATTCCTAACTTTGCAACTAATTCTCTGAATCTTACCTCTGCTAAAGGTTTGGTAAGCACATTTGCTCTCTGCTTCTCCGTATGAATCTTCTCCATCCTGATATCTCCCTTCTCAGCATGATCTCGAAGAAAATGATGTCTTATATCCACATGCTTGCATCTAGTATGGAGAACTGGATTCTGAGTAATGGCTATTGCACTTGTGCTATCACAGAAGATGGGTATCTCTTCTGTGATCACATGGTAGTCCCTCAGCTGTTGTCTGATCCAGAGCAGCTGAGAACAGCAACTACCAGCGGCCATGTACTCTGCCTCTGTTGTGGAAGTAGCTACTGAAGTCTGTTTCTTGGAGAACCAAGATATCAACTTACTTCCCAGAAACTGACATGTGCCAGAAGTTGATTTCCTATCAATCTTGCACCCTCCATAGTCAAAATCTGAATACCCACTCAGCTGAAAGTTGTCATCAGCTGGGTACCAGAGGCCTAGATTGTAAGTACCCTTCAAATACTTTACAATCTTCTTTGCTGTTTCCAGATGAGATTTCTTAGTATTTACCTGAAACCTTGCACACACCCCTACTGCAAAGCTGATATCAGGTCTGCTGGCAGTGAGATACAACAGAGAACCAATAAGTCCCCTATAGTGTGTCTGATCCACTTTCTCACCAGCCTCATCTGGATCCATGCTAAAGTTTGCCATCATTGGAATCTTAGCTTCTCTGCTACTACTGACTCCAAACATTTCTATCAAATTCTTGGCATACTTAGCTTGGCTAATGAAAGTTCCATTGGACATCTGCTTTACCTGTAGTCCAAGGAAATAAGTCATCTCCCCCATTATGGACATTTCAAACTTGCTGGTCATCAGCTTGATGAACTCATCACACATCAGCTTGTTGGGGGAGCCAAAGATGATATCATCCACATAGATCTGCACTAAGAGGATATCATCTCCATCTTACTTTCTGAACAAGGTTTTGTCTATCTTTCCTTTACTGAATCCACTATCCAGTAGGAACTGTGATAGAGTATCATACCAAGCTCTAGGTGCCTGCTTTAGTCCATATAAAGCCTTCTGCAACCTATAAACCTTGTTCCCAATCTCAAATCCTGGTGGCTGTTCCACATAAACTTCTTCTGCCAGGATTCCATTCAGAAAAGCTGACTTGACATCCATCTGATATACCTTGAACCCTTTGAAAACAACATTGGCCAGAAACAATCTAATGGCTTCTAGTCTTGCCACAGGAGCAAATGTCTCATCATAGTCAATCCCCTCTGACTGTGAATACCCCTGGGCTACTAGCCTTGCCTTGTTTCTAACCACTACATCATTTTCATCCTTTTTGTTCTTGAATACCCACTTAGTGCCTATGACCTTCTAATGTTTGGCCTCTCCACTAGAGTCCAAACTTCTTGTCTTGCAAACTGATTTAGCTCTTCTTGCATAGCTATAATCCAGTTTGGGTCTTCAAGAGCTTCATGGATATTCTTGGGTTCTATCAGTGACACATAACAACTGAATTGAGCACCCAAGTTTAGCTTTCTTCTGGTCTGAACACCTACACTTGGATCTCCTAGAATCTGTTCAGCTGGGAAATCAGACAATGTCTTCTTGCCCCTTTGAGGTGCCATAGTTTGCTCCTCTTAGGTCTTGTCTGATATTCCCCCTTGGTTAGTGTCAAGAGTCAATGTGCCATCATCTGGTGCTGATGAGGACTTATCCGCTGATTTGGGCTCATCATCTGAATCTGAGTCTGATTCTATCCTAGGTACCACTACCTTAATCAGATCTGGCTTGTCTGACAGATTCAGCTGATCCACCTCATCTGCTAGCTTCTCCTTGCTGTACTCATGAAATGATTCATCAAATACAACATGGGGTGTCTCTTCCACACATAGAGAGACTTTATTAAAGACTCTATAAGCTTCGCTACTTCTAGAATATCCTAAGAATATTCCTTCAGCAACCTTAGCATCAAAAGTCTTTAACTTAGTCTTTCCATT
>JAPKLY010000123.1:549637-568794 GCA_026898435.1 Prunella vulgaris
CCTTCAGCAACCTTAGCATCAAAAGTCTTTAACTTAGTCTTTCCATTGTCATGGATGAAACACTTACACCCAAAAATATGGACAGAGGAAAGATTAGGAGTTTTACCCTTGTACATTTCATAAGGAGTCTTCCCATGTCTCTTGACTGGTAGACACCTATTTTGGATGAAGCAAGCAGTGTTGATGGCTTCTGCCCAAAACCTTTGAGGAGTATGGTATTCAGCTAACATAGTCCTTGCTGCCTCCTTGAGGGTTCTGTTTCTCCTCTCAGCTAACCCATTCTGTTGAGGTGTTCTGGCAGCTGATGTCTCATGCTGAATACCATTATCCCTGCAATAGTCAGAAACAACAGAGTTAAGAAACTCAGTACCTTTATCACTTCTGATTCTGACTATGGTGAGGTCCAGCTCCTTCTGAATCCTCTTGAACAACTCCAGCATCTTGACCATAGTCTCATTCTTCTTGAACAAGAACACTACCCAAGTGAATCTTGTATAGTCATCAACAATCACCAGTGTGTACTTCCTTCCACTGAAGTTAAGAGGTGAGACTGGTCCAAACAAATCCATATGAAGCAGCTGGAGTACTTTTGTTGTTGAAGTACTCTGCACATCTTTGAATGAGGCTTTAATCTGCTTCCCTTTCTGACAGGCATCACACTTCTGCTCAGATGAAAACACCTCATTTGGTAGACCTCTGACTAGACCTTTCCTTGCAACCTTGTTGAGAGTCTTGAAGTTCAGATGACCTAACCTCTTGTGCCAGAGCCAGCTGATCTCTGATGAGCTTTTAGCAACCAAACATGAGTCAGCTGGACAGCTTGCAAAATCTGCAAGATACATATTACCTCTTCTGAGAACAGTTAGTAGCACCTGCTCATTTAAATCATTAATAACAAGACAAGAGTTCTTAGAGAATCTTACTGAATATCCCTTGTCACAGAATTGGGATACAGACAGAAGATTGTGCATAAGCCCTTCTACATAGTAGACTTCTTCAACTCTTGTTCCTTTGATCAGCAGGGTACCAACTCCTCTGGTGACTCCAAAATTGTTGTCAACGAACACAACTCTAGGCCCATCAAGCGTTACAAAGTCCTGGAGGAGATGCTTCTCAAAGGTCATGTGCTTCGAGCAACTGCTATCAATGTACCAGACATGGCCCTTTGCTTCTCCTCTTTCTATAGGGCTAGAGTTTTCCTGAAATTAAAACTCAGGCTTTAGGTACCCTATCTTTGGGTCCTGATTGGTTAGTTTTGACTTTCTGGATCCATAGATAGAGATCATCCTTAGGAGGTTTAGGAGATCTCAACCTTCTACCATACTTATCCACAAAAATCATCTCCCTCAGAGGATCTTTTCTAGGGCGATGAGTGATGACAGCAGGTTTGTAGATGGGCTGCTCAAAAGGATAATTTTGGCTTGAGCCTCCGAATGACTCATATACCTTAGCCTGTGAAGGCTTGCCTACTTTGGTTACATTAAAAGTAACCCAGGGCTGAGGTCTGTTTCGCTTGGGTTTACTCTGCTGAGATGACCCAGGCTTATCATTCCTCTGCTGATTCTGCTGAGGTCTCCTTGTCTTAGCTGAGCTATAACTTGGATTCCTCTTCTAATCTCGGGGCTTCTGAGCTTTGGACTTATGTTGGTTGTCAGCAGGCTTCTGAGTTTTAGTACTCTTCTGCTCTGCTGAAACCTTGTGATCACCAGCAGACTTCTGAGCTTTGGAGCTCTTCTGTCCAGCTGGGACCTTTTCTGTTCCTCTGCTCTTTTGCCCTTCTGATCCAGATGCAGGCTCAGCTGGCCCTTTACCCTTTCGAGGATCCCTAATTAACCCATTGTCACCTTTCTTCTTCTTTTGTGGTTTGGGTTTTGGATAACCAAGACCCCTTTTATCATTCACAGTTTGTGAGGACTCATCTATCTCAGACACGGCATTCTTTTCCTTAGTCAGCTGATCCACTTTCAGCTGAAGCTGCTGTGAATTTTTGATTGTCAGTTCATTCCGCTTGAAGAGTTCATCGAACTTAGCTGTCAGCAGATTATGTTCTTCACTCAAGACAGTGTTCTCAGAAAGTAGCTTTTCTATCAGCTTCTCTTGTTCCTCACATTTTGCTATTAAGTCAGCAGACTTGTTCGCTTGTGAATCATAGGATATCACTGGTAGTCTAGCATTTTCCAGATCTTGTCTCAAGCTTAAAACTTCAGCCTTCAGACTTGAGTTCTCCTCTTCCAGCTTAGAACAAACTTTTAAGGAGGATTGGAGATCAGACAACAACTTGTGTAAATCTGACTCCATAGAATATGTAGAGGAGCAAGATGAGCTAACAGAGGGGGTAGGAGAATTTACCTCTTCAACCTTAGCCATGAGGCAGATGTCATCCTCTGATTCAAAATCAAATGAGGATGAGGATGAACTGATATCCTGCTTCTCCTCCTCTGCCAGCAGAGCTCTCTTTTCAGCGAACCTGCGATCTCTCTTGATCCTATTCTCTTCTCTCTCCCTAGGGGTAAGCTGAGGACAATCATAGCTGAGATGTCCTGGCTTGTTGCAAGTGAAACAAACACCATCTCCTCCTCTTCTGGGACTTGGTTCCCTCCTTCTCTCTGGAGACTTGTATCTGGTCTCCTGTTCATCTGATGGTCTTCTGGCATCAGATGACTTCTGGTATCTTCTGGAAGAATCACTCTTATTCTTCTTCCAATGGGATCTATACTTCTGGAACTTGTTTAACATCTTGTCAAACTTCTTGGTCAATAAAGCAAGTTGTTCCTTTAAGCTCATGTCCTCTGGAGTATAGGACTTCTCTTGACTATCAGCTGCAGCAGAGAAAGCGACATTCTTTGTGGCTGATGAAGTTGGAGTCTCATCTTCTTGATCTTCTTCTTGGATATCGAACTCATGTGCCTTCAGATGAGATAGCAGTGTATGATGACTCATCTCAGATAAATTCTTTGTCTCTTTAATTACCGTCACCTTCACTCTCCATCTTGGAGTAAGAGATCTCAAAATTTTGTTATTAATATCTTTCTCCGAGTAATCCTTTCCTAAGGAGCTTGCCTTATTCAGTATGTTTGTCAGCCTCATATCTAGCTGATCAATGGTTTCATCAGCTTTCATTTTAAATGTGTCAAAGGTATGTAGAACAGCTTGAAGCTTGTTCTCTTTGATTTGATCTGTCCCTTCACACATCAAGGAGAGTTTTTCCCACATCTCCTTAGCAGTTTTGCAAGTCTTGATTTTCTCTATATACACTTTGGAGAGAGTCTCAATGATTTCTGTTCTGGCCACTTGATCTAGGTTGAAGAGTTTCCTTTCAGCATCGTTTAGTTCACTCTTCTTCTTCTCTATCTTCCTTCTTTCACTGATTTCAGCTTCTGGAGTTTTGCCATCACTTACTCCTTCCCAGAAGAACTTGATTGGCCCTTCCTCCAGAACATCTAGCATCCGATCATGAATGGCTCCAAGGTGATTCTCCATTCTGAATTTCCAGTAATCATAATCCTCTATGGAGAATTCAGGCAACTTCCTTGTCTTGGATCCACTCTTTTTGTAGGAAGACATATCTGCAAGTGATTAGATACAAAGCACATAAAATATTCTAAAAACAGATTTTCAGGGATCTGTCCAGGTAACCACCAAAAGCTTTCTCAGGCTGTGGTCTTTTGGACACACAGCTCTGATACCACTTGTTGGTCCCAAAGGCAGGTTTTAGGATTTGACATATTTAATGATCTTCTTTACAACATTCAAGTGAGAATCCTTAGGATTGACTTGGAATCTTGTACATACACTTACTGCAAACATAATATCAGGTCTGTTTGCTGTAAGGTATAGCAATGATCCAATTAGCCTCCTATATTTGGTTATATCAACACTTTTTCCATTCTCATCTTTGTCTAAACTCACAAAAGGTGTCATAGGTATATTGGTAGACCTAGAGCTATCCATTCCAAATCTTTTGATCAGCTCTTGAGTATACTTAGCTTGATTGATGAAAATTCCATTCTTCATTTGCTTAACTTGTAATCCCAAAAAGAAATTTAGATTTCCCATCATGCTTATTTCAAATTTCTCTGTCATGAGCTTAGAGAACTTTCTGCATAAATCTTCATTGGGTAACCTAAAGATTATATCATCAAGATAGATTTGAACAAGCAGTATATCATTTCCATATTGTAATCTAAATAAGGTCTTGTCAACTACACCCTTTTTGAATCCATTTTTGATCAAGTGATCACATAGGGTGTCATACCACGCTCTTGGTGCTTCTTTGAGTCCATAAAGGGCTTTTCTAAGCTTATAAACCATATCTTCAGCTGTAGATTCCTCAAATCCTGGTGGTTGTTCAACATACACTTCCTCTGATAGTAAACCATTTAGAAATGCACTCTTTACATCCATTTGATAGACTGTAAAGTTCATATGTGCAACATAGACTAGAAAAATTCTTATAGCTTCTAATCTTTCAACTGGAGCAAAAGATTCATGAAAATCTATGCCTTCAAATTGACAATAGCCTTGAGCAACTAGCCTTGTTTTATTTCTTGTTACAATCCCATCTTCATAAAGTTTATTCTTGAATACCCACCTAGTGCCAATCACTTTGTGATTATTAGGTCTGGGTACAAGTTCCCATACTTGATTTCTCTCAAAACCATTCAATTTTTCTTGCATTGCAATGATCTAATTTACATCCTGCAGTGCTTCATGAATATTTGTAGGTTCTAAAGAAGAGAGAAATGTAGAAAACATTACCTCTTGGATTTGTCTTCTGGTCTTTACAGGATCAGATATGTTTCCAATTACATGCTCAGGGGGGTGATCTCTTAACCATTTGAAATCTGGCTCAAGTTCTAGTCTTTGATCATTATTCTCTACAGCTATAGATTCACCTACTGCTGACTCATCAAGTCTTATTGTTGGTGTTTCTATTTCTGTTGGAACATTCTCATAAACTAGATCTTCAACATTCTCTATGGGTGGTAACTCATTTATCACAGTGCCAAAGCCTTTAATGGTCAAATCTACAGGAGTTTTGATTTCAACATATGGCTGTTGACTTGTGACTGTAGTGTTGTCCTCTCTAGAGTCTTCAACTAAGTCTTCATGGGGGCTGTGTTGTTCATAAAAAACAACATGATGTGATTCTTCTACAATCATTGATCTCTTGTTATACTCTCTGAAAGCTTTGCTAATATTAGAATAACCTAGAAAGATACCTTCATCTGACTTAGAATCAAAAGTCTTAAGGTGTTCATTCCTATTATTCAATATGTAGCATTTACATCCAAATATGTGTAAATAAGAGATATTAGGAGTTCTTCCTTTCCATAACTCATATGGGGTCTTCTTGTGATCCTTCACTATCAAGCATATATTCTGAGTGTAGCATGCTGTGCTTGTTGCCTCTGCCCAGAACCTCTTAGGTAAATTTGCTTCCACTAACATTGTTCTAGCTGCTTTCTTGAGTGTTCTATTCTTTCTTTCTGCAACACCATTGTGCTGTGGGGTTCTAGCTGCATAATACTCGTGTAGAATTCCATAAAGTAAGCAATGTTCTTCAATAACTTGGTTTGTGAATTCTGGTCCTCTGTCTGATCTGATCTTCACAATCTTCAAGTTCTTTTCATTCTGAATCCTTCTCATTAACTCAGGTAACCTTTGTAGAGTTTCACTCTTCTTTCTTAGAAACACAGTCCAAGAAAATCTTGAGTAATCATCTATTACCACTAAAGTGTACTTCTTTCCACCAATGCTTACTGGTTTAATTGGTCGAAAAGATCCATGTGAAGTTATTCAAGTACTCTTGATGTGCTTGAGTGTGTCTTGCTCTTGAAAGTCTTCTTGATTTGTTTCCCTTTAACACAAGCATCACATAGATGTTCCTTCCTGAACCTTGTGTTCGGTAGACCTCTTACAAGTCTATTATTCATAAGTTCATTCATGGTTTTGAAGTTTATGTGATTCATCCTTTTGTGCCATAACCAACTAACCTCATTGATGTGGGATAAATGTCTATCCTACTGTTCATAGCCATAAGAGAAAGGAAGTGGTCTTCAATCTCGTGTCCAACTCTGAGCAGAGCTAGAGCTGGATTGTTAGCCCAAAAGTCAAGGAAAATGTCTAAGGACATAAAAGTTATTTAGATAGCAACAATAAAAATTTAAACTCTCACCTTTGGGAGAGTTGGTAAAACCAGAAGCCAGAACTGAAATAAACATTCTGATTTATATGTGAATTTATATTTAATCGACGAAACTTGGATAAGAAGTATCCAAATATCAAAAATGCTGAAATGAGGATTCTCCAATTTGGTGCGTAATGAGCACTATCATGAAAAAAGGACAAATAAGGAATCATTCTTGTACCAATGAATTGTTATTGGTGACACTTGGCATGAATGGTAACAAACCACCATATGGTCCCCTCAAGTGGTCCCCTATGACAGATGGGATTTGAGGATTAGAGATTACAATTGTGCCCTTTAAGGGAAAAAAGATATAAAAAAGATCATTCTTAATCACGAAGAGACACGATACATTTACCATATATATTTTTCTGCAATATTCATATAAATCAAAGGTAGCTGACTTGGGCGTTAGAGGATCAACGCCGGGGTCCATCCCATCTTGATGTCTTGCAGATTCTCACTGGAAAATCTCCAGAGCTGATCACCGGAGCTGGAAAACTGTTCTAGAGAAGTTCCTGTCATCATCTCTGTTTGAAGAAGGATTATTTTTAGCTAACTACAGGTAAAACTTGATTCATCCCTGCTTAATAAATTCTTTTTGATGCATGTGACGTTTTTGTACACATCAATTGGCGCCGTCTGTGGGAACATTTGAGCTTTGGCGTGAGTGTTCCTTTCGAAATTGTTTTGAATAGAAGAATATGTAGAGTATTGACACTAATGTTTGCTAAAAATGAAGAATTTGATTTTACCTTTCCTGGAAGAATTTTATAATAAGAAATATATGTATGATTTTAGTAGGAAATATGATGATTGAGGATTTTGAATAAATCTATGAATGATTTCTAAAATGTTTCTGCTCTATGTTCGAAACTTTTTGGGAAAATATAATGTGGGAAGGTACTCCTTGAATATGAAGGCAGTTTTTTAGAAAGAAAATCTGGATATGGTGTCATAAATGATAATATCCTATGAATGATCTCGAAGATGAATGTATGCATGTGTAGTTTATAAGAAGACGAACACTGTGATTTTTAGAGATGAATATGAGATATGATCCTTAGACTGATAAATTATTATTATTATTGTGACATGATTTAAGAAAGTTAGAATGCATTTCTTGAGAAACACTAGCAGATTGATGTATTTATTCAATGAGAGTTATTTGAAGTTGTGTTTGGAAGAACACCATATGATAAAGATGATGAACCGATTGTTTTTTATTCATAAAGGTAGAAATGACTGAGTCACTTCCCAAGAATCTGGGAAAGGATTTTAACAAAGCTGCCAACACGCCGGTTAGTATGGATACTCCGACAACAATAGTGTTGGATGAAGGAATTCCAAGTATGAACTCAGATCAAAATGATTCTTCGTTGGTTTCGATGACACCGGAACATCTGAAAAGTCTGATACAGTTAGCAATGACTAGCGCCTTATCGGCCAAAACTCCAGAGATGGGGGCTCCACCGGGGACGCTGATACCTCCGGTGGAGATATCTCAACCTACCAGAAATGAAGATGCAATGGCTGAAATGCATGGATCTAGATCGCAGAATGAACCTGTGGTCAGAACTCAAAGCATGCCAGAGAATAGGGCCTGGAATGTGCCCGGAGAGAAAAGGGCCTGGACAGTTGCTGACGGATCTGCCACCAGAGATGAGAGAATGGTTACCAGAACTGGTTCCAAAGGCTCACAATTAGTTGAGTATGAAAGTGGTGACTCAGAAGAAGAAGAAGCTGAGTCCACAACAAAAGCTGCTGCAAACAAAGAACTAGCTTCTTTGAAATGAGATATGGAAACAATTAAGAAACATTATGAGAAAACGGAAAAGAAATCGTTCCGCTTTGTGGGATCCCCATTCTCTGAGGAAATTCTGGCAGATCCGCTGCCAGGAAACTTTAAAAATCTGAGCTACAAGTACGATAGGACTACTGATCCGCAGGATCATATGTTGAGATTTGAAAATGGAGCTTTTCTCCATAGATACTCTGATAGGGTAAAGTGTAGAGTATTCCTCACTACCCTCACAAAATGAGCTCAGAAATGGTTCAGTCAGTTGCCCACGAAATCGATCCATTCTTTTGGAGAACTCAGTAACTTGTTCTTGCACCAGCTTTCTAGTGCTAAAAAAATTGCAAAGACTTCACTATACTTGCTGTCTCTGAAGAAAAAATCGAATGAAAGTTTGAGAGAGTACATCACAAGGTTTAATGAGGCAGCACTGGAGGTTCCCTCTGCTTCTGATGAGGTGAAAACAAATGCCCTGGCTCAGGGCTTGAGAGATGGAGATTTTTTCAAGTCCCTTGCCAAGAAACGGCCGTATCATTTGATGAGCTCCAAGAGAGAGCAGATAAGTATGTAAATTTAGAGGAAGCTAGTGGAGAAAAGAAAGAGGAAAGTCGTACTGATAAAGGTGGAGAGAAAAAGAAAGAATCAGAAAAGAAGAAATTAACTTCTCCAGAGAAGGGGAAGGGAGGCAGAGAAAAGATCACACCTGAAAGATTCGACACTTACACCCCTTTGACACTGCAGCCTGCAGAGATGTTGGAAGTGGTGGCTGATCATCCCATCTTTAAGTTCCCTTTCTCAGCGAAAAAAGGGCCTAAAAACCCCAGATCTGAATTTTATTGTAGGTTCTATAATGATTATTGACATGATACAAACGAATGCCGACACTTGGAAGATGCCATTGAGAGATTAATCAGAGAAAGGAATCTGGTAGAGTTTGTCAAGAAGGGTAAGTAATCTCCCTTGTATCCAATTTGAGCCAGAGGATGAAGTCTCTGTTCAGAGGCCACATAATGATGCACTGGTGGTAACAATGGAAATTGGAGGATATTATGTTGCTAGAGTCTTTATAGACACTGGAAGTTCGGTAGATATCATTTTTTTATGATTGTCTAGCAAAAATGAATTTGAATGTGGAGCTTAAAACAGTGGACACATCACTTTTTGGATTCACGGGAGGAGCAATCCATCCAAAAGGGCAAGTCTCCCTTCAAGTCAGAATGGGAAGCCCACCAGCATGCAATGTGAAGATGGTAAATTTTCTGGTAGTGGATGCCCCTTTATCGTACAATGTGATTTTAGGGAGACCATCTCTGAATCTTTTTCGAGCAGTTGTTTCCACGTACCATAAGAAGTTGAAATTCCCAGTAGAAGAGGGAGTAGCAGAACTAGTGGAAGACCAGTGCTGCTCCAGAAAATGCTATGTTGAGACAGTAAAGAAAGCCACGCAACATGTAAGAATAAATGAAACCAGAGGAGATGATCCTGTGGGAAAAAGGATGAAAAAGATAGAACAAACGAAAGAAGAGCCAGAGATAAAAATTCAAGCAGAAGAAGAACTTATGCCTATGGAGTTGTTTCCAAATAAAGTTGGGTTCACTACCAGAGTTGGAACACAGATGACAAGTTGTGTGGCAGAAGCAATTATCAGATGCTTGAGAAGAAATATAGATCTGTTGGCATTCCAACCAGAGGATCTGGTAGGAATCGACCCAGAAGTGGCTTTGCATAGCCTGAATATTGATCCTAATTGCAGACCTCTGAAACAAAAGCTGAGGCAGTTTGGGTATGAGAAGGATCAGATCATAAGAAAAGAAGTGGAGAAGCTCCTAAGAGCAAAGCATATAGAAGAAGTGCAATTCCTAGAATGGCTGTCTAATGCTGTTATGGTGGCAAAATGAGGTGGAGCATGGAGGATGTGCATAGATTTTCGAGATCTGAATAGGGCATGCCCTAAAGATCATTATCCTTGTTGGGACAATCTTAAGTGTTTTGATTAGATCCCGAAACCCCTTGATGAATTTGCCTAAGTATAGTTCATCAGGATGATAGGCTCAAGATAGATAGGTTAGAATAGATTTTTTCTATTCACAGGTATTCAGTTCAGGGGGAACGTGTTGAGGAATGAAGACTGATGGTGACGTCCCTGAAGTCTGAAGTCTGAGGCATTTCCAACCCTGAAGGCATGATCTTCCTAAAAATGATCAACCTAAAGCTGAACCTGAAAAACCTAGAAAGACCCATGAAGATGCCTAGAAGCCATCCTGAAGAAGACCACTGATCCTGACAGAACTGAGTAGACTAAGCATGCTCAGGGAAGTCTCTATCAGTGAAGGCACAATGTAACCTTGATTAGGCTGAATGTCTTACTGATGTTCATAAGTCCTGACTTGGGCCTAATATCAGTTAACCTGATATTTGTAAGTCCTGAGACCCAAAGGTTACACGTGCGAATGGAAGTCTGATGAAGTAAAAAGAATGTCAGAGTCTCTAACATAAGACAAACATTTATGCTGAGTAAAGAACGAGGAACTCAGAGTTATAAATGTACGAGGATCAGTAAAGTCAATGCCGATAAACTAGCCATTGGACAAGAGACCAGTTAGAAGGCGACACGTATGTACAGAGACTGAGAGCATTTAATGCTTCTCAGAGGTGCAGACGGCGGATCAGAATCTTTGCCATACTAGGTATGGTCTCTGTCAGACAAGGACAACCAGCTTTTGCACCTACCTAAAATAGGAAGGTTTGAAATGGATCACTTCCAACGGATCTTTTTCAAACCTCCCTATAAATACAGAAACCTTAAATTTGAAGCAACACTCTGAAACCTGAAATGGATCACTTCCAAGCACTCAAAGTTCATTTGAAGCAACACTCTGAAACCTTAAATTTCCCTATTGTAGTAGTAGGAATCTATTCTGTATTTTGCTTAGAGTATTATTCCTATCCTTAGAACTGATTTGTTCGAAGGATCAATACACTATAATTGGAAAACGTGAATACCAAACCCCTCAGATTGTGAGTTGGTTGGTAGGAAGGACTGGGACTTGTAAAACGCCCAGGGGCCAGTTCCTTAGAGAGGAAGTTGGCTATTCGTGTCCCTTGGCACGTAAAACCCAAGTACCTATCGTCAGGGTTTTGAGGATAGCTTCCTGTTCAATCAGGTCGTGGACGTAGGAGTTGGTTATCTCCGAGCCACGTTAAAAAGACCCTTGTGTACTAATTTACTATTTGCTCAAGATCATAAACTGTCATTCATATTAAACTGAAGCATACTTGCATTGTTTTTGAAAAACCATCAGGACTGATTTATCATCTTGATCAGTAAACTGTGCACCAGTCTTAACCACGTTTTCACTAAGCAAATTGATAAGTTTTCAGAACTAAAACTAGTAAACAGTTAAGGGCTCACATTCCGCACTAAACTGAGCTTACTGAGATAGTAGCCCCACTGACTAGCTTCCGAGCGGTCAGTATGATTGTTATCTCTACTGAGCTTCTGAGAGCACAACTCTGACTTAGCTTAATTGGTTCATTGCTGATCCGTCCCTGCTGCCCCTGAGGACCATCAGCAGACTGAACATTTTCAGGAGCTTCCTGACTAAGTCTGAAAGAGTAATTTCCTGAGATTTCGGGAAAATCTGACATCAGTGTATTCCCCCCCATACACTGATTATACTCGTTTCGGGACCAACAAGTGGTATCAGCACATTGGTTCAAAAGACCACTGACTTTGTTTACCAACAGTTTCTGAGGAGAAACTTTTGGTGGTCAACTGAACAGATCTTGTTTCTAAAAACTTGCATTCCATGGCATCCGGTTCTAAGCGCCTTGAGGGCAATCTTCCTGAGTTCTCTATTGGAAATTCAGGGTTCTGGCACATCTCTACTCCATCCATGATCAGATGCCCCAGGTGATTGAGTATGGTCCTATCAGATTTATGAGGAATCTTCAGACCACCTGGCCTGTAGTTGGCAATGTCCCTGTTCCGGCTGCCGGAGATGAGCCTGTGGAAAGGTCCGCGCTTACTGGTGATCAGATTAAGCAAATCGGACTGGATAATGTTGCGAAGAACATTATACTCCACACCGTTTCTTACGAGAACTCGGTTAGGCTCATGCATCTGACAACTGTGAAGGAGATCTGGGATGCCCTGAAGGAGATGAGCGAGGGCTCAGAGAAGATCAAGGAGAACAAGCGGGATTTGGCCATTAGGAAGTTCGAGGCCTTTAGGATGCTAGATGGAAGCTCGGTTCATTAAGATGATGAACGAGCTAGCAACCCTTGGGAAGGACTTTTCCAAGAGGGAGGTGTCGTCTAAAATCCTAAACTGTCTCCCTGAAAGATGGGACACAGGAGTGATCTTATTGAAGAACACTCAGGACCTCACAAACATTCTTTACTCTCACCTATTCTCAGAGTTAAAGGCTCTGGAATTCGTCCTCGATAAGAGGAAGAAGAAGGGTGCTGTCAGTGAGGAGGTGAGTGAGGAGAAGACACCTGAAAAGGAAAAGAGCGTGGCTCTTAAAGCTACTCCTGAGCCTGAGGCTGGATCTGGCTCGAAATCACTCAGAGATATGAGCAAGGATAAGCTAGCCCAGGAGTACAGCCTGATGGCACCGAGATTCGAGAAGCTGAACTCTCGTTTCAGCAGGAATAAGAAGTTTTATACTGACTCCCGTGATCGGAGGTATTCCAGCCCTTGGAGATCGAGCCCCCTGAGGGAAAACAGGAGGGGTTCAGATTCTAGGAGAGAGAGAGAGGAGCTTGAGCGGCGCAGAGATGAGAAGAGGAGAGATGATGCTGATCCCAGAAGATCCAGCTCCAAACCTGAACGATCATCTGGGAGCAGGAGGGATTCATCTGATAAAAGGTACACTGACAAAAATGGTGTTTCTGATGTAGATCAGTGTTACCACTGCCGCAAGACCAGACATTATCAGTATGATTATCCGGAGCTCAGTGCTCGAGAGAGAAGATCAGAGAGCCAAGAGAGAGCTCAGGGTATCAGACCGGAAAGCTATGCTTGCTGAGGATTCCTTAGATTCAGATGTCCCAGGACACCGGTCCCCTGAACTCTTATCCGATGAGGAGTATGATGATCTCTGCCTGATGGCAGATGATGAGGTATGTTCTTCTGCCTCTTCTCCTGATCACGCACCTGAGCTTAGCTCAGACTCAGCAGGAGAACTCGACCTTTAGCTCGCCCTAGAGCAATTGATGGTTAACTTCTCAAGGCTGCAGGAGACTCATACTCACACAGTGGATGTGAATGCACAACTGAATGGGGAGAATGATCGGTTAACTGAGGCTCTCAGGATGAGAGATACTGAGGAAGCCCTCAGACTAGTAAATCTTCAGGAAGAGTTACTTCATGCTCGGAATAAGCATGATGAAACTCCACTGGAGGTTGAAAGACTGAAAGGTGTAATCAGCTCACTGATTGAGACTCGTGACACTGATCTGTTCCTCGCTTAGGAATAGCTGATGATTGAGAGAATTGCTCTGAGAGTGATGTTCGAAACTGAGTGGCAAGCTCGCCTTTGTGCTGAGGAAACTGCTTGGGATCTTGAGCTGATCTCAAAGGAGAATGCTCATGAAAAACTGGTGCTTCAGTACACCACTGAGATTGAGGCCCTGAAAAGGCAGAATGAGCAACTTGAGGTAAAGCTGAAGAAGTTACACGAATCTTCACTAGTGGTTGATGAGTTAACAAGTTTCTCTCAGCTGACCGACGGTGCTAAAGCTGGGTTAGGCTATGATGCCTCTAAAGACCCAAAGGGCAAGAAGAAGATAGGTGCTTTAGGGAGCAACTCTCAGAAAAAGTTTGTCCCTACCCAAACTGACGACGAGAGCCTAAGTGTTGCTCGTCAGGATAAAGGCAAAGGGAAGGAGAAAGTGCCTGCTGAACCTGTCAGGCAAAGGACTGAGGAACAAAGGCCAAAACCTAAGGGAAAGGCCAAAGCTCCACATCCTGAGTCGAGGACAAAGGACCAAGGGAACTCCAAGGCTCAGCCTAGGAACCCTCACGCTGGAAAGAATTCAGCCCCTAGTACTTCTCAGGATCAGCCTAGAAATGCTCAGGGTGGAAGGAATTCTGGTCAGGGGAGGCCTCAGGAAAACCAAGGAATACTGAGGTCCAGAGGCATCAGACAGGGCACAGGATCCATCAGGAGCGTCCCAATCCTCAGAAGAGAAGGACAAACCAAGTGGCCCCTAAAAGGCAACGGAGACCTGACTCCGATAATACTCAGGTCAGACCTCAATTGCCTAGAGGTCAGGGCTGAGCTTCTCCTTCTAAGGACATACCTCAGCCCAATGCACCCAGGCCAAGGAGAAACAGGAGGCCCGCCCCCAGGAATCAATCCAAGGCTCCTGAGACTCAGGCTGACACCCATACACCCTCAACTTCCCAGGCACAAAGGAAGAAGAGGACTGTGTATGTTGATTTTTCAGGGAGACAGGTTTACACTTCTGATGCCATCAGAATTGTTAAACAAATTTGAATCCCGAAGGGTATGCCTGACACTGTAGGACCCAATACGAGATGGGTACCTGAGGCCTGATTCTTTTCAGGTCGCTGCGGGCTACAAGAAGAGGAAGGAGGATCTGATGAAGGACTGGTACTTGGACTCAAGGTGTTCCAGGCACGTGACCGGATTTTGTGATCTCCTTTAGGACTACGTAGCTCAGAAAGACCCGCTGGTAACCTTTGGTGATAACTCTAAGGGTTTCACCAGAGGATTCGGTACCCTTGTTGTTGGTTGTGTTAGAGTGCTTAATGTATCCTATGTTGAGGGTCTTAGGCATAACCTGCTTTCGGTCAGTCAGTTTTGTGACCGTGGATATAGTGTAGAGTTTACATCTAATATATGCCTTGTGAAGGACAAATCTACACTGCAGGTTCTGATTACAGGTGTCAGGAGAGGAAATGTTTATTTTGCTGACTTTAAGAGCAACTCTCCTGAAACTTGTTTGGTCGCTAAGAGTTCTTCAGAACTCAGTTAGCTTTGGCATAAACGCCTGAGTCACTTAAACTTTAAGATTATTATCAAAATCTCTCGACTTTCTCTTGTAGAAGGTCTACCTAATGAAGTTTTTAGCAAAGACCACGTGTGCTGAGCATGTCAGGAAGGCAAGCAAACCAAAGCTTCATTCAAGGAGAAAGATGCCTTCTCAACTAACGGAGTTCTTCAGCTCCTGCACATGGATCTCTTTGGTCCGATTACTCCTGTCAGCATGAATGGTAGGAAATATACCCTTGTTGTTGTTGATGATTATTCCAGGTACACATGGGTGATTTTCTTACTAACAAGAAGGAGACTCAAGTCAAGCTTCCAGAGTTACTCAAGAAATTGAGTACTGAACAGGGTCAGAGCATTGTCAGGATCAGATCAGATCGGGAAACTGTGTTTATTAACTCAATTATAACTGATTTTTGTACTGACCTTGGTATTTCTCATGAGACTTCTGCAGCCAGGACCCCTCAGTAGAATGGGGTAGCTGAAAGAAGGAACTGGACCCTGAAGGAAGCTGCCCAGACCATGTTGGTTGAGTCAGGACTGCCCAAGAAGTACTGGGCTGAAGCAATCAACACTGCTTGCTACACTCAGAACCTATCTATACTAAACAAACAACATGCTCAGACACCTTATGAAACTTGGAATAAAAGGAAGCCTCGCATCTCCTATTTCCATATTTTTGGGTGTAAGTGTTTCATCCTGAACAATAGGAAAGACCAGCTTCAAGCCTTTGATAGCAAGTCTGATGAGGGAGTTTTCTTAGGATACTCCTCAGTCAGCAAAGCCTTCAGGGTGTATAACTGTCAGACCCTTTGTGTGGAGGAAACACCTCATGTTGTGTTTGATGAGACTGCATCAGTGCGTAGAAAATAGGTTCCGAGTCCTGACACTGAGGGGGTTACCCAGAGGGTGACAAGACTGAGCCTGAAGAATCCTGAGTTCAAGGTCAAATTCGTGGATGCTCCCAAGGGATGGGATGATGATGACGATCAGGATGGACCTCAGGCCAACCCTCAGCAAACCCCAGCCTCGGAGAATGTTGAGTCTCAAACGGAGGCACAAACTCAACTTGAGGTATGTACTGTCGGTGATGATGCTTCTGCACCTGAGACAGTTACTGAGTCCAACTCTTTAGGGGGAACCAATGTCCCTGATATTGGCCAACCCTCAAGAAATGGCTCAGTATCCCCTATTCTTGCTCGTTCAGCTTCTCTGCCAATTATTGTTGAAACTAACATTTCATGTTCAGGCAAGGCGGTTGCTAGATGATCACTCATTGGCTGACATCATTGGTGATGTCAATGAGGGGGTCAGGACAAGGTTGTCCTTTGGTGAGAGTGCTATGTTCTGCTGTTTCCTGAGTGATCAGGAACCTAAGAGCATAGAAGAAGCTCTTGCTGACCCCAACTGGATCCTAGCCATGCAGGATGAGCTCAATCAGTTTGAGTGGAATCAGGTTTGGGAGTTAATTGAGAGACCTAGGCATCAACATGTTATTGGAACAACCTCCAGGGTACGAAGTCGGTGACAAGGTTTATCACCTGAAGAAAGCCCTTTAAGGCCTGAAGCAAACTCTGAGAGCTTGGTATGATACACTTTCCCAGTTCCTGATAGACCACGGGTTCGTGAAAGGAACAGTGGACAGGACCCTCTTCAGGATATCCGAAGGGGAGGACATTCTCTTGGTTCAGATTTATGTGGATGACATAATATTTGGATCTCCTAATCTGAAGCTTTGTGAGAAATTCTCCAAGCTGATGACTGGGAAATTTGAGATGTCAATGATGGGAGAAATGAACTTCTTCTTAGGTCTTCAAGTCAGGCAAACTGACTCCGGAATCTTCATAAATCAGTCCAAGTATGCGACGGACTTGATTCAGAAATTCAGAGTTCAGACCAGCAAAGTCTCACGTATTCCCATGAACACAAATGAGAAGCTGGATCCTGACATGGAGGGGACCTCAGTGAATCAGACTGAATATAGGGCACTGATTGGATCTTTATTGTACCTGACTGCAAGTCATCCTGACATCACATATGCAGTTGGAGTTTGTGCAAGGTATCAGTCTGATTAGAAGAAGAGTCATCTAGAGAGTGCCAAAAAGATACTGAAATATGATTAAGGTCATAATTGCATGTTTTAGCACTCATTTCTATATGCTTTTGGTGATATTATGTTCATATTTGACCTTATTATGTGATACATTTTTTTTATTTAACCCTTTTTGGCAAAATAAGGAAGAAATGAGCAAGATCGGAAAAAGTCCAAATTCTAGAGTTGAGCAAAATGGAGAAATTACTATCCTATGTTGAAGAGCTTGAAGAGAGGGTCGCAACGAAAGAAGAATCGAGTCAATTGGAGTTCTAGAGCTCAAGATATGACAAAAATAAGGAAGTCACGCATCGACCGAGACTAGAGCTGTCAAAACGGGCCGGCGGGGCGGGGCGGGGTGGGCCTAAACCCGCAAAAGCCCACCTTTTGGCGGGGCGGGCTGAAAATATGGTGGGCCTCCAAAACCCCAACCCAACCCATTTAATGGCGGGCTGCGGGCTTTGGCGGACCATTTCTATTTTTTTTTTAAAATTATTATAATTTCAACTGAAATCATCATATAAAATCACATAAATAATTTATAATATAAATCTCACAACGAGAGCCACAATTCACGTAAAGTAAAGTTCATCAAACATAATATAAAAAATTTAAAGTTTAATATAAAAAATTTGAGTCAGGTGCTTGTTTGGTTCTTTTAGAACCCGGGGTGGAAGGTAAATTTAATATAAAAAATTTAAAGTTAAAAAATAATTAAAAAATATCATATATTACACATATACATAACATATATTATATATAAGAATAACCAATATATATTGGCGGGCTGGCCCGCCCCAACCAGCAGCCCGCCCCGCCAACCCGCCACCCAAACGGGCCGGCCCATCTAGGCCCGCTTCCAAGCGGGCTAAGAAATCCTTGGCCCAACCCTCTTATTATTATTGCGGGGCGGGCTGGCCCAACGGGCCCAGCCCATTTTGATGGCTCCAACCGAGACCAAGGCCTCGGGCGACACAGACTACTTCTTCGGAAGACAAGCTTCGCGCGACCCAATTTCCTAGAAAGACAACCATTTGTCGAGCTGGCTGTCGACCAAGCCTGGTCGACAGTTGCACAGCTCTTGGACGACAAAAGGCACCCGTATCGACCAAGCTGTCCCCCAAGTGGTCGACAGTTGCACAGTTCTTGGGCGACAACAGCTCATTTTTCTCTGATTTTCAGGGCCATTTTCATATTTTCGCGTGTTTTAATGAAGGGCATCTTAGTCAATGATCCAAGGGCACTATATATACTTCCATCTCAGATTTTTCTAAAAGACTTTTATCATTTTCTTAGATTCATAATCTCTCACTAGATTAGGAGAAGTTAGAGGTAGTTTCCAAGTGGTATTCTTAGATTTCCATTTACGATTTCAACGATTACTTGTGATCTACCGTTTGGATCGACTTTCAGTTTTCTCCTGCATTCTTAGCATAGCTCAAGCTACATTTCTACCGATTGATTTTCTATTTCTATTGTCGGATCATTTTCTAGCTTATGGAGGTAATCTTGTATCTTTTCAATTCCAATTGTAATAGGTAAATACTTGAATACTTTGTATAATTCTTGCATAATGATGATAGCTAATGTTTCAATTTCTTTTATGATTACCAAATTAGCCATGGGCCAATCCCTTTGTGTGTTGGTGTATGATTCCTATGGATTAGTGTGGTGTTTATGTTGATCTTATTAATGCTTGAGATGTTGTATGATCAATTCTCTATTTTGAAGGTTTGTATGAATGCTTATGTGCATAATTGATTGTATGGGCCATTAGGACTTAGTCTCATACGAGAGTTGGGCTATTTACCTAAACATTCTTGTTATTAGGTCATTGCATACTAAGTGTTTGTTAAAATTCCTAAGATAGTGAAAATTACCTTAGAGAATTAGAAAGACAATTAGTAGCTCTTATGTGCATTTAGGGAGACCTTTGCATATTAGAGTGGCTTGCCTATTGATTGTACAATACCTCAATGCATGAGTAAGTGATACTTCACCACATGAAACATAGGATAGTACAATAATACACTTCTCACACAACTTGCTCACTTT
>JAPKLY010000123.1:574830-621190 GCA_026898435.1 Prunella vulgaris
TGACTTGTCATCCTCATCAGTAAACTGTGCACCAGCCTTAACCACGTTTTCACTAAGCAAACTGATAAGTTTTCAGAACTAAAATGAGTAAACACTTAAGGGCTCACATTCCGCACTAAACTGAGCTTACTGAGATATTAGCCCAACAGACTAGCTT
The DNA here is from genome assembly GCA_026898435.1 of Prunella vulgaris. NCBI lineage: Eukaryota > Viridiplantae > Streptophyta > Magnoliopsida > Lamiales > Lamiaceae > Prunella > Prunella vulgaris. The sequence goes on from JAPKLY010000123.1 coordinate 574,988, forward strand.
CTGAGAGCACAACTCTGACTTAGCTTAATTGGTTCATTGCTGATCCGTCCCTGCTGCCCCTGAGGACCATCAGTAGACTGAACATTTTCAGGAGCTTCCTGACTAAGTCTGAAAGAGCATTTTCCTGAGATTTCGGGAAAATCTGACATCAGTATATTCTCCCCCATACACTGATTATACTCGTTTTGGGACCATCAAGTGGTATCAGCGCAGTGGTTCAAAAGACCACTGACTTTGTTTACCAACAGTTTCTGAGGAGAAACTTTTGGTGGTCAACTGAACAGATCTTGTTTCTGAAAACTTGCATTCCATGGCATCCGGTTCTAAGCACCTTGAGGGCAATCTTCCTGAGTTCTCTATTGACAATTATGACTATTGGAAATTCAAGGTTCTGGCATATCTCTACTCCATCCATGATCAGACGCCCCAAGTGATTGAGCATGGTCCTATCAGATTTATAAGGAATCTTCAGACCACCTGGCCTGTAGCTGGCAATGTCCCTATTTTGGCTGCCGGAGATGAGCCTGTGGAGAGGTCCGCGCTTACTGCTGATCAGATTAAGCAAATCTGACTGGATAATGTTGCGAAGAACATTATACTCCACACTGTTTCTTACGAGAACTCGGTTAGGCTCATGCATTTGACAACTGCGAAGGAGATCTTGGATGCCCTGAAGGAGATCAGCGAGGGCTCAGAGAAGATCAACGAGAACAAGCGGGATTTGGCCATCAGGAAGTTCGAGGCCTTTAGGATGCTAGATGGAGAGTCCATCGATCAGATGGAAGCTAGGTTCATTAAGATGATGAACGAGCTAGCAACCCTTGGGAAGGACTTTCCATAGAGGGAGGTGTCGTCTAAAATCCTGAACTGTCTCCCTAAAAGATGGGACACAGGAGTGATCTTGTTGAAGAACACTCAGGACCTCACAAACATTCCTTTCTCTCACCTATTCTCAGAGTTAAAGGCTAAGGAATTCGACCTCCATAAGAGGAAGAAGAAGGGTGCTGTCAGTAAGGAGGTGAGTGAGGAGAAGACACCTGAAAAGGAAAAGAGCGTGGTTCTTAAAGCTACTCCTGAGCCTGAGGCTGGATCTGGCTCGAAATCACTCAGAGATATGAGCAAGGATGAGCTAGTCCTGGAGTACAGCCTGATGGCACAGAGATTCGAGAAGCTGAACTCTCGTTTCGGCAGGTATAAGAAGTTTTATACTGAACTCAGAATTTCGATTAAAGCACAAGTCTTAGCGGATTTTATCCAAGAGACAACAAACAAAGATAAACCTGAGATCTGTAAGGCGTTGTAGATGGATCTTCATCAGCAGCTGGGTGTGGGGTAGGAATTGTGATAATTCCCCCCACCGGAGAGGAGTTGCAATTTACAATCAAGTTGAATTTCAAAGCTTCCAACAATGAAGCTAAATATGAGGCATTCTTGAGAGGAATACAGATGATGTGGGAGATGGGCGCGCAGAGAGCCATCATCTACTCAGATTAATAACTAGTTATCCAACAACTCTTGGGGGCATACGAAAGAAAGAATGCCAAAATTATAGAATATGCAGAATTGGATGAAAAGGTCAAGAAGAAGTTTGAAGAACTTAAGATCGAGCAAATTCCCAGCAAGGAAAATGGCACAACTGATTATTTGGTTAAACTAGCCAGCTCTGCAGAAGAAGGAATGCCGGGAAAGATCACTTTGTTCACGGCAGAAGAGAAAATTCATCTCCCAGAAGTAAATTCCATCTCTGATGGAAATGATTGGAGGATCCCAATCATCCAGTTTTTCAGAACTGGAGAGGGAACAAAAGCAGTTAAGAAGAGAGCTTGTATAAGGTATTGTATGATCGGAGATGATCTATACAGAAGAACATTTTCCCAACCTCATTCGAGGTGTCTTTCAGAAAAAGAAGGGAACTATGTATTAAGAGAAATTAATGAAGGATGCTATGGCAGCCATGCTGGATACAGAGAGTTGGCTAAGAAGGTCTTTAGATTCGGATATTATTGGCCAACCTTAACAAGAGATGCTTGAGAGTTGGTCAAGAAATGTGATAAATTTCAGAAGCATGGACCTATAATACACACACACCAGCTGAAGAGATGGGTTTGATGTTCTCTCCATGCCCATTCGATAAATGGGGCATTGATATTGTGGGAAAGTTTCCTACAGCCCCTGGAGGAAAAGCTTTCATGATTGTAGTTGTTGATTACTTCACAAAATGGGTAGAAGCGGAAGCAGTAAGGAAAATTGATGAGACTACCATCATAAAGTTCTTATGGAAGAATATATGTTGCAAATATGGGATACCACGAATCCTTATATTAGATATTGGAACCCAGTTTGTAGGAGCTCGAGTACAGAATTGGTGTTCATAGATGAATATTCAGCAGAGATTTTCAGCAGTGGCTCATCCTCAAGCAAATGGGCAAGTGGAAGTCACTAATCGCACCATAGTGAATGGAATCAAAACTCGTATATCCAGAGCCAGGGGAGACTGGATGGAAGAGATAGAGCTAGTGTTATGGGCATACAGAACTAGTGCCAGAACTGCCACTGGAGAATCACCTTTCAATTTGGTATATGGAGCTCCAGCTGTGATTCCAGTTGAAGTAGGAATTATAACACATCGCATATTGATGTATGATGAAGAGCAGAATACGAAGTTGGTGAGAGAGAACCTGGATTTGCTAGAGAAAGAACGAGAGATGGAAAATCGTTGGAAAATTACAAAAGCAAGGTAAAGGCTACACATGATAAGAAAGTAAGAATGAGGAAATTGGAAAAAGGAGATCTGGTTTTGCGAAAAGCTGATGCTCTCAAACCAACTGGAAAATTGGACCCTAATTGGGAAGGCCCCTATGTGGTGACAAAAGTCTTGAAAGGAGGATCATATTAATTGACAGATGAGAATTGACAGATGAGAATGGCTATCAGTCTTGAAAGGAGGATCATATGAATAACATTGTTCAAGAGATAAAAGCAAAAAGATTGTAGCCATAAGAGTCATGCAGATAAAGTAATGAATGAAACATCTAATTCATTTAAATCGGTAACCAAACCAACATTGGTAACTAAGTCTGTAGAAGCCTGAACAGCAACAACGGAAGAAGGCACTCCAGAATCAAATTCATTAAAGAAAGATAGATCAAAGAGCAAAGAGTTGGCAGGAGGCAAATCCGGGGAAGAGAGCACTTCCCCTGAAAGTCGGAAAACAACTTTCCTCATAGCAGGAGGGAACCACGGAGCATCGAGAGGAGCAGTAGCATCTCCTTGGAAACGAGGAGAAGGAGTGATATTATCCTTAGCTTCGGAAATATCAAGCTTCTCCGAAAAACCTTTCTCTTGAGCCTGTTGTACAGCACACTTGAAGCCATGTTTGATGAAGTGACTTATGTGAGGAGCCATGTCACTCAGGTACAATGAACTGGAACGGTAGGCTTGAAGGACCGCTTCAAGAAATTCCAGGAGAAAAGCTTGCCCAGAAGAAGTGTGGAGAAACTTTGAACGATGTAGGTTAATGCCATCAAGAACGCCTTGAGTATGACCTTGGGAGTAACACTCTTCTAATAGTTGTTTCTCAGCTTTTTGTTGAAGTGAGAGAATCTTCTCTGCTTTACGAACTCGTTGCTGAAAGGATGAATTCTCTGACTCAAGAACACTGACACGAGCCTTTAAATCCTTGTTTTCCTGAGAAAGTTGGGATGTTGCTTGTTCTTTAGAAGCCAATTCAGAGGCAGATGGAACATTACTTTCCAGACCCCCAATCTTCAACAGCTCAGTGTGCAAATCCAGGAACTAGAAAAAACATGAAAAGTAAAATAATGTAAGTAGCAGGAAAGGAAAAAGTTCTTTGAAAGAAAGAAATGATAGGAATACCTCGCAAAGACGTTCATACATAACATTCTTTAACGCGGGAACAAAGAGCTTAGAATCAGAGGACTCTAGTTTGGGACTTTTAAGAGTTTCCAGAAATTGAGTATTCTCTATCAGAGGAACCGTGGTGATAGGATCAGGGTCTTCCACAGACATTTCAGAATTAAAACCAGTGCGCTTAGAGAAACGAGTTCTCTTTAAGGCGGATTTAGGCCGTGACTTAGAAGCATCAACCCTTTTACCCTTCTTCTTGGAAGGATCATTAGCTGCAACTGTAGCATCGTGAGAAATGGGAGCAGGAACATCTTGGGGATTCACAGACGAAACCTCTGGTGCTTTAGAAGGAGAAGCTGTCATAGCACCTTTAGTATCCTCAGCTTCGGGATCAGAAGCATGAGTGTTGGATTCATGACCCTCATCATCAGATAACACTAGGGCATTTGCCCAAGACATGTCTGGATATCAAATGGACAAGAAATAATTAGCAGGAGTAAAGTTTGTTCACAAATGCATAATGAAGCATAATATAAACAAGAGAGAAATATACTAAGCTCGAAAGAAGAAGAAACAGCTGAACCAAGGAATCCAAAATGGGAGAGGGCATAGGGCTCTTTTAGAAGATGAAACATTCTGAGTTGCCCCTTTTTTTAGATAAGCTCATTCAAAAGAGGCATGACTTCCCTATTAATCGGGGAAATAGCTTCTTCAAAAGAAAGTGAAGACTTGGAAATTTTTGGGGATTTGTATTGCCAACCACTAGTAGTGAAAGGCCATACTCCCGAACGTGGAGTCACAACGAAATAACTATCCTTCCAGGTACCATCGACACTAGGAGGTTTACCCACAAAATGAGCGAGACCCTGAGTTCGGGAACTGAAATAGTAAAACTTGACACTCCTTTTCAAGTCATGACAGAAGTAGAAACTTTCGGGTATTGGATCACCACCATTAGCTTTTATAATAAAAAAGTAAGCAAGCATAAGCCTAATTGACAAGGGATTGACTTGATTTACTGGAATGCCGAAAAGGTTGCAAACCGATATAATAAAAGGAGAGATAGAAAAACGTAATCCAACCATTATTTGGGCTTCCCAGAAAGCTAACGAAGGAAACAGTAAATGATTAGGCCGTTCGTCAGGGCTAGGCAAGTCTATCAAATAGTCAGAAGACCAATCTAATAGGCTCCTAAGGCTGGAAAGATCCTCATTATGCAAGTTAGTCTCCTTGGAAATGAGATTCCAGTTTTCCCTATTCCGCACAGATACAATGTGAACAAGACGATTTGAGAATGGTGCAGTAGAACTAGGGTTCAAAACCTTAGATTTAGCCGGAAGACCTAGAACTATTGAGGGATCCTTAGAAACATACAGCTTGTGCTTGGGAGGCATTTCGATGGAATGAAAACGAGAATGACTGAATAGGAATTTCGCAAAACAGAAAGTAAAGAAAAATGATGAAAATACCTTGAAGATGGAGGAAGAAAGGAGTTGAGCACGAACACTAGAATCCCCCTCCAGAAAAGCTTAACCCTAAGAAATCGTCTCCAGAAAACTTTGGAGAAGAAGCGCCTGAGAAATTTAATTGAAATGGAGAAAGAGTAAGGATGAGAGGGTGAAATGAAAAAGAAAACATACCCTGAAAACTGTAAAGGCAGACAAATGGACGGTTAAGACTTAATAAAGTCGCCACGTGGATGACGGAGATAAAGGTACTTGAAAGGTCGCCTGTAAGTACTTATGCCTTTTTTGTACTATGAAGCTTTAAATTTATTCAAAAAATGAGTAAATACAGAAAAGAGAGAGAAAAGGAAAAAACGATTTTATTGGAAAATAGAGATAAGGGTCAGAGCTGACCTCTTAGTCTTAGAATCAAAGCAAGAAATTACTATTCTATTTAAAATCTTAAAAAAATTATTTGGAATAGGAGAGAGTAGTTGATGTGGGATACATGTTTATCCATAGCCATAAGAGAAGGGAACTGGTCTTCAATCTCGTGTCCAACTCTGAGCAGAGCCAGAGCTGGATTGTTAGCCCGAAAGTCAAGGAAAATGTCTAAGGACATAAAAGTTATTTAGATAGCAATAGCAAAAAGTTAAACTCTTACCTTTGGGAGAGTTGGTAAAACCAGAAGTCAGAACTGAAATAAACATTCTGATTTATATGTGAATTTACATTTAATCGACGAAACTTGGATAAGAAGTATCCAAATATCAATAATGCTGAAATGAGGACTCTCCCATTTGGTGTGTATTGAGCACTATCATTAAAAAGGACAAATAAGGAATCATTCTTGTACCAATGAATTGTTATTGGTGACACTTGGCATAAATGGTAACAAACCACCATATGGTCCCCTCAAGTGGTCCCCTATGACATATGGGATTTGAGGATTAGAGATTACAATTGTGCCCTACAAGGGAAAAGAAGATATAAAAAAGATCATTCTTATTCATGAAGAGACACGATACATTTACCATATATATTTTTCTGCAATATTCATATATATCAATGGTAGCTAACTTGGGCGTCGGAGGATTAACACTGGGGTCCCTCCCGGCTTGATTTCTTGCATATTCTCACCGAAAAATCTCCAGAGCTGATCACCGGAGTTGGAACACTGTTCCAGAGAAGTTCCTGTCATCATCTCTGTTTGAAGAAGGATTATTTTTAGCTAACTACATGTGAAACTTGATTCATCCCTGCTTAATAAATTCTTGTTGATGCATATGACGTTTTTGTACACATCACTCATTGGAACTATTAGCAAGAAAACAGGTAGTTTCAGCTGTAGAGTCCCATTCCACAATGTAAACATTCTCTTTCTAGTTCCTGTTAGTTTTGTGGTTTGAGATTCAATATCTTTGACTATGCAAGTGTCATGTGTAAAGTCTACAGTGTAGCCTTTGTCACAAAATTGAATGACACTTAGCAAATTATGCTTTAGACCTTCTACCAAATAAACATCATTGATCTGAACATTTCCTTTAAGCAAACTTCCTGATCCTTTAGTTGTTCCACTAGCATTATAACCAAAAACAACTTTAGGACCTTTGTGATCTTTCACATCTTATAATGAACTTCTATCTCCAGTCATGTGTCTTGCACAACCACTGTCTATGTACCAAATCTCTCTCTTGGTGGTTGTAATTTGTCCATACAAAATAAAGTGAGTTATTTAGGAATGCAATGCTTTGGATCTCCTTCATTGATACTCTTTGCAATCCAAGCCTTTTTGGGAGCTGTAGAGTTTCTACAGTTCTTGCTTGATCCTCCTTTATGATTGGTCATGGAGGGAGACAAATTGGACACATTTCCATTCGAAAATCTATCAAAGTTGAGTCTTCTTTCAATATTGAGCTTGTTGAACACCTCTTCTTCTGACTGTATGGTTGTCACAGACTCTGCAGTTGTTTTTAGAGTCATGTCTTGAAGCATATTGGTGACCTCAGTAGCATTCATAATCTCCTTTATCTTCTGTTATCTTCTTGGTGACAGTTCATTGAAAGAATATAATAATTGCAGATCTTCTGGCTGTAGAGTTGTAGTTACAACTTCTTCAATTGTTGATGTAGACCCTTTGATGAACTTTCTCTCAGGTTTCTTGCCAGGAACTGAGTTTTGCAAGTGATCCATCCATTTGCAAGGATTATATCCAATACCAGTTAAATCATCTGTGTATCTTTGCTCAGACAGCATCTTCCTCAATTGTCTGGATGACTTTCCAAAACAATCTAACTTCTTTTGTAGATATGCATTTCCTTCTTCCAAATCAGATATCACAATTTCTTGTCCTCTGATTGTTTCTTTTAATTCAGTACAATCTGCAGCTCTACAACTTGCCTCATTGAATTGTCATTTTGCAAACAATTGTAACCTTCTCTAAGTTCTTGTAGAATCTGCAGTTGTTTTTCAACATCCTCTATTCCAGCTAATAGAGCTTTAACATGTTCCCTTCCAATATGATTATCTCTTCTAAGATCTTCATTCTCCTCTTGAAGTCTTTGGATTGCATCAAGCTTGTCACTGGGAGACTCCTTGTCTGTTATGTAACTGGATGATGAGCATACCTCTTCATCTTTAGCCATAAGACAGATAAAAGCTTCTTCATCTGAATCAGTTGAGTCAGAATCTTCTAAGTCTGTAGTTGACTTTTGAGAAGAAGATGGACATTCTTCCTGGCTTTTATCAAACTCTGAAAGTAGTGCTCTAATTCTCTCCTTGGCAAACTTTTTTTTCTTGTCCTTTTTTGCCTTCTTTTCCTCATCTGTATACTTCTCTGCTTTGGGGATGGACAATCTTTGATGTAGTGTCCAGGTTTTCTGCAGTTGTAACATAGATAAGTTGAGTTATGTGTTGTAGACTTCACCTTACCATCTTCCTTTGGTGTGTACTGCTTCTTTTTAGTCCATTTACCAAACTTCTTAAGCTGCTTTATGAAAAGAGTCAAGTCTTCATCATCAGAATCTGCAGCTGCAAGGTTGTCAGCTACTAGAGCTGTGACCTTTGTACCGTCAGGTTCTTTTCTTCTACTTATGTCAAATTCATAAGCCTTCAAGTCTGAAAAGAGTTCAAAGGTGGATATCATAGATAAATCTTTTGATTCTCTCATGGCAATCACTTTCATATATCATTCAGAAGGTAAGCCTCTAAGAACTTTCATGTTCATTTCTCTATGTGAGTACTCTTACCAAGTGAGTCTAGCTCATTGAGAATCTCAATGAATCTTGATTCAAACTTTTCAAGAGTTTCTCCAAATTTCATCTTGAAGTTCTCAAACTTTTGAACTACTATCATGAGTTTGTTTTCCTTGATTTGTTCAGTTCCTTCACAAATCATTTCTAACTTTTCCCATATATCCTTTTTAGTTTTGCAGTTTTTGATCTTGCTAAACATAATTTTTTCCAGTGAGTGATAAATAGTGTTCTTTGCAACATTGTCAAGATTGGACCTTCTCTTGTCATCCTCTATCCATTCCCTTCTGGGTTTGGGGATGATCTGAGCTAGTCCAGTTGACTGATCAGCTGCAGTGTTGACCTTCTCAACAACTATAGGACCATCTTCAAAGATTGACCATATCTCATCATTAATTGCAGATAAGTGAGCTTGCATTCTGATCTTCCATTCATCATAGTCTTCAGCTGAGAACATAGGAACCTTGGATTTCACCATCTTTAGATCCATGCAAATATGCAGGTTTGTTTTTCAAAAACAAAAGGATCTAGCTAGGTACTGATCAAAGCAGTGGCAAGCCAACTGTTTTGATACAACTTGTTGGTCCCTTAATTGGTCAAGGTCTAGAGGGGGGGGGGGGTTGAATAGACCTTGAGAGTCAAAAAACAAAAATTTCAAACTTTACAAAAAGGGTAATCTAGAACCTTACATTAGCCCTTAAATAAGTTTAAAAACAATTAGTCTACAAGAGGTTTTATGGACCACACAGGTTACAGCTCTGGGCATAAGAAGCCTGCAGCTGCAGAGTTATAAAATTTGCAAATAAAATAAATAACTTGTAGACAAAATATCAGAGGGATTCTCACACTAAGAAGTGTATTGAGAATACTTTAATGTGCAATGGAAATAAGTGTAAGTGTTAATGAAAAAACAATTTGAACAAATTTAACAGCTAAGTGACTTAAGGAAGTCCACAGCTGTAGAGTCCAGTTCCTTTGTGAAAAATACAAAATTTTTATGCACAAATTTAAACACAATGATGAATGTAACAGTAAGATAAATATGCAATACAAGAAATTAAATATACAAAATAAATAAAACAGCAGGGTTTATAGTGGTTCAGTGTCTATGAATTAAACAACCTACATCCACTGTTACACCACTTAGGTGCCAAATTCACTAAGAAACGATCACAAAGAAAAATACAAGTAGTGACCCCTTAGAACTAGATTCCCTCAGATTTCTATTCTAACCAGAGATTAACTACTATCCTATTCACTTAGAACAACTCACTAAGAGTTAACAAACCTCACACAAAGATATCTACACAAAGTAGATAAATTTAAAACATGTGAGGGAACAGCAACAATAAGAGTGATTCTTTCTAAGAAAATCCTAACCAAATATCCTATGAATCACAGAAAATAAGCTCTCTCTCTCTCTCTCTCTCTGATTTGTTGGCTGTAGACTTGCTTAGGTTGAATTCTTGGATATTCAGGTTGTTGTTGCTGCTTCCTCTGAGAACATCTTGTATTTATAGAGGGAGGGGTGTGACTTATCCATTGAGAGATTCAAATTTGAATTCTGGATAAGGCCCTTCTCTCTCTATAGCCATGTGTGAAGTGGTCCTCATCCTTCACACAGAATAGTACTGACGGTAGTATTTGTCCTCATTCACAGAATTCTGGCTGACTTGAATCAGTCCTTAATAACCTCCAGAAACTTTGTGAAAAACTCCTCTTAAGTACTCTATAGTGAGTGCAAAATTGCTACACTAATTTGAGCTTAAGGGTCTTGATAATCTTCAATAAATCTTGAACTTGTACTTCAATCTTCAAACGGATATATCAGTTGTAGAGTCTTGAACTTTGCAGCTGTAAGGTCCTGAAAAATATAGAAACTGACTGTAGAGAAACATTACAGCTGTAAGGTCATGTCATAGCTGTAGGGTGATCATATATACAGCCGTAGACTTTCCTTTTAACAACTATAGTTTTCTATGCAAATTTTCTCATGTCAAGATATTAGTTTTATTCCAATAAAGAATATATGTTTTGCACACATCAAAATCTAAATAGGTACTTAACACATGATCTTTTACACCCACAAAATTATGTACTACTGGAAAAGAATATAATCTGGGCTGATCAATGCTGAAGCTGCATACAACGATTGGTTAAATAAAATGTTCGATGAGCATATTGTCCGTGTAGTTGAAGTGTATATCAATGATATAGTGGTGAAAAGTGTAAAAAAGGAAGACAACATTTAACACTTAGCCAAGATATTTGAGATCTTGTGAGCTTACAGCCTGAAGCTCAACTAGAAAAAAAAAAGCTTCGGTGTACATTCAGAAAAATTATTGGGTCATTTTGTTAACCAGTGAGGGATTGATGTGAACACGTCAAGGATCAAAGTAATCATGAAATTGAAACCACCAGACTCTGTGAAGGAAGTTGAGCGCCTAATAGGATACCTAGTAGCCCTCAATCGATTGACATCCCGATCTAAGAACAAGTATCGTTCATTGTTTGAAGCTAACAAAATGAAACAAGACGATTTTCTATTGACAGATGCTTGTCAGTGAGCATTTGAAGAAATCAAGGACTACCTCAGTAATCTAAAGATATTATCAAAGTCTTTCCCTGGAGAAAAACTCTATCTTTACCTAGCGGCATTCGAAGTCGCGATTAGCTCCTTGTTAGTATGAGCAGAAGGAATATTTCATCTTCCAATGTAATGCCCCATTTTTTCAAAATGCATTTTTGACATTCTAGAAACCTAAGTCGTCACAAAAGCCAAAAACAAAATTCTTGTCTTTTGTAACACTAATAATGATATCAAACATACAGCGGAAGCATATATTTTTATTATTCAAAGCATACTAAACATAGACAACATAAATTTTAATTTTTGTTATGAAAGACACGACTACTATTTTGATGATTTAACATGCTAGAATAGACAATAAGTTAAGCATTATACATTACCATCATCAAGGGATTTTGTAATTGTTCATTACTTTGGCATCCTTTCAAAGTCATAATAAAAGTTATCGTCCTTAATTTCTCATACATAACAAAATACCAATACAGAAAACCGTATTAATCTTCCACTGGCACGAACTCCCCTCATTATATCCTGAAAAGATTTAAATAGGGGGTGAGATTTGAATTCTTAGTGTGGGTGACTTGTACGCTACTATACAGATTGGTAGTACACAAACATGTCAATTTTTGTAAAAATATTTTTATAACCACAAAGGCACATATATCATATAGCTTATATGCTCTTTTCTACACTGGCACCTAGTCATACAGGCAAGACAACTACATATCATTTGAGATATTTTAGCTCTTAAGCTCTTGTCCACCGCAGTGCCTAGCCACACAGACCAAACCACTACATATCATTTCGATATTTTAGCTCTTAGGCTATTTTCCCCCATGGCACCTAACCACACAAGCAAGACCACTACATATCATTTGAGATATTTTGCTCATAGACATTCATGTAATAACCAGATAACTCAACCCGAAGGTCAAAATATTTTCATTCGTATACACCAATAGCCCATATATACGAGTGTCACCCACCTTAAATGTTTTCCCTTTGTAAAATGGTCCCCCATTTCTTTCATTTAAATATTCTCGTCACCGTACATGCACTCAAGCCTAGCACCATTTTTTTCACTTTAGTTATGAATGTCTTTGAAATTTTCTTAGATTTTATACACGTTGGTCCGAATCGGACTTTTGAGCACACGGTGTCTTTTTTTTTTTATCACTTAAAAATATATATAGTCCTAAATGTGAAAAAGAGAATATAACATCCTAAACTTAGCAAGAAAATATGATGTCCTAGACATAACATGAAAACATGATGTTTCAAACTTAGCAAGAAGATATTCTTAATTTTGCAAGAAAATATAATGTTTTAAACTTTGCAAGAAAATATCATGCCCTAACTAGAAGATTATGTAGCACATAACATCCTAATTTTTTAAATAGAAGAACATGCCGTATTTTAATGTTCTAAACTTTAAATAAAAAAAATATATAGCATGTATTTTGCTAAGGTTTTAAACTCGCAAGACCTAGTGTCCTAAATCTTTAAATGATAAATATGTTGTCCTAAAATTAAAATATTAAGTTCAAAAGCATGCAAATCACTTGAAATTTTTTTTACTTAGCATTTGAGAGCTTCAAGTCACTATCCTATCATGCTCATCAAGTATGATCAATTTTAGCAAGAATTAATTTAATAATAAATATTTATTCTACTCTTAAGTATTTTCTAAACACATTTTAATACAACAAAAAATCACAAAATCTTTATAGTAGGATCATATAGAAGTGTATAACACGTAAAAATTGTGGCAAGTAATTTTATAAGTTAAAATTTTAGATTTTGGATCTCTTCCAGAAAGAGGATAGTAACTTTTCTTAGGTATCCACAAAATTTCAGTAGTGCGTCATTTACAAAATAATATTTGTAAAAATAATTAAGATAGTGCAAAGTTTTTGAAATAAATGATGGAGACTTCCAAGTTCATCTAATGTTTAATTGTATATTGTACAAAAGTTTTTCTTGAGCCAATTTTTTTCCAGAAATTCAAAGAATTTCGAATTTGGGGTAATTTGCATGCTTGGTCAACACTTATACCAACTTGGAGAATTTTATTAAAATACTAAAATACATCCAAAAATTATTAAACTTTTACAGTAAATACCTCACAAAGTTTAATTTACATATAAAATTTATATCATATCATTTGGTTTAGGAAAATATGAGTTCTATGCATATTTTCAAAACGTGGCATATTGTTTCAGAAATTTCAGAAAGTGTGCAACCTTCAAATTAATTTTGGTAAAAGTGTTTATGAAATAAATCACACAAGTACTTGACTTCATATAGTATTTTATTATAATTTTTATAAAATGATTTTGAGAACCGAAATACACAAAAAATTCCATAAATATGAAATAAATGACATTTTATCATATATCTTTAAAAATCATCTTATAAAGGTGTTTGCCTAATACATATACGCAATCACATAATTGTACATGGACGTTGTCCTATTTGGCAATTGACCAAGTTAAAATATCGAACTCAGGGAAACGAGGCTTGATATGCAAGAATTGATTGTTCAACAAAGGTGATTAACTAATAAAAGTAAGTAATGATCTTGGGTTTTATCTACTATGAGCCAGAATTAAAATATCTAAATATCACCTTTGATAAGATGAGCAAGTGTTGGGTGTGTGCATTGGAGTATTTCAATTATGGGTTCATTTAACAACTTGTCAATCCTAGCATGCATAAGTATCACTTAAGGTACTAATCAAGCCAATAGACTCTATACAAAGCTTATTTCTCACTAGAACACTTAATACTCTAGTTGATAGGTTCTTAGCTCCTAAGAAATTCTCATTGACATAGAAACAAAAACATAAATACTTGGTGTGCACAATTATCAATAATGAATTTCAATGGATTAACTCAATTCTCATATGTTGCTAACTCAATTAGGCTCAAAACATCCAAATGCTTACACCAAAAGTTCAATCAATCATCAAGATAGAGAATTAATACATCAACCTAACTCATATATGCAATGGATTAACAAGTTATTAAACTACACCATAATCTCCATACACCAATGCAACAAGGGTATTAGCACATTACTAATTTGCAAGTACAACCTACAATTAAGCTAATAACAATCATGATTAACACTAAAGTAAGAGAATTACAAGGAAACTTACCAATTGTAGATGAAGTTAAAATACACTCCAAATACCTTCAATAGTAATCTTCTAATTTGGAACTCAAAATGATAAATCCTACTGTACAAACGTAGCTAATGATGTGTAGAATCTAATGCAATGAACGAATTGAAATTTTAACGGCTGAATCTAAAGTAATCAAAGAAATAAGAAGATGAATCAAAAGATAACTCACTTAGTAACTTCCCTAATCTCTCTAATCTAAGAACTAAGAAAATGATGAAAACTCTAATAAATTCCTCCAAAATATGATTCATGTGGTATTTATAGTGCTCCAAATGTTAAGACTCATTTACCCCTCAAAATGCATGGAAAGACGATTTTGCCCTCAATTTTTAGAATTCTGGAATGACACTCGATCAATGGTTCACCAGCGCTCGAGCGCACCAACACTGTAGGTCGAGCAGACCCCTGGCTCATGGGCAGTGAGTTTGTGCTCGATCAACGGCCCATGTTGCTCGATGTAGGCTTGTGTGGCGCTCGAGCTAAGCTTTAGCTTCAATGTCCATTTTTTACTTTATCCGTTTTGATCGAATAGCTCGTCCAAACTTCCTAGGGCCTTTCTCTTGATCATTTAAGCGTCTCTAAATGCTCAGATCACGTCATTTCATCTTCCTCATCGTGATTTCCTTGATTTTCCCCGTTTTAACCTATAAAAGTAATTTTCTTGCACAAAAGGGTGAATAACACAATATATAGCATATTAGGGTTAATAATGCATACAAACCACTCAATATCATGCTAAAATATACCAAATATGATGCATTATTACCCTAATCACACCCCTAAACTAGATCATTGCACGACCTTGGGCAATAAAGTGATAAGATAAGGGAAATAATTGTATCAATGAGCAATTAATACACAATCAAATGCCACATATACATCACCTAATTCATGCCAATCTATAAGTGTAGTATCATCTTATCCAAAATCTACACAAACTCAATGCACATATGATCAAGTCAATGAGTCAAGATCCTCACAAAGAAGTGTATAACTCATCTCTCAAGTGTATGAGATTCACTCTATCATCACACAAAGTACATTCACTACCATAGGCTTGACAAGAGTCTCAAATTCTCCACTACTTAATCGACAACTCGTTCACAAATCAATGAGGACTTTCATAGGTTGTAGTGTTGACTTTTTGGTAAGGTAGGGAAGTTTTGGATAAAAGTGACTACATGATTAGTAGAGCATAGAAGGAACATATAAGATCATTCACATTCTTCTTGCTATAAGCACTTGCTTCTTCATGCAATTATGACATTCATCACTCTTTCATGATCATATTGATTCCCTTTTCTCAACTTTTGATCACCTTCACAACACAAGATTCACCCTTTCATAATTTGCTTTGCACATGCACTTTTCAATTCCATGCTTGTTTGCCAAAATCGTGATGATTTCCACGCAAGTGAACGTGGTCGTTGTTATCGTGGCAAGTTAACCAAGTTAAATATCGAACACAGGGAAACGATGCGATATCAAGCAAGCATTGAATGTCTACAAGAGGCTAATAGCTAGGAAAGCAAGAAAAGATCATGGATTCTATCTACTAATCAAACAAGAATAGTAAATCCTAACTATCACCAAAAAGAAGTGAGCAAGTGTGAAGTGTACATGGAAGTAATCCTACTATGGTTCCTCTAGAATCCTATCCATCCTAGCATGCAAAAGGTCTCTTGGTGTCTTAGTCAAGCCAACTAGTGTCTAGATCTCTCTACAACACAAGGTAAGCTCTATTGGATGTCTAGATCTCTCTACAACTTCCAATACTCCAATTAAGAGGTCTAGGCTAATATGCAATTCTCATTGGTCATACTAGCAATATATCAAACACTTAGTATGCATAAGGTTCTTATAGCTCAATTCTCATTTCATAGCTAACCATATAAGCCATACATTCCAATTAAACATACCAAACATTCATATAAGTCATTAATAAGAGAACTAATCCAACAAGATCACTAATTCATGCATAGGATTAACAAGAGACTAAACTCACCATAGTATTCATACAACCATGCAATAAAAGATTAGCCCATGGCTAATTGGAAATGTAAATCAACAATTAAGACATAGGCAAACATGTTTAACACAAATATGAAATGAAATACAAGAAATCTTACCAATTGTTGGAGAATTGAAATACAAGCATCAAACCTTGAAAAGCTATCTTCTTATCCGGAATGCAAAACGAGAAATTGAACCGTACAATTGTAGCTTGAATCGAGACTAAACTAATGGAACAAACGGATTAACAATCCAATGGTTGGATCAAAAGATATTGTAGAAAGAAGTATGCAATCTAACTAAGATCCCACTAATAACCTCTAATCTCTCTCTCTAAAACTACCTAATGATCTAACTAATGAAGATCATTCTCCTTGGAAATCTGATCCTTGAGGTATTTATAGTGCCCACAATGCTTGGTCAAAAATGCCCTTCATTAAACGCGCGAAAAGACGAAACAGCCCTTAGAAAATGTGAAATCCGGGCATCACACGAGTGTGCACAGTCTCCGCACGAACTGGGATCGTGTGAGCGTTCGTGCGATGCTTTGCCGCCCGAACCAGAAGGGTCTCGCACGAACGTGGCTTGTGGTCGCACGAACGTGGCCTGTGGTCGCTCGAGCCCGGCTTCGACTCGTCCGATCGATCCTCGACTTCTTATTTTCTTCATATCTTGAGTTCTAGAGCTCCGATTGACTCGATTCTTTTTCCGTTGCGACTCTCTCTTCGAACTCTTCGACATGGTCTATAATTTTCCTCCATTGGATCAACTCACATTTTCTGAACTTTTACGAATTTGCTCGTCTTTTGCCGGTTTTTGCTCGTTTTCACTACAAAACACATTTTCTTGCCACAAAATGGTTAATAGCACAATTTATACCAAATTAGGGTCAAATATGAATATAAGCACATCAAAACCATATAGAAATGGATGCAAAAACATGCAATTATAACCCTAATCATACCCCCAAACTAGATTGTTGCTCGTCCTCGAGCAACGAAGCGATAAGATAGGGGAATAATTGTATCAATGAAGCATCAAGCACAAGTCAAATGCCATGAAAATATCAATCAATGTCAAGCAAATCTAAAATGCAATCTCATCTAATCAACTATCAACAATGAATCGATGAGCAAGATATCAAATCAATGAGTCAAGATCTTCACTAGATAAGTGTTTAGCTCAACCCTCAAGTGTTTAGGCTCACTCAATCATCACAACACATACACATACTACCATAAGCTTGGCTCAAATCTACATTCTCCACCACTTGAAATGACAAATCAATCACACATCAATGAGGACTTTTAAAGGTTGTAGTGTTGGCTCTTTGGTAGGGAAGGAACATATGGGTAAAAGTGACTAAGTGTTGGGACAATCTTGGTATTTTGATTAGATCCCAAAACCCCGGATGAATTTGCCTAAGTATAGTGTTCAGGATAAAATAGCTCAGGATAGTTAGGTCAGAGATTCAGTACAGAAGGACCATACTGAAGACTGAAGAATATTGGAGTCGACCCAATTTACTGAAGTCTGAAGTGTAAACCATTCTGAAGAAGTCAGTCAGTCTCGCTGAAGATTGTCTGTTCTGAAACTGAAGATCGAAGCCTGCTGATTCTTCCTGAAGTCAATCCTGAAGTACCATTGTCTGATGTTTCTACTGAATACACTAAGCATGTTCAGGACAGAACTCAGTCAGTGAAGAGTATGTACTACCTATCAGGCTGTGCTGAATGCACATAGGACCTGACTTAGGCCTTGGTTCAGTTTACCTGAATCCTGTAAGTCCGAAGCAAAAAGGTAACACATACTGAGCTGAATAACCTATCAGGCTGTGCTGAATGCACATAGGACCTGACTTAGGCTGTGGTTCAGAATACCTGAATCATGTCAGTCCAAAGCAGAAAGGTTATTTATACTATGGGACAAGAGACAAAAAGAATGTCAGTAAGACTCCATTAAGGCACACGCTTAGACTGAGTTATTACAAGAGACTCAGAGCATTGAATGTACGAGGAAGGATAAATGTCTGAAGGTCAACTAGCCGTTATAACGGAGAGCCAATGATCCTTCAACACGTAAGCACGGAGTCTGCGCAGCATTTAATGCGGCATTTAATGCGTCTCAAAAGGTTGCAGGTGATGTGACAACTTGCCAGAATAAGCATGGCGGGTAGGTCGAACAGTATTCCTAGCCTGCAATCTACCTAAAATAGGAAAGATTTGATATGATCTCCTCCAACGGATCTATCTTGAATCTCGCCTATAAATATGGAGAACCTTGCACCCATTCAAGGTTAACGGGAAATTTCCAAGAGAACTCTCAAGAATCCAAGAATACAAAGCATATCATAAACAACACTCTGCAATTAAATTTCCCTAGTGTTGTAGTAGGATTCACTCTGTATTTGCTTAGATCGATAGCTCTAATATTTAGCACTGATCTGTATTGCTAGAGCTATCTTAGTTGGAAACCAGAATACCAAACCTCTCAAAGTGTGAGATAGGTTGGTTAGAAGGACTGGGACTTGTAAAACGCCCAGGGGTCAGTTCCTAAGAGAGGAAGTTGGCTATTCGTGTCCCTTGGCACGTAAAACCCAAGTACCTATCCTCAGGGGTTTGAGGATAGCTTCCTGTTAAATCAGGTCGTGGACGTAGGAGTTGGTTATCTCCGAACCACGTTAAAAAGTCCCCTGTGTGCTGATTTACTGTTTTGTTCAGGATCATAAATGTCATCATATTAAACTGAACATACTGCATTGGTCTTAACTTCAGGACTGAATCAATCATCCTGAACCCTAATACTGTGCACTCAGCCTTAATCACCTATTTACTAAGCAACTCAGAGAAAACGTTTTCAGAAACTAAAACGTGTAGAATCTAAGGGCTCACTTTCCGCACGTACTCTGACTCACTGAGATAGTTGTCCAACTGACTCGCTTCCGAGCAGTCAGTAGGTTTGTTATCTCTACTGAGTCTCCGAGCACTTTACTCTTACTCAGCTTATCTGACTCGTTACTGAACCGTCCCTGCTGCCCCTGCGGACATTCAGCATACTGAGTACTTCAGGAACTCCTGACTGAGTACGTTGGAGCATTTTTCTGAGTCTTTCAGAAAAATCTGACATCAGTGTATTCCCCCCCCATACACTGATCTAACTCGTTTCGGGACCAACACTAAGTATGATTAGTAAAGCTTAGAAGGAATCAAAGTAGAGATCATTCACCTCTTCATGCAATTTGCACTTTCTCTTCATGCTCTTTCAAAATCACACTTCAAAGAATCAATCTTCCCGTTTTTCACAATTGTGAACTTACTCACAACACTAGAGTCAAACTTGACCATAATTTTTCAAAAAATCAACCTTTTTCAATTTCTTGCAAGCACTTGCCTTTGAACCTTCTTTCAAATCTATCCATGCATAGAACTTCTTTCCACCTTGGCCACCAATTTCTTCATCATAACACCAAACTTCCTTCCTTCTTTTCACTCTACTAATCATAAGGACAAGAGAGTTCCAAAAAGGAAGGAAAATGGCTTAAAGTGTGGTTAGCCAAAGGAAAGGATAATAGGCACAAGATGGGTAGCAAAGGATATCAAAATCAATGGTAGGCTAATAGGGCAAAGTGGCTCAATATATATCAAAGAAAATGCCTCATATCATCTCATGTGAAATCATTATCTAATGTAGCCTCAAATAAGACTAAAGCCAAGTTCTAGAGTATAATGCACATGTGTGGAACTCACATCAAAGAATATCATCCGTTCAAAATTAAAACGGGCAATTGGCTCAAATCTCATGGGTATAGGTTGATCAAGACTCATATCATATCAAAAATGCTCAAATCATCAAAGTATCAAGCATCATAAAATCAATCACAACTAGACAAGACAAGAATTAAGAGATAAATCCACTACATCTAACATGAACTCTCAACTCATCCACACAATCACAAACATATCTATTGCCACACTACTCTAAACTAGCAACAATATGGAAATCAATCAACAAGCAAAACAAGGCATTCACATAAGCATAAGGTCACAAGACATAAGAAAGCACTAGAAATCATTAAAAAAGCATAGCATTGCAATGAGATTTACGAAACGAACACACCCCCCCAAACTTTTTTGGACCAAGGGTCTAAAAATTTTGGCAAAGAATGAAGAAAAGATCATGCAATGCACATATCAAATCACAATACCACAAGAATCAACAATTAAGCACAAAATCGCAATCTAAAATCAAGAAAACTAAACCTAGGAAATGAAAGCAACTAGGGAGAGAAGTGTAAAGACATACCTTGAGTTGGGATTAAGAATAGGAGAGTGAATTGCCACTTACACGAAAATATCCTTCTTGGCCAAGTGAAAGAGAATTCTCCTCAACACATCCTTTTAGAGCTCACAAATATCATTGCAAATCTATAATATGAAGAACTAACATACCCCCCCAAACTTTTTCGGATCAAGGATCCTAAAAGTTTGGAAAAGAGTGATGAAAATAGGATTTGCAAAGAATCAATGAACAAACAATGCTTATAAGCTCAAGTAAACCAAGAAATCGTCATATATAACAAGAGGCAACACCCCCAAACTAGGGTAAATCACATGCACCAACATAGGTAAGTAAACACTACCTCATATGAAGAAAATCAAAACAAATAACACTATCTAAACTACAAAAAAAACCTAATAAGCAAGAAAATTTTCAAAGATGAGTTGCCTCCCATCTAGCGCTTGGATTTAACGTCCCCTAGCCGGACGACACCAATGTTAGCTAAATAGCCAAGGATATTTGGCCTCTTCCCCATCATATAACAATCTCATAGCTTCAAAATCAAGGAAACAAGTAGGATTTCTACCCCATACACCTACTTTCCTTTTTATTTTATACATGTAAGCACACAAACTTTCCTCTTTTCTCATCATATCAATCCACCCCCATCTCCTACTATAACAAATATTCAAGAAGATTTTCAATTCAATGTTATAATCAATTATATCAAGAGGCAAGACGAAATCAATATGAACAACATTATCAATGTAAGCATAAGTGGAAGAGTTTAAGGGATTAGAAATGCTCATTTCACTTAAAAGGCTCCTCTTCCTTTTTATCTTGATGTTCGTCTTCGATCTTGCTCATGTCCATGAGTGGACCTTCATCTTCCTCTTCTTGTTCTTTCTCCATTCCTCCTTTTAAATCTTCTCCTTCCTTATCCTCCACTTCTTGTTCTTGATTCCTATCAATATTTACAAGTGAAGTATCATCATCATTATCATCATAAAGAGGATTAATATCATACTCAAGATAATTGTAAAAAGGATTCATAAAGCTCTTAAAATCGAAAGTATCTTGAGCATGAGCAAATTTGATCTCTTCATAATCATCTTTATCTTCTTCATCCTCTTCACTTTCATCAATTTCTTCTTTTTCCTCCTCCTTTACACACTCTTCTCTTTCTTCTTCTTCTTTGCCATCCTTCTTTTCTTCTTCATTCCTAATCAATATAGCATGAGGAAATTTATAAGCAATATCATCATTAATAATAGGAATTTCATAGTCAATGTAAGCATTAGAAGGTTCAATAGACATTTGAGCTCCAATACAATCTAGAATAGAAAGAGATTCTTCTCCTTATGATGATGATCATCATCTTCATCTTCCACATGCCCTTCTTCCCCCATGCTTTCCACTTCCCCTTCATCTTCATCATTACCCCCATCTTTCTCCTCACACATCTCATTGGCTTGAATGCTCAATTGCTCCATTTGGAACTCCAAACTCTTGATTTGATGACTTTGAGACATGAACATTTCATTAAACTTCTTATTTCTCTCCTCAAAGCATCTTTTACCTTCCATTCTCATTTGTTCCAATTTCTTTAGAATTTGAGCAAGAGTCTTATCTAAATGGCTAGGAGGATTTTCTTCTTGATGGCAAGGCATAGGAATGGGTGGAGTATAGGAATATGGCTCTTCATAAGAGGTACAGGAATACGGACCCTCATAAGAGTAGGAATTTTGATAGGTGTATAGATTAGGAGAATAAGGATAAGATTCTTCTTGTGGAGGTGGTGGTTGATATGGGTAAGGTTGATAGGTGTATGAATTAGGAGGATATGTGTCTTGTGGGGAATACGAGCAACGGTTGTATTCGCCCATCTCAATCGAGCTCACTCCTACAAAAACAATCAAGTGTCAACACTCACCAAGAATAGTTATCACAATCAAAGAAACAAAGAAATACAAAGCAAACATCAACACAAGCCTAACAAAGTAATCGTTTCCCCGGCATAAGGTTCTTATAGCTCAATTCTCATTTCATAGCTAACCATATAAGCCATACATTCCAATCAAACATACCAAACATTCATATAAGTCATTAATAAGAGAACTAATCCAACAAGATCACTAATTCATGCATAGGATTAACAAGAGACTAAATTCACCATAGTATTCATACAACCATGCAACAAAAGATTAGCCCATGGCTAATTGGAAATGTAAATCAACAATTAAGACATAGACAAACATGTTTAACACTAATATGAAATGAAATACAAGAAATCTTACCAATTGTTGGAGAATTGAAATACAAGCATCAAACCTTGAAAAGCTATCTTCTTATCCGGAATGCAAAACGAGAAATTGAACCGTACAATTGTAGCTTGAATCGAGACTAAACTAATGGAAAAAACGGATTAACAATCCAATGGTTGGATCAAAAGATATTGTAGAAAGAAGTATGCAATCTAACTAAGATCCCACTAATAACCTCTAATCTCTCTCTAAAACTACCTAATGATCTAACTAATGAAGATCATTCTCCTTGGAAATCTGATCCTTGAGGTATTTATAGTGCCCACAATGCTTGGTCAAAAATGCCCTTCATTAAACGCGCGAAAAGACGAAACAGCCCTTCGAAAATGTGAAATCTGAGCATCACATGAGTGTGCACAGTCTCCGCACGAACTGGGATCGTGTGAGCATTCGTACGATGCTTTGCCGCCCAAACCAGAAGGGTCTCGCACGAACGTGGCTTGTGGTCGCACGAACGTGGCCTGTGGTCGCTCGAGCCCGGCTTTGACTCGTCCGATCGATCCTCGACTTCTTGTTTTCTTCATATCTTGAGTTCTAGAGCTCCGATTGACTCGATTCTTTTTCCGTTGCGACCCTCTCTTCAAACTATTCGACTTGGTCTATCATTTGACTCCATTGGATCAACTCACATTTTCTGAACTTTTACGAACTTGCTCGTCTTTTGCCAGTTTTTGCTCGTTTTCACTACAAAACACATTTTCTTGCCACAAAATGGTTAATAGCACAATTTATACCAAATTAGGGTCAAATATGAATATAAGCACATAAAAAACATATAGAAATGGATGCAAAAACATGCAATTATGACCCTAATCAATGCTCTTTGAATATTTTCCCACTTTTTAGCAACCATTTCTTCATCATCTCACCACATTCCTTCCTTCTTTCACTCTACTAATCATAGGGACAAGAGAGTTCAAAAAGGAAGGAAGTATGGCTTCAAATATGGTTGGCCAAAGGAAAGGCACAAAATGGTAAACAATGGAAATGATGTCATTGGTAGGCATTTTAGCAAATTAGCTTATAAAGATCAAAGATGACCTCATATCATGCTTTGCAAACTAATCATCAAGTTGATTAGGGTCATAATTGTATCTTTTTGCATCCATTTCTATAGGGTTTTGATGAGTTTATGTTCATATTTGACCCTAATATGCTATACTTTGTGATATTGACCTCTTATTGGCAAGAAAGTGTGCTTTATAGGTGAAAATGAGCAAAAATGATGAATTCCCAACTATAGGAGGTGAAATGATGAAATCCGAGCTCATGGAGAAGTTTAAAATACTTATATGAAGACCCTAAGAAGATCGGATGAGCCATCGGATCGAAAACAAAAAAGTTGAAAATAGAACGTCGAGGAATGGCCCTGATCGCACGCCCGTAGAAGCACCTCGCACAAATCGAGTCTGTCTGCTTTGTTAGGTGCCGCGCGACCAGCGCTGCTCGCACGGTCCCAAGAGGGTGCTCGAGTGATGGTTCAGTTTTTAGCACAATTAAGGGCAACTTCATCTTTCCGCACGTTTAATGAAGGGCAATTTGGACTAAGCATTGTAGGCACTATAAATACCTCAAGGATCAGATTTTGGAGGGACTTTTCATTATTCCACTTTCATTAGGGATGTTTTAGAGAGAGATTAGGTAGTTATTAGTGAGTTTTCTTAATTCCTTGCATTTCTCTTTATAAATTCTTGTAATCTAGCCATTAGATCTTTCATCCGTTTATATCATTACATTAACGTCAAGAGCTTTAATTCTATTGTTCATTTTTGTGTTTCAATTTCTGGATCAAAGTTGGTATTTCCTCGATTACACTAATGCATACATCTCACACTTGCTCATCTTTCACAAGAAGGTGATGTTTAGATTTTAAGATTCTTGCAAAGATAAGTAGATAGAAACTCAAGACCCTTTACTTGTTTTCTTAGATTCTACTTATTAAACAACATCATTGCTATTCATAGCCCCGTTTCCCTGAGATCGATATATTTTATAACTTGGTTACCTTGTCACGTTCACTACGACCACGTTCACTTACGTGTGAGCACGATATTGGCAAACACATGTGTGACCTCAAACAAGACTCAAGACAAGTTCTAGAGTGTACATGCACCATGTGGATTTCTAATAAAAAAATATATCATCCGTTTTAAGTGAAAACAGGAAAATATTATCAATCCTCACAGATCAATGTGATCATGACTCATATCCTATCAAACATGTACATCTTATTCATGTATAAAGCATCAAAGAATCAACTACACAATAGACTAAATATAAGTTAAGAAATATATAAATTACATCTAACCATGCACTAACTACTTCATTAAAACAATCATAAACCTATCTCAATGCATTCACTTCCCTAAGTGGCAACAATAGTAATCAACATCACAAGATATAAGCAAAAATTGAATCATCAATCAATATAACAAACAAATCTAAGCATCCATCATCATAGCAAAACACCACAAGAATCTAAATCAATACAAATAACAATCCCCAAAATCAAATACCAAATTAACAATCTAAAATTAAACTTAAACAAATCTAGGAATGGAAGCAAGTAGGGATAGAGGATGTTACCCTTCCACGATGAAGTTAGTACCTAGGTGTTCACTTCACGGTGGAGAGTAGTTAGGCCTTGTAAAGTGTCCCTCCTCGATGTGCCATGCCATCATGGCACGTTGAGCCTCAAGAAACTCTCTTATGTTTGCACCGATTGCGGTTTGATCATCTCGAATGACAGTCATGTCCATATGAAAAGAAGTGAAGTCGATCCTCAACGAGGTGATGTCGATCCTTATGGACCTCATCTCTTGTCCCCATTCCTCCATACTCATGCCTCCGAATTCTTTCATCCCTCCTTGTTCATATCTCTCTTCTTCCTCCATTTGCTCTTCATCCTCCTCTTGAGTGCTAGACTCTCCCCTTGCTCTTTTACTCACACTCACTCTAATAGCCATTCGGTGTAATGTCCTTTTGAACTCCAAGTGTTAGGGACTATTAAGTCTCCAATTCTCCTTATTCTTCCAAGTAAGTAGATTGTATTCAACAAATGGGAAAGGTAAATCATGGGAT
Source organism: Prunella vulgaris (assembly GCA_026898435.1). NCBI lineage: Eukaryota > Viridiplantae > Streptophyta > Magnoliopsida > Lamiales > Lamiaceae > Prunella > Prunella vulgaris. Next base: position 601,025 of record JAPKLY010000123.1, read on the forward strand.
GTCTTACCAATAAAGCAAGGTGTTCTTCTTTTCTTATTGACCATTCTTGTCTTCATTATGTAAGGCAAGTCAAGATATGATAAATTCACACCTTCTTCACTTAGCTCCCATCCAACACTTTGTGCTTTGTGAGCAATCATTCCACCATAAGTGCTATTCAACTTAGTATGTTGATAGGCGAGGTTTTTGCAAAGATAAGCTCCAAATTTGGCGGGAATTAATTTCGTCATAGAGTAGAGGAGGTAAAACTCTTCATTCCTAACTCCTCCGGTCTCATGCCTAGCGAACACGGTGTTAGCTAACACCTTTTGTGCATAAGCAGAGATAGGGTTGGCAATTTGTGAGGCTTTCTAGTGTTGAGCTAAGTATGCTTGATCTTCATCCTTTGTGGTTTTCCTCCAAAACTCTTGTTCTCTCACAAACCTTTCTTTAGCATAGAAAGTGAACTTCGAGACTTCTTCCTCACAACCGAAAAGTCAGTTTATCTCTTGGGTTGTCAAGCTATATCCCATGTTGTTAATTCGAAAATGAATCTGAATAGGCATTCCACCAATCTCGATGAGTTTGAACGTGCTTAGGAACTCAATATTAAGCTTGGGGTAAGAATTGTGGTTCACTTGAAGCAAACATTCTCCACCCAATATTCTCGAACAAGTCCTCCACGTCATCTCCAAAGCAAAGAAACTCAATCGTTTCTTTGTGGAAGTACCTAGAGCCATGATAACCAATCTTAACAACTTTCTCAAATGTATTGAAGAACTCCATCATATCCTCAAAATATAAACCAAATCTCGAATGCCTATCTCCACATCTCTCTAAACACTCCTTCTCCAAAATCGGATCGTTTTCTACTCGACCTTGGCGAGAACTTGAAGCTTTCCCTTTACCCTTTCTAGCCATCACCTACAAAGCATATTCAACAAAATCTGAACAAGAGGAAGCAATACTCAAATCAAATATCCATACTATTCAATATTCATCACTAGATAAGAAAAAATAAGTGAGGCATTCATCATAAAGATCATGACTTTACTATTCATGTTCACTATTCATCTTAATGCTCAATTGCAATTAATCCTCAATTAACCAAAATTAATAGGTGAATTCATGAAATCCAACCTACCCATGCCATCTCTAAAGCATATCAATCAACATTAAACATGAATACATGAACAAATATCAATTCTGCACAAAATATCTAGAAATTCGTCACCATGCATAGCCTAAAAAATTCAATCTTTAATTCATCCACAAATTCATCAAATTGACATGCAATTGAGTCCCTAATGGACTTCTCGCCAATAACAATGCTCAATTTATATCATCAATAGAATAAAAAACCCCCAATTTTAGCTCAAGAACCTTAATTAATGAAATTTCTAATTCTTCACAATTCAACCATAGAAATCATGCCACAATACAAGAAATAGTAAGAGTAGAGTATAAGAAACATACCTTTGGAAGGAATTAGGAAGTAAAATTGTAGAACTTGAAATGCAAGAATTTTTCACTCTTCCTTCTCTTGTTCTTGGTAGAGTGGGTGCAAGAAAATGGAGTAAGTGGTGTATGTTTGTGTGTGGAATCACCTATTTATACGTAGGGATGTGAAAATGTGTCAAAACATGAAAATATAGGTCAAAAATCAAAACTCACCATAAATCAGAGTGGGCGCTTGATCTGCCCTTTAGTCACGCCCTCAAACGGACTCCCTGGTCCATGGGCAGGCTCGTTTCGCTCGAGCTTGGGCCAGTTTCGCTCGAAGTGAGCCTATGCACTGCTCGATCAAGAGTCATTTCTACCCTTTTCTAAATTATGACCAAACCACACAATTTCCATACAATTTTTTCTACACAAACATCTTAAAACTCCAAAAATTTCATTACAAATCGTCAAGTATCATTGCAAATAAAAAATATGAAGAACAAACACACACCCCCCCCAAACTTTTTCGGATCGAGGATCCTAAAAGTTTGGCCAAAATTGATGAATAATGGATTTGCAATGAACTAATTCACCAATAAAAGCATAATTAAACTCAACTAAACCAAGAACTATCGAGCCAATCCTCATATGCAACTCCCCCAAACTATTATCAACTAAGTTCATAAATCAAAATAGGAGAGAACATAATACCTCAATATGAAGATCATGATGGCAATATCACTTCTTTTGCTTCCAATTCCTACAAAAGCAAACAAATCAAACAAACAAAACTATCAAAACTAACAAGGAAAATCAAACAAGCAAAAAGAAACAAATGAGAAACTAAAAGGATGGGTTGCCTCCCATCTAGCGCTTAGGTTTAACATACCTTGGCCGGACGACATTTAAAGCTCAATGAAGATCAAGATCAACAAGTCTCAGTCGACTTGTTACCCCATTGGGTGTAGAAATATGATAGTGCTTGAGGTGATGACCATTTGTATAGAAACGCTCTCCCTTGCTTCTCAAGTAAGCACTACCACCATCGAACACTTCCTTTTCCCCCCTCGACTCCACTGAAGCAATCTTTTTCTTCTTCTCAAAATGCTCTCCCACACTATCATCATACTCGAAATCAAGAGATGGTGGCTTCATATCCTCTTTCTTATCTCCCATTTCATCTCGAATGAGATTAATGACATTACAAATTGCCTTACTTGGGGAACTCGTTGAAGAATCATGAATGGAGAAAATCGCTTTCTCGTCATTCATTTTCAAGGTAACCTATCCTCTCTTAATATTGATCATCGCATCCGATGTAGCAAGGAAAGGCCTCCCAAGTATAAGAGGTATGTCATCATCTTCTTCAGTATAAAGTGCAACAAAATCCACGGGATATAAAAACCTATCAATTTGGACTACCACATCTTCTAAGATCCCTTTAGGTTGGACTTTTGACCTATCCGCCAAATGAAGATTAATCGAATTGGGCTTCCTCTCATAAAGTCCCAACCTATGAGCAATAGTAAGAGGCATCATGCTCACACTAGCACCCAAATCACACAAAGTTTCAACTTCACACTCCCTTTTATTTGGCAAGATAATGTGAAGCTTCCCGGATCTTTGAGCTTTTGTGGAAGGTGTCTTCTAATAAGATCACTACACTCTTGAGTTAGCTTCACCGTTTCTAGCTCATCAACCCTTCTCCTCTTTGCCATTAAATCTTTCATGAACATTGTGTAATTCGGCATTTGCTGAATTGGTTCATGAAAAGGTATGTTAACATAGAGCATTTTAAACACCTCTAAGAACTTTCGAAACCTTTCATCCATTTTGTTTCTCAAAGAATTTACTTTCTCCACCTTGCACTTTTCTTCCACTTTCCTTTCTTCCACATCCCTTCCTTTATCTACCCCCATTGCTATATCACTTCTCTTCACAACTTTCTCTACCCCCTTATCACATAGTGCTTCTTCAATAGATTCTACATGAAACTCCTCAATAGTACGCTTCTTTCCTTCCTCACAACTCTCTCCAACTCTTGAGATAATCACGTTACAATGCTCACAAGGATTAGTCTCGGTCGTTGAAGGAAACTTACATTTTTCACGTGTGGGCTTAACGAACTAGCCAATTGTCCCATTTAGAACTCCAAGCTCTTTATTTGGTTTCCTTGCGATTTATAAAGATCATCAAACTTACGGTTCGTCTCCTCGTGCTTCCTTGCATTCTCCATCCTCATCTCTTCAAGTTGTTTCACAATGTAAGCTAAAGTCTCATCCACATTTGCCTTCCCCTCATTGTTAGGCGGTTTAGCATCCGGATCCATGCCTGGTGGCAATTGAATCGCCCCCTTAGGGTTAGAGTAAGAGAAGTTCTTGTGTCTCTAGAAATTTTGATTATAGGAAGGGTTACCTTGTTGAGGTTGATAAGGAGCACCTTGTTGTCCTTGAAATCTTTGTTGGAACGGAGGAGCCACATATGGTCGAGGATTGTTTTGAAAGGAGTTTGGTTGATAGGAATTATTTTATTGAGGTCTTCCCATATAACTCAATTCTTCCACTTGCACTTGATTAATTGGTTGAGGAGGTCCTTCAACTACATTCACTTGCATAGGAGGAGGTGCTTGAGCTTGATGTCCATAGATCATCATCATGACATTCTTCATGTTTTCCTCCAACAATGAAATTCTATCTCCCGTCCCCACACTCTATTGGCTTTGAAAAGAGTCGTTGCCCGCTATGTTCTCTATTATATATTAGTTGTTAGGGTTATACTAGAAGTATGCTTTTACTTTGTATAACTAAACTGAATCTTTGAGCTTTATCTTAAATAAATCTTTTATCACTGTTGTTGATAGAATTTACTAATGGTGTTTGATTATGTGGTTGTTATAGTTTATTAATTCTACCAAACAATAATCCAAGAATTGTGTTCTTGGATAGATAATGTAGAGAGAGAAAATGGAGAGTTTAGAGAGAGAAAGTAAAATGTATTATGATTGAGTTGTTCTTGAATACTACAAGAGGGACCTATTTATAGGTGTGCAAGTGAGAGGTGGCACCTTATGAGCCTATTTGGCTTCCGGTGTTGACGAGGGTTCTCGACCCTCGTCTTGGTCCCCCACGATGCACCCTTTACAATGTCCGCCCAACTACATACTTATATGCACTATACACACATTGCCTATGCTGCGACCCTGGGCGAGCTCTCAGGCCTTTGCAATTCCAGGGCTGAGGAGAGGTGGACTTTGACTCGATCCCAATGCCTAGGGGTGAGCTACTAGGCGAGGTTCATTCCGATTTAGGGAAGAAAGTAACCAACTCTGGAGGTGGTGAGGACCTGAGCCTCCGCGAGCTTCAGGGAGACCTCGGTCGAACTAATGATGATGATATCGTCCACAAGGCGGAGGCTGCCGAGGTTCAAGAGGAGGTCACCGAAATCGACGATCAGGCCAGCGAGCTTGCCCGTGAGCTCGATGAGGAAGAAGACGAGGGTGGAGTGGAGATCACCCACGAGTACCTCCGCTTCATCGACTTCCCATTCTCCAAACTCCCAGAGCGTCAAGTTGCCGCTGAGGTCATTCATGACTTCAACTGGGCAGAATATGCGAGGACAAATGCGGCGAGCTTTCCCCTACCCGAGCGAGATTTCCTTGATGCTGCCGATAAAACAGACCTTAAAGCGAGCGAGGTTGTGAGCATCATTAGTGAATATGCCCTACCGAAGCTCCGCAAGACATATCACATCCCATTGGATATCTTCATGTATGCCCCCGAGGATAATGAACGTGCCGACCTTCCTCCTCCCGGATTGACTGCCATCAACGTTCACACCCTGAAGGCTGGGCTCACTTTGCCCCTGCACCCCATCATCGGGCAGTTCTTGATGGACAATAACCTCACCATCTCGCAGCTTACCCCGAATGCCTGGAGCAGGTTACTGGCGATGTTGACAATCTTTGGGCTCGAGGGTTACGAGAATCGACTTACCTCGGAAAAGATCAACGAACTGTTCACCGTGACCCGGCAGGTGAACGATGGCAAAAGGTACTATTACCTTAAAGCCCTCCTTAAAGAGAAGTTCCTGGGAATTCTTCCCAATAAGGTCCACGATTGGAAGGAGCAATTCTTCTTCGTTGGCGGTGATTGGTGGGCTTCGGATGGACATGGGGGACGTATTCCCACTCCCGAAGGACACGGAGAAGCCAGCAGTAGGTGGCATATTTTGGTGTGCGTGGGTTGGATTAGATTTACTAATCTAATCTTCTGTTTTGCAGGTCTGAAGCACCACAAGTCGAGCCGTGGGAAGCCCGACGTATCTTTTGGCTTCGACTTCGTGCGGACTATTTGCTGCTTGCGGGAGTAGAAAGATCGGGAGGTCCAGCACCTGTGCCAGCATCATTACCGGAGGCTCGCCGGCCTCATAACCTCGCCACACCACTTTGTTGTTCAAGGTTTAAATTCTCAAATTTTGAAGTCTTGGTAGCTCACCAACTTGCAGGCAAAGCTCGCTTGGTTGCTAATTTCTCGCTTCAATTCCGCAGGTGAAGGCCCAGTAGCTGTCCCCCCACCAATCGAGGTTCCCGAATGTTGGTCCCTTAAAGAAGACTTTGAGTTTTCTTGTTTTGAAAATAGCTGACTATACAATCAGCTGAGTGCGCGGTGATTTTAGTGTGCGGAAATATTTTTAGTTAAATCCTTTTAATGAAAACCTTTTATTTAGTGCAGCAAGTAGGAGCAATTAAATAAAGCAAATAAAAAGCATAAGCTTTATAGTGGTTCGGACCAACTGTCCTACATCCACTCTCCTCAATCCAACTTGGAGTTGAGGGGCTCTCTTACTCACTTACTTACTCCCTTACAATCTTACAACTTGAGAGATAACACTCTCTTTTACACACAAACTGTTAGTGCAATCAACCTTGCAACTAACTGATCGACTTCTATAAAGTCTTACAAATAATAAATAATTATATAGAGTGTGTTTTTGTACAGAGGAAAAAGTGTAGCCTATATGCTAATGTAATCGCGCGTAGGATCGTTGTGATTTTTCTCTCTTGTACCCATATTTATAGGCATAAAAAACTAGCCGTTAGAGTTGACTAGGATTTGAAATCCCTATAAATATGTAATCAATCAATCAGAGTGATTGATTGATTCTTGATTTCCAGGTTGATATCTTTCCATCTTTGGCATGATCTTCAATCTGATTGACTTGATTGATTGCCTATGATTCTGGAAATATTCTAGCCGTTACTGTGATCTTGTCCTCTTAACATGATTGACTTTCTGTAAATAGATCTTCTAAGCAACTGCTTCAGACGAACTCAGCTGCTGCTGGTGGTCCTCGTCTGATATGTTCAGGGCTCAGCTGGTATGTTGAGTCATAGCTGTCCTGAACGTATCTCAGCTGATCTGGGTGTTCCTCTGCTGATATGGTCTCGTCTGATTTCGGCACCTCAGCTGGTCTGATATCAGCTGACCTGGACCTCAGCTGATCTAACATCAGCTGACCTGACCTCAACTGATGTCTAGCACCTCAGCTGCTCTTCACCTCAGCTAACCATCCTTAGCTGATCTGACCTCAGCTGATCAGCTGACCTCCCAAGATCAGCTGATTTTAATTGCATCAAAACATAAGGTATTTCCCAACACCGAAGAATACCACTTTCTACCTCGCCAACTTCAGATGGGAAAACCTTGCCCCAATGGAGCCGGAATCTAATCTGGGGTGGTACTAGACGCTACAAGGAAGGTAGACCTCGCCAAGGTAGCCTCGACCGCAGATAAAGCTAGGGGCTCAAGCTCGCAGAAGAAGGCTCCTGCCCCCCAGCAAACTAAAGAGAAGGTCGCCTAGACCAAGAAAGGTTCGGGGTGAGGTTTCGAATCTGAGCGGGGTTCTCAACCCCCATCCCACCAATCCAAACAAACCCTACACCGCGAGGATGGCTCCCGAGTGAGCTAGGATGAAGCTCGCTCCCAAAAATGGTCCCGGGTCGGCCTTCGTGATGAAGACTTTGAACACAGCGACCGTGGCAGCTCTGGATCAGGCCAAGGAGGGTCAGGGCGAGCTATAATCCCTCATTCAACTCCCACACCTCCAACTCTTCAAAGCGCGCCCCGCCATCTCCGTACGGGGTTCCCATTCAGGATGATACCCTTCCCGGGCTAAACCCTAATAGGTTCGGGTAAGGGGGCAAGCTCCTTTTCTAAGTTGGAAGTCGATTTTTTCGTGGTTTTTTATGCCTATTTTTGATAAACTTTTCAATGGTTTGCAGGTATGCCCCCGCCGAATTTCCAAACCGTCCTGAAGCTCTTCACACGGCGGAGAGGTGCAAAGCCCTAACCTCGGCGAGGGAACTCCCCACTGGTCTGGCACGCCGCATATTTACCGAGGCTTCCAAGTACCTCTCTACCTCTGAGCTCGCCATGATCGAGAGACAGAAGCCCTCCGACAAGGCAAGGTTGGTGATGCATTACGCCTGCGCAGTTATGGCAGCCACCCAACTCATCACTGATGATAATACTGCCACCGACAAAGCTCGCCATGATACTAGGATCTTTCTGAATCGGGTCGGGGATGAGAGGAAGAAGGCTATCGAGGACCTCGCCGGGATGAAGACGAATGTGAAAGCCTCCTTGGTGGTGAAGCAGAAGGCTCTGAGGAGCTTGGAGAAGGTCCAGGCGGACTTCAATCGGCAAAAGGCCGAACTTGAACAAGCTCGCCAGAAGCTCGCTGCCAGGGAAGAGGAGTTCGCGAAACTGCAGGATGAGGTGAAGGTCTTCCGGGAGCAATACCAGGGCAACTCGGCTGAGTGTTCAAAGCTGCGCGAGGAGGTCGCTGTGAAGACCTTGGAAATTGCCGAGCTCCGGGGCCGATCCGATGCTTCGATTTCACCAGAGGCCCTGGAGCTCACTGAACTGGTTTCCACCGACCTCGGCTACGTCCTCTATTTTGCCGAGGTTATCCGTGCCTTCCAGTGGGTGCGGATAAACAAAGAGAGCGAGTGGGAGGCTCTCGTGGGCGAGTTTGATGATTGCTTGGCGAAGGCCAAAATCCCCAAGGGCACAGAGCTGAACATAGGCAACCTCGCCGGCTATGGGATCAACCTTGATGCGACCCGGGAGAGATATAGCATCATTCAAACCTTCGAGGTTTTCACAGCTGAGGTCGCCGGGGATGAAGTGCCGACTCTTTCCATATTGGAGCAGATGTAAGAAGCTTGCGGACGCCATGCTTAACATCGGCGAGTTGGACACCAGCGGGTGTACGGGCAACATCACCATCGTGCCCCGGCTTTCCCCGCAAGGTCACCCAGCTGCGGGCGGTGAGGTTGCTCCGGAGACTGCTGACCCCGAGGTTCCCGCTCTGGCTGCCCCCACTGCTCCCGAGACTTAGTCTCTTTCCTTGCTTTTCTAGTTTAGCCTTTTGCTTTTGATTCTTGCCAAGTTGTAGTAGCTCGCCGGGCATGTGTAGCTCTCCCAGAAGGAGCTTTTTGCACTTCAAAGATGGTCAGCTAGCCGACCTTTGTGGCTAGCACTACTACTTATACTTGGGAAATTTTTCAAGTATCTTTTTTGGCTTGAAAATCCCTCAAGTATTTTTGAATGAAATTTGACTTTTTGCTTCAACTTTGTCTTCATTTACATTTACGCACGTTGTATCTTTGATTAGCCCATTTTTATGTTTTTTGGGTACTCGATTATTCGTCTTACTCTACTTTTGAGAAGAGAATCGTTCATTTTACGTCACTTAGGACTACGAATTGTACCTTTGTTTAGTTAGTACGTGTTCTTCGTCTTACACCACTTAGGGCCGCGAATTGCTCATCTTAAACTACTTGGGGTAGCGAGTTTTACTTTGTTTAATTCACGTTTGGGCGATCGGGTCTCATGAACCTTGCCTTAGACGATTTAACCGTCATTTTTTTGGAATTTTTCTAACTTATGACAGTAGGTGCTTGGTAATCCTTTAAGAAGGATACCTTCGCTGACCTGGGGCACTTTGGCCTTTGCCTTTGAGCTGTTTAGGTTATAACGTTTGGGACCTTGGTCCTTGCGTATTTGTGAACCTTCACGGGGTTGGGTATTTCGTTAACCTTCGAACAGTTGGATATTTTTTTTCAAGGAAAATTTCTAACTTCTCATAGCAATGTAATTTACATTGGCTGCCATCGACACTTCTGATGCGAACCTTCGGCTAGTCTATACAAAATCTCGATCTATTGATAAAATATCTTTAAATGCGCCGCACTCCAGGTGTATGACGAGGTGTTGCCTTCTTTGTCTTCGAGATCGTAAGTACTGTTTGCCCAGGCTGTGGTGACCCAGAACGGTCCTTCCCAATTCGATCCAAATACACCCGGTGGGGCCATTAGTTTCTTCGTCAGTACTAGATCCCTAACTTTGAACCTTCGGTCTCGGACTTGGGAATTATAGTACTTCTCCGCTCTACGCTTGTAGGTAGCATTTTTCATTTTCGACGAAGATCTGGTCTCTTCAATCAGGTCTTTTTCGAATGCCAAGGCTTCATCGTTCCTTTCTTCGTCAATTCCTACCACATTCCACGTCTTATTCTGGACTTCCACCGGTACTACTGCTTCAGTCCCGAAGGTTAAAGAAAATGGCGTCTCCCCGGTGCTGGCTCGGTACGATGTTCTGTAAGACCACAGAACCTCCAGGAGTTCGTCTGCCCAGCTTCCTTTCTTATCTTCGAGGTGGATCTTCCATATGTGCTTTAGAATTTTGTTGACCGCCTCAACCTGGCCGTTTGACTGCGAATGGTATGGAGTTGAGTAGTGCTTCTTGATGTTCCACGAATTACAAAAATCTCTCAACTTTTGGCCGTCAAACTACCTTCCGTTGTCCGTGATGATCGATTGTGGAAGTACGAACCGGCAGATCAAGTTCTTCCATATAAAGTCGATCATTCTTTCTTGTGTTATTGTCGTGAGAGCTTTGGCTTCTGCCCACTTGGTGTAATAGTCTACTGCTACAACAGCAAACTTCACACCGCCTCTGCCAGGTGGGAATGGGCCGATCAAGTCGATACCCCATTTTGCGAAAGGCCATGAGCTGAAAACTGACTTCAGTTGGTTGGCTGGGGAGTGGATATTAGGTGCGAAAAGTTAACACTATCGGCTCTTTCGTGCAAAGCTAATGGCATCTTTGAGAAGAGTGGGCCAGTATTACCCCTGTCTGATTGTCTTATATTCCAAAGTTTGCCCCTCAGCATGACTTCCGCAAATCCCTTCATGAATTTCTTCTAACACCTTGAACCCTTGCTTCTTAGATAAGCATTTGAGTAGGGGTAGAGAGAATCCACATTTGTAGAGCTGGCCATCCACCAACGTATATCTGGCAGCTTGTTTCACTAGCCGACTAGCTTCCCATGTGTCCTCGGGGGTTGTTCCATCCTTTTAAGTATTTTTGGATCGGAGTGCACCAATCTTCACTGTCCTCATCGCCTTTCTGCCCCCCACTCGAGGTCTGATTTACTTTATAATCGGACGTCGAGGGGTTCTTCAGTTTGGTGACTACAACCTCCGTGACTTTGGCCTCACCGTTACTGGTAGCTAGTCGGGCTAGGGCATCTGCTTGTGTATTTTCCAGACAGTTTAGGATTTTAGAAGACACCTCCCTCTTGGGAAACTCCTTCCCAAGGGTTGCTAGCTCGTTCATCATCTTAATGAACCGAGCTTCCATCTGATCGATGGATTCTCCCTCTAGCATCCGGAAGGCTTCGAACTTCCTAATTGCAAGATCTCTCTTGTTCTCCTTGATCTTTTCTGATCCCTCACTCATCTCTCTCAAAGTATCCCAGATCTCTTTTGCAGTCTTCAGATGCATGAGTCTGACCGAATTCTCGTAAGAAACGGTGTGGAGTATAATATTTTTAGCAACATTATCCAGTCCGATTTGCTTAATCTGATCAGAATTAAGCGTGGACCTCTCCACCTCTTCATCTCCGGTGGCTGGAACAGGTACATTGCCAGCAACGGGCCAGGTTGTCTGAAGATTTCTCATAAATCTGATTGGGCCATGCTCAATCACCTGTGGCACCTGATCATGTATAGAGTAGAGATGTGCAAGTACCCTGAATTTCCAATAGTCATAATTGTCAATAGAGAATTCAGGAAGATTGCCCTCGAGGCGTTTAGAACCGGATGCCAAGATATGCAGTTTTTCAGAAACAAGATCAGTTCAGTAGACCACCAAAAGTTTCTCCTCAGAAACTGTTGGTAAACAAAGTCAGTGATCTTTTGAACCACTGCTCTGATACCACTTGTTGGTCCCGAAATGAGTTAAATTAGTGTATGGGGGGGAATACACTGATGTCAGATTTTTCTGAAAGACTCAGAAAAATGCTCTAACGCACTCAGTCAGGATTCCCTAAAGTACTCAGTATGCTGAAGGTCCACAGGGGCAGCAGGGACGGTTCAGTAACGAGTCAGATAAACTGAGTGTGAGTAATGTGCTCGGAAGCTCAGTAGAGATAACAAACCTACTGACAGCTCGGAAGTGAGTCAGTTGGACCACTATCTCAGTGAGCCAGAGTACGTGCAGAAAGTGAGCCCTTAGATTCTACTCGTTTTAGTTTCTGAAAACATTTTCTCTGAGGTGCTTAGTAAATTGGTGGTTAAGGCTGAGTGCACAGTATTCAGATTCAGGATGATTGATTCAGTCCTGAGGTTAAAACCAATGTAGTATGTTCAGTTTAATATGATGACAGTTATGATCCTGAACAGAACAGTAAATCAGCACACAGGGGACTTTTTAACGTGGTTCGGAGATAACCAACTCCTACGTCCACGACCTGATTTAACAGGAAGCTATCCTCAAAACCCTGAGGATAGGTACTTGGGTTTTACGTGCCAAGGGACACGAGTAGCCAACTTCCTCTCTTAGGAACTGACCCCTGGGCGTTTTACAAGTCCAGGTCCTTCTAACCAATCGAAATCACACCTTGAGTGGTTTGGTATTCTGGTTTCCAACTAAGATAGCTCTAGCAATACAAAATAATGTTAAATAATAGAGCTATCGATCTAAGCAAATACAGAGTGAATCCTACTACAACACTAGGGAAATTTAATTGCAGAGTGTTGTTTATGATATGCTTTGCGTTCTTGGACTCTTGAGAGTTTTCTCTTGGAAATTTCCCGTTAACCTTGAATGGGTGCAAGGTTCTCCATATTTATAGGCAAGATTCAAAATAGATCCGTTGGAGGAGATCAAATCAAATCTTTCCTATTTTAGGTAGATTGCAGGCTAGAAATATTGTTTGACCTACCCGCCATGCTTATTCTGGCAAGTTGTCACATCACCTGCAACTTTTTGAGACGCATTAAATGCCGCATTAAATGCTGCGCAGACTCCGTGCATGCGTGTCGAAAGATCATTGGCTCTCAGCTATAACGGCTACTTGACCTTCAGACATTTGTCCTTCCTCGTACATTCAATGCTCTGAGTCTCTTCTTAATAACTCAGTCTGAACGTGTGTCTTAATGGAGTGTTACTGACATTCTTTTTGTCTCTTGTCCCATAGCATAAATAACCTTTTGCTTTGGACTTACATGATTCAGGTGATCTGAACCACGGCCTGAGTCAGGACCTATGTGCATTCAGCACAGCCTGATAGGTTATTCAGCTCAGTATGTGTTACCTTTTTGCTTCGGACTTACAGGATTCAGGTGAACTGAACCAAGGCCTAAGTCAGGTCCTATGTGCATTCAGCACAGCCTGATAGGTGACACTTACTCTTCACTGACTGACTTCTGTCCTGAGTATGCTTAGTGTACTCAGTAGAAACATCAGCCAATGTTACTTTAGGATTGACTTCAGAATGAATCAGCAGGCTTCGATCTTCAGCTTCAGAACAGACAATCTTCAGCAAGACTGACTGACTCCTTCAGGATGGTTTACACTTCAGACTTCAGTAAATTGGGTCGACTCCAATATTCTTCAGTCTTCAGCATGGTCCTCCTGTACCGAATCTCTAACCTAACTATCCTGAACTATTTTATCCTGAACAGCTATACTTAGGCAAATTCATCAGGGGTTTTGGGATCTAATCAAAACACTCAGATTGTCCCAACAGAGGGGATTGACTATGATGAGATATTTACTCTTGTGGCCAGACTAGAAGCCATCAGATTGTTTCTGGCCTATGCTGTTTTCAAAGGGTTCAAGGTATATCAGATGGATGTCAAATCAGTATTTTTGAATGGAATCCTGGCAGAAGAGGTATATGTGGAACAGCCACCAGGATTTGAGATTGGAAACAAGGTCTATAGGTTGCAGAAGGCATTATATGGACTAAAGCAGGAACTTAGAGCATGGTATGATACATTGTCTCAGTTTCTGCTGGATAGTGGATTCAGCAAAGGCAAGATAGACAAAACCTTGTTCAGAAAAGAAGATGGAGATTATATCCTCTTGGTGCAGATCTATGTGGATGATATCATCTTCGGCTCCCCTAACAAGCAGATGTGTGATCAGTTTAATAAGCTGATGACAAGCAAGTTTGAGATGTCCATGATGGGGGAGATGACCTATTTACTTGGACTTCAGGTGAAGCAGATATCCAATGGAACCTTTATAAGCCAAGCTAAGTATGCCAAGAACTTGATAGAAAAGTTTGGAGTCAGTAGCAGCGGAGAAGCTAAGATTCCAATGATGGCAAACTTTAGCATGGATCCAGATGAGGCTGGTGAGAAAGTGGATCAGACACAATATAGAGGACTTATTGGTTCTCTGTTGTATCTCACTACCAGCAGACCTGATATCAGCTTTCCAGTAGGAGTGTGTGCAAGATTTCAGGCCAATCCCAAGAAATCTCATCTGGAAGCAGCAAAGAAGATTGTAAAGTACTTGAAGGGTACTTACAATCTAGGCCTCCGGTACCCAGCTGATGACAATTTTCAGCTGAGTGGGTATTCAGATTCTGACTATGGAGGGTGGAAGATTGATAGGAAATCAACTTCAGGAACATGTCAGTTTCTGGGAAGTAAGCTGATATCTTGGTTCTCCAAGAAGCAGACTTCAGTAGCTACTTCCACAACAGAGACAGAGTACATGGCTGCTGGTAGTTGCTGCTCTCAGTTGCTCTGGATCAGACAACAGCTGAGAGACTACCATGTGATCACAGAAGAGATACCTATCTTTTGTGATAGCACAAGTGCAATAGCCATTACTCAGAACCCAGTTCTTCATACCAGATGTAAGCATGTGGACATAAGACATCATTTCCTCAGAGATCATGCTGAGAAGGGTGACATCAGGATGGAGAAGATTCACATAGAGAAGCAGAGAGCAGATGTTCTTACCAAGCCTTTAGCAGAGGTAAGATTCAGAGAATTAGTAGCAGAGTTAGGAATGGTAGATGGAGGAGCAGTTCTTTAGAAAGGGAGAAAAATGTATTTTAGGTAGTCAGCTGATAACCAAGCTGAGGGGAATCTGCTAAGGTAATCAGCTGATCTGGTATGTCTCTTTATATCTTTTGTGATCTTTCCCTATTTTGTTATTTCTAACTTGATTCAGGTATAAGTCATGAGAGTCAGACAAGGACATTTCACCTCAGCTGACCCATGTCAGCTGACATAGAAGACCTAGATGAGCAGAAAAGATTTTATAGAGGAATCTTCTTATCAGTTGATGTTGCCACGTCAGCTACTCGATAAGTATACTACTTTTATGTTTCTAAAAAAAATATTTGTTTGTAAAATAAAATCTTTTCAAATTCTCTAATAAATCCCTAATTTCTAAAATTAATTTTAGAAAATTGGCAATCAAATCTTTTCACTTTCAAAAATTTGGGGATTTATTACATTTTCCAAAATAAAGTTTCTGTGGTAATTAATTTCTCACTGCCCAAATTACATCACAAAAGTTTTTAATCATTACCTTTTTACCGAAAGGCAGAATTTTTGGCGGCCAAAAACCATTTTCGAAACCTGACACTTACACATCACCCATATAATTCA
The DNA here is from genome assembly GCA_026898435.1 of Prunella vulgaris. Classification (NCBI taxonomy): domain Eukaryota; kingdom Viridiplantae; phylum Streptophyta; class Magnoliopsida; order Lamiales; family Lamiaceae; genus Prunella; species Prunella vulgaris. The sequence goes on from JAPKLY010000123.1 coordinate 616,431, forward strand.
CAAAGGTCACTTAATCTGGACCCTTGATTTATGTGATGCAATATCGGTTTTATTTTTTGGAAAAACTGCTCATCTCCCTCGATTCGTATAAATACCCTTTAACCCCCTTTCTAAAAAACCTTTCCACTCCGAAATCCTTGTATCTACTCTATTTTCTTGTCTGCAAATTCTCTCTGTTTCTCTAATATTTGTGTTGAAGTTATGGATGATAATGCGATGAAGAAGATGCTCGCGAAGATGTATGCTGAGATATGTGTCGATTTTGAGACGACACGGGTTCCAGAGATTAGGGAGATTCTGGACATGCTTCAATCTCAAAATCTGAGGACTTTCGTCTCCATGACGCAACCACACAACAAGACCCTAAACTACTACGTCTTTCATTTCTTGCTTAAGGCACAGTTCAGTGAGAACTTGGTTGGATCCCTTGTGGATGGGTTGCCCATAGTTTTATCCAAAGATGTTGCTGCTCAGATCTTTGGACTTTCATCCACTGGTATTCTTCCCCACACCTACAAGGAATCGGAACATCTGATTACATTCTAGATGATGGCGAGGAGTAGTCAGAGGAACAAGACTTCAAAACTGAAGAAGAATATGCTGAGAAAGGTATCAATTTCTGATGGATGTCATGAACAAGGTTATTCTCGCAGAGCAGGGGAGTTTGGATGCCTTGACCAAACTTCGCCTGAGTGTCTCGCACCATACTTGATGAAGCTCAAGCAGACTGGGTGAGTCTGTTGTGGTTTCGCTTGGAACAGGAGTCCAAGAGATGTGCTGCTGAAGTTGTGAACGGTCAGCGGATCTACAAGCTAAATTCTAAGTGTTCTATGGCTACCAAGATTACTATAATCTTGAGACACTTGCTTCCAGAGCACAAATGGGAAGGTGAGTGGATTTTTTATTACAATCACACCAAGGTCTTAAGGGGAAGCAACGTTGAAGTTCTGGGAGAGGTTGATTCAGACTCAGTAGCCGATCCAGCAGCAGCTGCTCCAGGTCCTGCTGCTGAGACTAGGAGGAAGCAGAAGAGGAAGGCCTCCAAGCCTGCTGGAGGGGGTAAGAAGAGTAAGAAGTCCAAGAGGGACACTACCCCGGTGCAAAGGAAGTTATCATTTGATGATGATGATGAGGATGATACTACTCCTTTGTGCAGTTTGAAGAAAAAATCTCCAGCTGCTACCTCATCAGCTGCAAAATCTACTCTGCTGGTAGATAAGCCTACTGATGAAGAAGAGGAACCAGCAGAGGAAGCATCAGCAGAAGCGACCAGTTCAGAGGAGAAGCCTGCTTCTGACTCTGATGGAAAAGAGGAGGAATCAGAAGGGGAGGAGTCAGCAGAGCCATAGGTTGCTGAGACTGAAGTGATACACTCCTCTGAGGAGGCACCATCAGCAGACTCTCCAATCACAGCCGAACCTATCAGGTCAGCCCAACCCTCTCCCTCATCTGATCCCTCACACATATCATCTCACACCCCTTCACCCATGAGTCCCCAATATCCCAAACCCCTACACGCTCCTCACCCCCAGCAGATCCCTCACCCTCACAACTCCCAGCTGGCAATGAACCAGAGGAGGTAGCTGCCTCTGGTGAGCCTTCAGCTGATCCCCAACCTACTCACCCTGAACCCATTAACCTAGAAACCCCCAACTCACCCACTGAAATTGCCCAACAAGCCAGACTATCTCACCTTCATTCAAAAGGGCCTCTTGAATGAGGGATGATCATTACTGCCCTAGCCCACCTCGCCCTATATATCCCAGAGCTCAACCCTTACCCAGCTTACCAAGACCTGCTAGCCGATGGCCTCGCATGGGCTCAGGCAAGAGAGGGCCCAGTTACATTCTTCCTTGAATTGGTGAAGGAGATGGGTGAAGCTGCCTTCACTACATGGGAAGAGATTCTGATGGATGCCTTGGAGGTTAAGGCACCATCCCAGCTGACCTCTCCTGAAGGCCTTAGGAAGGTAGCTCGAGCTCTGCTGCTCAAGAATGGGGTAGCGCTGGATTGCCCGGAAACAGCAGAGTCAGAGTTCATTCCTCCAGCAGAGAACTTTGACATCAGCCCAGCTGATCAGGTGACTCCTGATATTCTTGACAAATTAAAAGATTATTTGTTGATCATATCAGGGAAGTCAAAGCCACTCTGCTGGCTGCCAAGTCTGCTGCCCCCTCACTGATCAAAAAATATGTCCACCAAGTGTTGCTGGACCATCGGAACAAGCTGTGAGATGCTCTTGAGGACAGCTTGTATGTCACCAGAAAGGAGCTGTTCTTTTCTCGCCAGAGGATTAAAGAAGATGCCAAGGCATTCCTTGATGATGCTACTCCTCCTTCTCTACTGAATCAGATAAGATCAGGTTCCTGACTGCCAATCTGGAGAGAGAAGTTGCAGAATGCAAAGATGGCCAAGCAGACCTCCAAGCTGTTGTTGATAAGCTTCTCACTTCACTTCCCTCTTCATCTGCCTTTGATGATATCAAAAAGGGGGAAGAGAAGAACTCAGCTGACATTGTTGCCTTGCAAGCTGAGACTGCCTCTCTTAAGGCTGAGATGGCCTCAGTGAAGGCTCTGCTGGTGGAGAATAATGGTGTTTTGTCAGCCAGGATCCAGAACGTTGAAGAGTATGTCAATACTCGAAACTTGGTACAGCAGAGAGCCCAGGAGATGAGAGATCAGAAGATGGCTGAGGCCATTCAGAGGCAAGAAGAGGCTGCTGAAGCAAGGGAAAAGTAAAAGCGTATCATGAATGTTGAGCTTGATGAGAAGCTTGCCAGAGAGCTGCAAATGGCTGAGAAAGAGACCCCAGAGCAGAGAAATAAAAGACATGAGCGGGAGATGAATGATCAATTGGAGAGACGCTATCAGAGCAGGTTGAAGAAAGAGGGAAGAGCAGTAACCCAGAGCAGACTGAAGGGCAAGTTTGTTCCTGGGTCAGACGAGCCTCTGATTGATGGATCTATTGAGATCTTCACTCCAGACATGAAAGAAGCCATGATCTCACTCTGGAGAACCATCAAGGCTAGAGCATTCATTCAGTTTTATGTGCTTAGAGGAGAGGATGCTAGGTCTGCTGAGGAGAAGAACAGAGAATTCAGAGAATGGTTGAAGGAGAACTATCCAGTTTTCTTCAAGTTCATCACTGGGATTATGGTTAAACTCAGTGCCCAACCTGAACTTCCCGAGCTTGAACTCTTTCCAACACCCACTGATGCCAGTGGAAATCTCGACCGGGGAGAGGTTCGAAGGATCTGGATGGACATAGTAACTCGTTTCCTCTCAACTCTCCCTGATACATCAGTACCTACCCTGAAGCTATTGAGAAGAGGTTCCTGGATTGCATGCAGGTACCTATCAGTTCCAGAAAATCTTTGGTGTAATAGTCCAGCTGAGTCAGCTGTGGTTAGGTTTCTGATCTGGTTGTAACTCCTTGTTTTGATTAATGAAGCTTTTATATTCCAGACAACTTCTTGTTGTCAGCTGCTATTTACCTTCTGTCTAAAGGATCTTATCTAAAGATCTTCTTTTCTGTCCTATTTTGGATCTTGAATTAATTTGTTTATCTTTTGAGACCAGCTGAGTTGGTTTTGATATCATCAAAAAGGGGGAATTGTTAGGATATTCTTGTTAGATGTTTTGATGACATGATAAACCAATCAGCTTGTAATAGGACCAACTGAACCTGTTAGTCAGCTGATGATTAGTTAGGATTAGATAGGTTTTAGTAAGGGGGAATCAACCTTGCTGCCTAGAAGATCCGAAGCTTTCATAGAGAAGAAGACCAACTAAGGCCTAGTGTAGTTAGCCAATTCTAGAAGACAGAAGACTTGAGCAGCTGACACTGGAGTATCAAGAGTGAAACATCAGAGGAGTCAGATCAGCTGAGCACGTCGCAGACAAGACAAGGACCCAGATACCATCTGAGGTGCACCAGCAGACCAGCACATCAGCTGAGGACTCAGACAGCAGCTGAGGTGCACCAGCAGACTTGCACATCAGCTGAGGTCCAAGTATCAGCAGACCGATACACCAGCTGAGGTCTTGCTCCACCCAGATTCTACGGAATCACGCAAGGGTTGACTTGCGACAAATGAGAGATTCCCAAAATAGAAGATCAATCAATCAAGGGGACAAACTTGATTGATTGGAGGATCGCGAAGATTTCTGGGAATCAAGAAGGAGATTCAATCAATCTAAATGATTGATTGATTCCCAAATTATAGGATCTCAGATCTCTAGTCAATTCCAACGGCTAGTTGATTTGGACCTATAAATAAGAGTTACAGTGAAGATTTCAAAATCGATCTACACGCGTTTAAAGCTTGCCGAAACTCTGTCAAAATGTTCACTTGTACTCAAACCTCTTTACTCGATACGAATTCTTTGTAAAGCTTTGAAGAAGCTGTAAGAATTCGATTGCTTTTAAGCATAGACAATTTACAAGAGAGTAGTACTCTCAACGTGAGTGAGTGAGTGAGAAGATAGTGGAGAGACCCACAAGTCCAGTTGGATTGTGGAGAGTGGAGTAGGACCTTTTGTCCGAACCACTATAAATCTTTGCATCTCGTGTTCTTTCCTTTCTGTTCTTTATTTGTGCACTAATCACTAAACAGGTTTTCTTTAAAACGTTTCCGCACTCTTACACAGCGCACATTTTCAAAACCAGACTGTCTCAAATAGTCTGTTGTTTTTAAAATAAGCCTTCAATTGGAAAAAGTTTTTGAAACTACTCAAGACTATTCAACCCCCCCCCCCCTT
>JAPKLY010000123.1:642741-704418 GCA_026898435.1 Prunella vulgaris
ATTATCTCATTTGTCTTGTGATTCTTTGCAAGGTATTTATTCTTGCCATCTTCTTTCTCCTTTTGCTCATTCTCTTTACCAGTATCATCGATTATTTCCTCTGGTTGAGCTTGAACATCTTCTTGTAAACCTTGGATAGGTTCTGCAGCACTTGCTCCAGCAGATTCCAATATTGCAGCACTCTCAGCAAGGGTAGTTAGACCAGCTGTCTCAACACCCTTAGTGCTTCCTTCTCCAACTCTTTGGGGCACATATTCTTCATCTTCTGAGCTAACTACCTAATAGTTTGACTCAGAGAACTCTGTATTAAGGTCCTCTTCAGTGCTTATAGCTACCCTTAAGGCTTCAGCTGCAGACTTTGTGATTTTCATCTCTGGAGTCTGCTCATCTATCACAATCTGCTTCCCCTTACCCTTATTCTTCCTTAGTTTCTAAGCTAGAAACTCTTCAAGGAAGTTAGGGTTCATCAAATCTTCAACATTAGAACAATTTGTCCAGTCAACAACCCACTGGAACAAATTTTCTTCCTCAATCTTCAATTTCTCAAGAGATTGTCTTAAACTTTTCCATCTTTCAAACTTTCTCTTTTCTTCTTCAAATTCTCCAACACTTTCAACTTGAACAACATGCAATTGTTCTTATTGAGTAGGTTCTTCAGCTGTAGGTTATTCTTCTGGTTCAAGTCCTTCAGCTTCTTCATTGACCAAGTCTGCAGCTGTAGACTTGTCAGTTTCTTCTTTAGCTTCCACAATTTTCTGAGAATGATATCTTTTTGCTCTCTTTTCTCTATCAATCTCATCTTTTAACTCTTCATCAATTAGAACTGTCCTTTTAATAGACTTTTTTTCTTTTTCCTTCTTTCATATTCTTTCATAGCTATAGATTTAGCAGTTGTAGGTTGCTTCTCAGTATCTTTCTTCTTTCTCTTCTTCATCTTGGGGGCCATAGGAGCATCAACAGCTTCTCTCTTGAAATTTGCTCTTCCTATGATCTGGTGTGTGAGTATAGGCAGTCCCTCTATTTTCCCAATTTGAGTGCAACACGCAAGTGCACGTGATCGTGTGTAGTTTGGCAAGTGACCAAGTTAAAATATCAATCTAAGGGAAACAATGATTGAAATGCAAAGGTTTGTATGTTTAGCTAAGTAATTAACTAAGAAATGTAAATTGCAAAGTCTTGGTTCTATCTACTTTTTGCAAGAATTTCTAAATCTAACTATCAGTTTAGACAAGTGAGCAAGTGTTGATAGATGGCATTGAAGTACTTCAATTATGGAGCCATTGAACTATTGATACTTCCTAGCATGCATGAGTGTCGCTAGATGCAGGAATTAAGTCCCAAGACTCCATCAAGTGTCTAAGTTCTCACTTAAGCACCTAATACTCCAATTAAGTAGTTTCAGGATTCAAGCAATTCTCATTGACATAGAAACCATAAAGCAAACACTTGGTGTGCACAATTATCAATTAAGAACATCACTGAATTAACTCAATTCTCATATATTGCCAACCCAATTAAAGCTCAAAACATCAAAAAGTATCCACCAAGAGTTCTATCATACATCAATTTAGAAACTTCAAACATGAAGTTAACTCATACAAGCATTGGAAGCACAACAATTTAATTACTCCACAATATTCATATCCCCAATGCACAAGGGAATTAGCACATTGCTAATTTTGTAGGAAAATCAACAATTGAGATAACATGAATCATATCTAAGGGAAAAATAGTAAAACAATAAGAAACTTACCAATGTTGGAGAAAATTGAAGATACAAGCATCTACCTCAAAATGCAAAATCCAATCTGTAACTCAAAATGCAATCTAATGAGCTTGAGAGTTTTCCATAACCTCTTCACTTCTTGAATCTCTGTATTTATATACATAATTTGAAAATTTTCACATTGGAGAGAAAGATTACATATTATGTTATTTTGGTATATCACATTTCCTTGTTCTTCATGCATAATATTTAAGCATTAATTAGTGTAATGCTCATTAAGTGCATGTCTGAATTCATGCAGCCATCTTCATAGTTTGTTCCATCCTATGTTGAGTTTGCTTCTGACTTTGACTATGTTAGATTAGTCAGCTTTGTGTCAGGTCCGTACATAGGTGGCTCTTTCTCATTGGCTCAATTTTGAATGTTCTTAGAGTAGTCAAACGGCTTTCTTCAAGTCCACTGTCATATCTTCTAGTGACTTGAAACATTCCATTTGTTGCATTTAATTGGTCTCTAAGTGTTAAACCAATATCATTAAATCTTTAGAACATTTAATGATTTAGAGTGCTTCATCAGCAAGGTTGTAACTCTCCTGTCCTGAGCTAAAAGGTCAGCTCAGTTAGAATTAGGCGTGTGAAGGTTTACTTATCCACTGGTGAGTGTATTTATCACTATGGCATCAGAATACTTGTTCTTCAAAGGGTAGTTTATCTTCAGTCTCATGTTGCCTGTTGAACTAACTTAGCCTCCTAACAAATAGGTTTTTCTACTAGTCTGTAAAATAACTATTTTACATTTACACGAAGGGGTTTTAGGATTATATCAAAATAATATCTCATACATTTTCCAACATAAAATCCACAAGAGAAAAATTATAAAAAAGAAAAAGAAAATTTTATTAGGTTGCTAACAAATTTATGGGATTAATCTCATGCTAATTCCAATATTCCTTTTGACATTATGATTAATTATGTCTACATGTAAAGGCGAAGGTAGAATAAAAATATAGGTCGGGCTGAAAATCTAAGATAAATATAGTTTAAAAATATTTTACATAAAAAGTCTATTATTTTTACATAAGTTGCGCCCTACGATTCTTTATTCGATAGAATTCATCAATAATTAGAATCGGGATCATTATCTTCAAACAACTTTATTTCAATATGTTGCAACTCAACACGGATAGATCATTTCTTGTGCAGTGAAATCATCAGGATAAAATTTATCAGCAAGATCATATATATATATTTCTCATTAAACAACCTGAAGTTGTCTATGGGATCTAAGGTGCACTAAGCTTAAGAAGTTCAATTGTCTCATCTTTGAATCTGCTATTGATTTCAGACAACTGAGTATCTATTGCATCGTAAAAGATATCAAATCAATAATGATGTGCAAACGTGATAAAATTCTCTTGTTGACACAAACATCTTGTACCCACTTCATAGCAATCATTCATATTTGGTATTGCATTATAATGCTCTCTACAAATTGACTCCACCTATGTTAGAAGACAATCAAAACAATCATCTCTCAATAATTTTAGTAACCTTTCAATGGTTGAGGTGAGGTCCATTGCATTCAAGATATCAAGAGATTTTTTTTGCAGAGATTGACAAAGTAAATCTAAAATTTCGAATATATTATTCATCAAGTGTAGGATGAATACAAAAGTAAAGATCTCATGACCATCGTCAACTATAAACTCACCGCGGGTATCATAAGAAGAACTCTCGTCTGACATATATTGAAGCATAGTAATCATAACACCATATATATCAATGAAACTACATGTGGTATTATAATGAGAACTCCAACAAGTTTCTCCTGGATGATGCACAACCATTTGATTAGCTTTGTTGCTATTTTACGCTCTTCTATATCTATTGAAATTTCAATGTCTTGAGCATCTAGCAGTTCTGTATGACGCTTAGGAAAAGAACCAACAATATTCACAATCTTATTCAAGTTTGAAAAAAAATATTAAATTTATCGTACTTTTTCACCTATAGCAACTAATGCTAGTTGCAATCGATGAGAAAAACAATGAACATGATATGTATAAGGACAATTTCTCAAGAAAATGACTTAATTAAAATCCATTCCATACACCACCAATATTGCTTGCTTTTTGTACCCTTAAACCCACATACTATATATTTGCAGTTTATATCGACTTAAGACAAGATATATTGTTAGTGTTACAAAAGTAGTATCTTTGATATGTACAGTATCAAGAAAAAACTTTTTAAGAATACCACTAACATCAACAAATTTAATATATACAATAGTCATTTGCTCTTTGTTAGATAAATCTTTAGTTTCATCAACTAATATAAAATTTTGAATCACTAATCTCCATGAATTTTGCCTCTCACCCAACTACCAAAGATGTTCAAAATCTCCTTTTTGAACTTTTAGTGATGTATACTTTGCATTAAAAGAAGCATTCTCTAAAACAACATCCTTAATTTCAATATTCACGTCTCCCAAAACTTTAACAATTCAAAGAGTTTACCTCAATTTCTTTGAAGATGCCGACTTGTCATGCCCTCTCAAAGTACAACCTTGCAAATTAAGATATTGAAGACTTTTAATTTTAGTCATAACCGCAAATATTTTTTATTTATCTCTTTTGGCTTTTTCATATTATTTGCTTTATAAATGTGTTGAGAGGCATTCTTTAAAGAGATCCATATAATAAACTACAGATCTGTTGAGTTGTGAATTAACATTTCCAACATGTTTTGAAAAAAACTAATTTTTCTCATTATTAACTTTTTTAAACTATTGAATCCACCAATAGTAAATGCACCATGATTATTATTCAAATGATCAAATAGAAAACATGTAAATCAATAGGCGGTATGATTAGTTAAGCAAAAGATAATGTAGCGTAATGGTGAAATGTCTTCTTTCTCTTCAAATGGTCGCAAGTTTGGATTGGGTGGGCTACAAAATACTCTTTTGTTCATAAAATTTGTGCTGACTTGTCTTCTTTGTCCATCCACTAAAATTATGAGCATATTACTTTTATAAAATAATTACTTTATTATCACTCTCCAATCATAACTTAATATCAAATACTCATTGGTCCAACAAAAATGTGAACATTTTCTTTAAAAAAAATAATCACTTTATTATCACAATCCAATCATAGTTTAATTAATATTGCATTTACACAAAATGAGTAAAATTCTTTTTCTTATATAATATTTTCCCCCAAAAATAGGGTGAGCTACAGCCCCCTCTAGCCAACCTGGTGCTTGAATGTATTTACAAAGAAGGTGGTAGCTGATGCCCCACCCTTGCCTATATGTATTGTTGAATGTATTTACAAAAGAAGGTGGTACTAGAGAGAGAGAGAAAAGAGAGAGAGAGAGAGAGAGAAGAAAGAGAGATGGGAAGAGGGAGAGTAGAGCTAAAGAGAATAGAGAACAAGATCAACCGGCAAGTAACTTTTGCAAAGAGAAGGAATGGGCTTTTGAAGAAAGCTTATGAGCTTTCTGTGCTTTGTGATGCTGAGGTTGCCTTGATTATCTTCTCCAATAGAGGAAAGCTGTACGAGTTTTGCAGTAGCTCTAGGTATTAAAACAAGCAAACATCAATCCTTCATTTCTCTGCTCTTCCAATACCTATATCTATGTATACCAATAATATATATATATATATATATATATAATTTTCTTTTCTTTTAATTCTTAAGATTCTTATTTTGTGTTTCTTTTTCCTTTTTCTCTTTTCTTTTCAATTCTTTAGCTATTTCTCTCTTTGTGTTTCGAGATTCTTGTTTTGATTTTTTGTGGGGTTTTTTTGTTTGGGTCCAAATTTCAATCTTTATCCTAAATATATAATTTTGCTATTTCTTTGTTTGTGTTTTAAAGATTAATCTTTGGTCCAAAATTTCCAATCTTTTTCCATGCTTTGGAGGAATTAAAAGCCAATAAAAATAAAATTTCTTTTTTGGTGTTGGAAGAGGTTGTTTTGCCGTTTCTGTGAATGTTTTGAGGCGTATAGGGGCCTGTGCTTGAGGGTTTTGTTAGATCTGCAAGAGGAAACCATGAAAAGAAGATCCATTTCTATATTTATGTTGAGTTTCTGCATTCACCTTGCAATTCTGCATTTTCTCTTTCATTTTCAATTTTTTTTTGTTTCAGTTTAGAGAGAGAAAGCTCCGATCTACTCCTCACCAACCCTTTTATCAATCCTCAACCCTCCCTTTTCTAATTTCACCACTCAAGATTTCATCTTTAGATTCTAAGTCTTCTCTCACATAACAATTCTCTAAATTTCAACCTCCTAGGGTTTTTTCGTTTTCATTTTTGTTTTCTTCTTGGAAAAATTTCAATTTAATTCACTAATAATCTTCAAATATTCATTTCAAAAACATATATTTCTCTCTTGAGTGAAGAAACTACATTTTGTTTTGACGAAAGAAGTAATTATGGGCATCACTGCATCCTTTGGCCCTCCGTGTATACTGTTTCTGCCTTTCATCATTGTATTTCTCTGTCTTTTTCATTTATAATTTTTTGGCAGTTGTGGGTTTTTGGATTTGTATTTTCACTGTAATTAGGGTTTATTTGAAAAATTAAAACTTAAAACACTCAAATTAAAAAAATGCATTTCTCATCACTTATCTTGTGCATTTTAATTGTAAGTCAGCCCTAAAATTGAAAATTTCAAGATTTCCATTTTTGTGTTTTTATTTTTTTACTCATGATACCCAAAGAAGTTTAATCCCACGATTAAAGATTTATTAAATTGTTGCTTCTTTTTTCTATAAAAACTTTTACTTGCTATTTTCCAAGGGAGGGAGTCTGCATATTTACCTTTGGATAATATTGTGTATCATAATTACATACTACAATGAAATATATGTAATATCTTAAAGAGTTTCTTTTCTTGGAGGCACATTTCATTGATAACTGAGAGAATAAAAGGTATAGCGGATTTGACTCATTTGTTCCTGCAGCTAAAACATAATATATATGTGGATTAGACTAAAGCATGCATTTAAGCAATTTTTTTTTTCTTTTTCGTAATTGATTTTATTTATATTTTAATTAACAGCAATTTCTTGCGTTAATCTAGCAGCATGCTCAAAACACTGGAGAGGTATCAAAAGTGCAATTATGGAGCTCCGGAGACAAATGTATCCACAAGAGAGGCACTGGTATATATATTTATTTATTTGATCATTATCTTCAATTTGTGTGAATTCAGGATTTAAAAAAGAAAGAATTAATTGGTCTAGTTAAGTTTGGTCCTTGATAAGTTAATATTTTCGATTTTATCTCAATATTTACAAAAGTGAAAAGTTTTGGCCCAAAATAGGTGGAAAATTGTGTCGGATTGCATGTTTGAACATAGGCTTCACAACTTGTCTACTATTCAAAATCTATCTCAAATTAAATTCTCATAAAACAAACTGAATTCGATTTTGTGGCAACTAGGGCTGAGATTGCAAGATGTATAAGAAATAGGAACAGATAAAGGTATTAATTTTTTTGGAACAAAATTGGATAAGTAAAAAAAAAAATTGAAATACATTCTATGTTTTAGACTAAAACACCTTGCTATTCCGTGAAAATTGAAGATAATAAATAAAAGTATAAAATTAAAATAGAAGATACAATGTCGACTGTTTACTAAAGGATTTGGGCTTCTAGGAATTAAGAGGTTGCCTATGTAAAAGATTTTGAATAATTTTTTTTTTTAGATCAAAGATTAGAGAGTAAAAAGTGGGAAAAATAAATCCATTTGACTCATGTGGATATTTTTTATTTGAACTATTACAACATAACCATTTCACACATGTATTAAAAATAATAAAATATGAAATGTGATATTCCAAACTTAAATAGATGATTGAAATCAAGAGATAGTGAATGTATAGGATTTGTGCATGTAAAACTTGATTAAGTTGCACGTAGAAGTCAAAATAAGATAAAATTTAAACACTATCCATCAAAACAAGAAATCAAAGAAGAAGTAGTAAACATTAGATAAAATTTTGATACTATATCCATTAAATATGAAATCAAAAGAGTGAGCATCACTTCTAAAAGCTAAAAACATATATAATAGATGCTTAAAAAAAAAAATTCTCACTTGCAAACGCCCCCTTAGTCTATTTGGACTCCAAAAAGCCTAAAACCTTTTGCATCATTACTTTGATCTTCAAGCTCTAGCTTCTCATCTTCAATCTTAGGATGATCGTTCTTCTTCTCCACATGATCGATGACTAGAAAAGACTTGGCAAAGTGTCGACTCTGATACAAATAAAAAGAGATAGTGTCGTTTGCAGCGAGGCGCTTCTCCTTGACAAACGTATTCCAGCCCCTGGTGAAGACAAAGCTCTGGCTACTCTTCCAGTAGCAGTACCTAAACTTCCACAAGTTCATGTCCCTATCGTGAAACTCGAGCTGCACTTGGTCGACTTGATGATCATCCATTAGTTCAGGCACACTTGGGAAGTGCTTAACAGCATACCTCTTAGGGATGACGAGCCGATTAAGCTTCCCCACATCACTAGGAGTTAGGTCTTTCTGAAAAAGTAGGGTGCATAAAAAGTCTGCATCTAGCTTTTCCATTGGGGCATTTTGGATGAGGCCCTTTTGGTTGGTGAGAAAATGAGCAAACTTTAAGGGGTATGATCCATCTCTAATCATGTTTAGGACAGCTTCAGTAGAGAAATGGCTTTGGAATAGGGGCTCTAGGATAGTCTCATTAGTTAAGGGGAAGTTTCTGTGGGAATTGTCTCCATTTGATCTGAGGTTGATTGAAGCACTGTCATAGGCCATGGCTGCATCAATCTCTGATCGGAATGTGCCCAGCCATACGCGCTGATGCTTCGCGTATATCTGGGCACCCCAATGCCCCTTCTGTTGAGGAACCACACCTTTGAACCTTATACAACGCTTCAATTCTTCCTTCATATTTATTGCTTAATCTTCATTCATCAACAGATCTTGTATTACCAACAAAAATTAATATATAATATAATCTGAGAAAAACAAAATGATATGATTGTGAAAGAAATAAACATATCTTTTCCCCCATTAGAGAGAGATCTTGGGAGAGAAATGTGCCAATCAAAAGTTTTTTATCATGGAAAGTAAGTCGTCAATTAATCTAATATTGTCTTAAATTGAGCGTAGTATTTTCAAGTGCTTCACAACTAAATTTTATGAGAATGTCTTGAATTAATAAACTAATTTTCATCTGTCAATTTTTTATTTTTCTTAATCTAAAATTTATGGAACGAAATGACATTCTCATAAAATTTAAATTAAAAATAAATAAATAAATAATTGACAGATGGAAAATAGTTTATTAATCCAAGACATTCCCATAAAATTTTAGCTGTAAAAGAATTGACAGATGCAAGCCCGTTGAAAATAGTACCCTCAATTTAAGACAATCTTAGATTAATTGACTTGCTTTCCATGATAAAAAACTTTCGATTGGCACATTTCTCTCCCAAAATCTCTCTCTAATGGGGAAAAGATACCATCCCTATTATTAACTAGGTTTTATCCATAACTCTTTAAATGTTGTAGTTATAATAATTGTTTTTAAAATAATTTATTTGTTGTCTCATCATTGACGTGAAAATTACATATTTTTAGTGTGGGAAATTAATTAACATGATTTGATAATACGATCTGTGCCAAATCACACAGTTTTTTTTCTACATTTTGACCAAAGATTTAGAGTTCTCCTATTGTCTCTCTCTCTCTTAGTTCCTATGATAAGTTGTTTTGTTTGAGCAATAATTTGAAAAGCTAATTGATCCAACAGCTCTCATAAATCCATATAATTGTTGGATAACGTTTAAATAAATTAAAAGGGAAAGCTAAAATTGTGCTAAATATATTAGAGATTTCCTTGGATTAAGTAGTAGATGTAATTTTATTGTAGTTGTAATTAAATGTTGTGTGTAATTGATATTGATTGATTTGATATATATATAATGCATTAAATACTTTATAATTGTTTCGCAAGTTATCATACTCATACAAAATTTAAAATAGATGTGACCCTAATATTCCTTTTAAACATGAATTATATATTAATATATATTGCTTTTTCACATAAGTAGAATACTAATCAGATATATTTTGATTTGAGATGATTTGGATTTTGAAATCTGATTTTAAATTTCAAATTGTTTCAAGATCCTGATATATGGTAATAGAGTTGGATATTGTATGACTTTAGAATACAACTGATTTGTAATTAATATTAATTAATTAAAATTATTTAATGAAATTATTAGTATTTTTCAACTAATACTAATATTTAGTAAAAACAACTAAAATCCTCTAATGAAACACTTTCAAAATAAATTTTTTTTTTTTAGAATTAAACGCTCTCAAAATAAATTTATCTTTGAATTGAGATTTAAATAGCATAAAATTTAGTAAAAAGAACTAAAACTCTCTAATGAAACACTATCAAAATAAATTTCATTTTGAGTTGAGATTTAAATAGGATAGGATTTAGTAATGACAACTAAACCCTCTAATAAAACATTCTTAAAATAAGTTTCACTTTGATGAGTTGAGATTTAAGTAGCATAGTATTTAACCCAACCATTTTTTCTTAATACTAGTGCTCTATCTTATTGATTCATTCAGTTAGACGATCAACACACAAGACTTTATTATTTTGTACTCCCTCCGTCCCGAAACTATTTTTATAGTAGTTCCAGACACGCGAATTAAGAAAAAGTAAGTATATGAGTGTAAAGTTAAATAATAAAATAAGAAAAAGTGTATTTTATTAATTTTTATGAGTGTAAAAAGTTTTCTTTTTATGTATGTGAAAAAAGAGTTGAGACGTTCAAATAAGAAAAGTGTGAAAGTAGTTTTGGGACGTATACATTGTTATTAATTGTAATCGTAATAAGTACTAGTGTGAAATTGAATAGGTGTCGAAATTAACCTCAAATTTTGATTTGTAATATTCCAAATCAAACACACCTTTTAGAGTTTTGCAAGAGCATTTGGTGTTAGAATTTATAGTTGACAAAAAGATTATATGAATGGCAATTCAATTAATGATGATTTTGAACAATATTGGTATTGACATATATATATAGGAATTGAGCAGCCAACAGGAATATTTGAAGCTCAAAGCACGCTATGAAGCCCTACAACGTTCTCAAAGGTATGACACAATCATAAATATTAATAATAATTAATTAGGGTTTATCAATATATATATACTAATAGACATATATACATGTAATTATATATTTTTGCTCATAAATATCATCACTTTTGTCTATTTATTTCATTAATCATTATGTAGGAACCTTCTTGGTGAGGATCTAGGTCCTTTGAACAGCAAGGAGCTTGAATCACTTGAGGCCCAACTTGATAAATCACTCAAGCAGATCAGATCTACAAGAGTACGTTTTTTTTATTCCAAAATAAAATTAATTATACAAAATGTCAGTCAGCTAGCTCCTACTTCCTCTCTATCCCATGAAAATGAGCTTTCTTTTCATTTCCAGTTGTCCTACGTACAAAGGTTGATCAATTAATGTTATATATATTTAAGTAATCAAAGCAAAAAATTTAATGTTTTAACTATTTATTTTTCAATTTGCATGAAAAAACATACAACATTTATCTTCGTGGAGGTAAGAAATGAAATGAAATTGGATTCAAATTAACTTTTTTTGTTTTTGGCAGACCCAGGCAATGCTGGACACTTTAACAGATCTTCAGACAAAGGTTTTCTACTACATATATATATATATATATCTTCCATGCATGCATGCATATTTATTTATTAAATAATTTCTATAAATTAAAGTTAATTTGGAATTAAATAAAGTGGTGTCTTATTATTTGGGTGTTGCCATGATTAGGAGCATGCCCTGAACGAAGCTAACAAGAGCTTGAAACATCGGGTATGCGCATATATATATATATTAATTCACTTATCATGGAATATCATGAGATATCGATCGATCCATGGATGTAAAAATATGCAATTAATTCATACAACCTTAATTTAAATTAGGAAAACTTCGTGGTTGCACATTAATAATATTATTGCTCGACTGCAAATGTAGTATGACCATACTATTTTATTTATGCAAATTCAAATTCAATTTAAATTAATGTCCTTAGATTAAAACCCTCTAAATTACTGCTCTAAAAACACATTTTCCCTCTCCCTCATAATATATAATAGGACTCTAAATATGTATAGAGAAAGCTCTTTAGAAATATTATTGTTCCCATGATTTGCAGATCATTATGGCTCATGAATTGTTTTTTTTTTTTTTTTTTTGAAAGGATTATGGCTCATGAATTAAATCCATATATGTTGGACTCATTCTAATTAACTGGGATTTAATTAGGAGTGGTGTTGAATAATTAAAATGTTTGGAATATATATATATATATATATAATTAAGAAGAAGTGAATTTGCAGTTGATGGAAGGACACCAAATAAGTCTGCAGTGGAACCAAAATGGACATGAAGATCATCATGTGGCGTATGCAAGACAAGCTGGTTCAGGCTGTCAGCCTCATCAGCATGATGGAGGATTTTACCATCCTCTCGATTGTGAGCCAACTCTTCAAATTGGGTAAGTTCCCCACTAGTTATTCGTCACGTATATAAAGTTTTTCGTCCCATAACTTGTTTGCTGTTCAATTTCGATCCAAAGAAAATTGTCCAATTTTGATTGGCGGAAAATTCAAATCGTTTATGTTGTTTTATGTCATATGAATATCACGTTAGGGTTTAATTTGGGGGCATAATTGGTCAGAGACCTGAGAAAAAATTGGACATTTATTTGACATAAAACAACATCGTTTTAAATTTTGGGAACGATTTCTTATTATGCATGCATGGGACTATATCGAAAGGGGGTTTCTTTTACAAAAATTAGACAGAATACAAAATGATATTTTTTACTCTGTACAATTTATGTAGAGAAGGGAAGAGAGAGCATTTCTAATTCATAAGAATCAAGATTGTTATGCATCCTAAGTCCTTGTACATGCGTCACCAGTTAAATTTAGTTACCAAATGATCACTTGCAGAAATACCAATAGATAATGAGGAAGGATTAAACTGTTAACATTCATATATTTGCTTGATACCAAAGTTATAGTTATGTATAATTGTATATGATGCTTTAATATAATATACATGTAGGTGTATTGAGAAAAATACGAGTGATAATGGTCGCTCCCAAATCATTATACCTACATCGTTGAGATATCACATTTTTTTAAAATATATTTTTAGAGAAAATTATATGATATGTATAAATATGTGTATAGTTATGTAAATTTACACGTAAATAAATTATTTTATTAGTGTGCAATTTGTGTGAGACGTTCAAATAGAAAAATGGTGAGTAGTAAATCAGTGTGTAAATGGTCTATAATGCATATAAGGGCCTATCACCCAATTTAAGGATAAACCGGAAAGAATACATAAAAAAAAAAAAAACTCAATATTTTATTATTTTATAACTTTTTTATTTAATATACACAGAATTGTCATTAATTAATATAGCTTTCACTTAAATATTATAAGAGCGCTCTTGTGAATTCGGGTTCATATAAACTCATTTTTTTAATATCATCAATATGCATTGACAGTGATATATACTTAAAAAAAAATATTGAATTTTTGTGATTTCAAATCTACATAAATTTTTGTCTAAATGTTTGTACATATGGAATTTCAGGTACCAAGCTCATGATCCAATAACAGCAGCAGGAGCAGGGCCTAGTGTGAATAACTACATGTCAGGGTGGCTCCCATGATTATATTAATGCACCAACTTTGTTTGCACTTAATTTCTCTCTCATAAAACTATCAGCTACTTTTAATCTTGTGTGTGTTATTTCATAAAAACAAACATGTTAATTTAAATAGTATGGAATTTTCATAAGACAAATGGTACTGTGATTCCATTCTGTTGGAATAACGTTGTATGTTACTAATTATGTGTTTGTTTGTAACCTCTTAATCAATTTCTCTTTTTCCTTTTCTTAAGAACTTGCTTTTCGATGTAAATGTCAAGTTTCATTATTCTTTGCCTTGTATAGGGAATCGGCTTTGATACAAATGCAATACAAATTCTCATATGTAAATACGGGAACTGAAACAGGTCAAATTATCTGATACGATACGACTTGGTCTACTTAAGATTTGTTCGACTATTGTAAACTAGATAAAGATCGTTTTTCTTATTTATGTAAGTCAAACTTAGATGGGTAAAAGATATTCAAATAAAATAATTCAACAATCAATAAATCATAAAACTCATTAAATAAATAAAACCTAACAAACAAACTCTAAAATCAAAACATTAGTGCTTGAAGGTCGACTGACTTATGTGATTCTACGTCGAAGATTCGGTGAGATTGGGTATAGAGCTTATAAGACTACCTCCATCGGTGAGAAATTGCAACCGGTTGGCTAATTTTATTTTATTTTTTAAAAGAAAATAGAAAATGCAACCAGTCGTGACACGGTATCACCTGTGCAACCAATCCCATTTATTTGGTTATCCAATCACATAATGACATGTGTCATTATGTGATTGATTAGTTAGATTTTATGTAGATAAAATTTATTTTGTAAATATTATAGATAATATGTATTTAAAAAAATATATCAATTCACATTTTTCAATTCTCTATAAATAGACATCAATATTGATATACTTTGAAATACAATCTCATATCTTCTATTTTTATCATTTCATCTCTTAATTTCATTATGGATCCAAATCAACTTGATTATTTTTCAAACTCTCAAAATTATCCAAACTTTCAATCTTTTTTAAACTCAGAAAATTATCCAAAATATTATCAAAACTCTCAAGTTTCTCAAAATCTAAATCAAGTTTCTATTTCTGAGCATATGCAACCACCACAAAATATCTCCCGAAATTTATTCCAAGATGTTCAACAACGAAACACAAAAGCTTGGAGTGTCAAAGAAGATGTAGCTTAATATCGTCCTAGTGTTCCATTAGTGAAGATAGCAAACGTGGAAAACATCAAAAGGCTATTTTTTATGTGGGCACGAGTACATAAAATGTAAACAAATCATCGAGCTGAAAATCCAGAGGAGATAAGCGAAAGAAATGTGGATTCTCTCAAAGGTCGTTGGAAACAACTTAATGAAAGTGTAAACAAGTGGATTGCTGCTTATAGGGAAGCATATTCTCGAAGAAGAAGCGGAATGAGCCAGATGGATATAGAGGGAGAAGCTCATACAATTTACGAAAAAGATAGAGGAGGTGCTAACAAGTTCCAAGATTTGTTTGTATTTAATGAAGTTATGAGTAAAAATGAAAAATGGGCACTAAGACTAGATCATGGTTCAACACATGATGAAAATATAGATGGTGATGAAAATGCAGAGTTCAACGAAGAAAGTAGTGGTAGCTCAAAGAGAGCAAAAAATAGTGAAAGTGGGGATTATTCCACCCCTTCCAATCCAGAAACTCCAGGCAGTGGATGCTCAACTATTTCCCGTCCTTTAGGCAGAGATATGGCGAAAAGAAAAGGAAAAGGTAAGAGTTCCCAAAATGCAGATAGTGCTGAACTTGCTGCAGAAATTCGTGCAATGAGACTCGCTAGAGAAAGTGAGGCTGAAAAAATAACCCAACTGGGAAGAGATAGACTCGAATTTGAGATGAGAAAGGAACAAATGAAGGAACAAAGAAATATTATGAAGATAAATTCTGGTATCTTAAGGTCGTCGTTGGCTAAAGATAGCTTATCCCCAAAAGAGGAAGAGATGAAACGCCATCTAATTGAAGTTGTGTCTAAACAGTAAATGTAGTTTATTTTCATGTAATTTTAATTTGTGTAATTTCAATTTATGTAACTTCAGTTTATGTAATTCAGTTTGTGTAATTTTAGTTTGTGTAATTTTAGTTTATGTAATTTATGTAATTTTAGTTTATGTAATTTTTAAAGTTAGCTTTATTTGAAACATGTCTAGTCACTTTTTTCACATGCATTATATATAGTCACTTTTTTCACATGCATTATATGCATTTTGTCCTGTTTTGAGGCTCAATCAGATGTTAACTTTCTTTTACATGCACTATACCTATACATTTATTGGCATGCACCATTGTCAGATTCGTACCAATTTAAAGCTTTCATCACATGCATTTATCTTGTCACATGTTGGCATGCCTCACATGCACTTATTGACATTTGTCTTATCATTCATATATGAGGATTATACGCCGGGATGCTGGGACGTGAAGCAGTCATTCAGGCTCTATAACCCAACATCATCATTGTTAGATTTTAACTTTCATCACATGCATTTGTGTTGTCACTTATTGGCATGTGTTTGTCTTGTCACTTAATTGCATGCATTTGTCTTGTCACTTATTGGCATGCATTTGTCTTGTCACTTATTACATGAATCACATGTATTTATCTGAATACCCTTCTATATATACGATTTAGATTCATATCAGACTACACACTCTTAAATTCTTATATCTTTACTCTTCTTCTCAATGAAAACTCGTTGACAAATCCAGATTCAAGCTCCAGTTCTGACAACACGTGGGAGGAAATTGATAAATGGGAAGAACGAGTTGCTCAACAAAATCATCAATTTGATCGTATCGTAGAGGATATGATCATAAATAATCCTAATCTGCTCGTAGGATATCAAACTCCTAGAGTCAGAAAAAGGCATTGTGAAAGACAACGGGAGATTGGTGAGTTGCGTTTGATGAATGACTATTTTGTCAATAATCCGACATATACTCCTGAAATCTTTCGACGTAGATTTCGCATGCGAAAATCAGTATTCCTTCGTATAGTGGATGCTGTTACTGCCAATGACGTATATTTTCAACAAAGAGCTGATGCAACTGGTAGACAAGGTCTTTCACCAATTCAGAAATGCACTGGATTTATGATGGTATTGGCGTATGGGACATCTTTCGATGTCGTTGATGAATACTTACGCATGAGTGCAACTGTAACAAGGCAAGCTCTTGTAAATTTTGTAGAAGGGGTCATATCATGCTTCGGTAGGGATGTAAATGAGTCAAGCCGTTCGCAAACTATTCTGGTCTCGGCTCGAAAAATATTCATTCGAGTTTGTTTGTTAAATTTCACGAGCCGAGCTCGAGCCGGAATTCGAGCTTGATTATTTTATTGAGCCGAGCTCGAGCTTTATGGTATTCGGTTCGAAAGCTCACAAATAGGCTCGAACTATGCAAACGAGCTTTTTTTCGAGTCGAGCTCGAACTATGCAAATGAGCTTTTTTTTAGCCGAGCTCGAACTATGTAAACGAGCTTTTTTTTAGCCAAGCTCAAACCATAAAAATGAACTTTTTTCCAGCCGATCTCAAAATATACAAATGAACTTTTTACGAACCGAGCTCGAACTAAGCAAATGAGCTTTTTTTCGAGCCGAGCTTGAGCTAACTCGTTTATTTAGTTAACGAATATTTCACGAGCCGAGCTCGAGCTATTCGTGCGCTTAAAATTTTACACACGAGCCGAGCTCGACCTCAATTATTAGAGTTCGAACCGAGCTCAAGCCGAGCTCGAGCCTATAACCGAGCAAACTAGCCGAGCTCGAGCTTGACAGTATTCGGCTCGGCTCGTTTACATCCCTATGCTTCGATGATAAGTATCTCAGAAGACCCAATGAACATTATTTTGCAAGATTGCTATATGTTGGGGAACAACGTGGTTTCCCAGGCATGATAGGCAGTATTGACTGCATGCATTGGGAATGGAAATATTATCCTATACATGGGCTGGACAATATGCAGGGAGAAGTGGAAAACCAACAATTATTTTGGAAGTTGTTGCATCTTATGACTTATGGATATGGCATGCTTTCTTTGGTACACCAGGTTCGTGCAATGATATTAATGTACTTCATCGATCTCCTGTTTTTAGTGATGTCTTGGAAGGCCGAGAACCAAAGGTTAGATACGTTGTGAATGGTCGAGAATATGATAGAGCATATTATCTCACTATATCCTTCATGGGCTGTTTTTGTAAAGTCAATTACTTCTCCACAACTCCAAAAGCACAAGTTGTTCGGTCAACATCAAGAGGTTGTCCGAAAAGATGTGGAACAAGCTTTTGGAGTTCTACAAGCTCGTTTTGCAATTCTTCGACGTCCGTGTCTTGTTTGGGATAAGCTGTTAATGGGAAAAATAATGATGGCTTGTATCATCATGCACAACATGACAGTGGAGGATGAACAAGACACTTACCAAAATTATTATGACCCCACTGAATTTTTAAGGGATGATCCCACATATGAAGATCAACATTTTCAATACTCTACTGAACGCATTGCGAATTTGTCCACTTACATGATTAATCATGGATGCAAATGGCGGCCGCCTAGGCGCTTGGAGGCACCCGACCGCTGACACCTAGGCCTAAGCGGTGGAAAAAGGCGGAGAGTGCATTTGGCGGCACCTAGGCGGCCTCGGCGGCAAAAAGAATATGGCGGTTTTGGCGGATTTTGGCAGAATTTGGCGGGTTTTTTTCTTTTCTTTTTTAAATATGTACTGTTTTAGATTTAAACAATAAATAAACAAATAACTAAAGTAATACTAATAAGTAACAACTAATAAGTAATTAAGGAACACTACTTAAACTAAAAAAAATGAAAGAAACGAGAAGATAGAGAAAGGGGAAAAAGAGAGAGAGAAGGGGACTAGTTATATTTTGTGGACTTGTTGTATTTTCTGAAAAATGCATTTGGGTATTAAACTATTAATTATGTTTTAAGTTTATAATTTATTGTGAAATGTACATTTTTATTAGAAAAAATTAATATTAGTAAAAAATTTAAAAAATAATTATAAATATATTAAAAAACCTTGGCACCGCCGAGGCGGTCTTGGCGCTTGAAGGTACTCGACCTTCCGCCGACCCCCAAGCACCTTTTACACCCTTGTGATTAATAGAGAACAACTTCACAATAGAGAAGCTCACAACATGCTAAAAAATGACTTAATTGAGCATACATGGGAAAATTTTGGAACTAGCTAGAATAACTGTGATTTGCATCTTTTATATTTGTTAGTTTTTATATTATGCAACTATTTGTAAGTTTTTATTTTATGCAACTATTTGTAAGTTTTTATTTTATGCAACTATTTGTAAGTTTTTTATTTTATGCAACTATTTGTAAGTTTTTATTTATATGCAACTATTTGTAATTTGAGTTATTTCTATTTATTTCAACTCTGGATATTGTATCTTATATTAAATGTATGATAATTATTTTTCTTAATATATGGTAAATTAGTTTATATTTTTTTACACATTTTAAATAAGATAACAAGAAAAATATAGCATGCTAAATTAGTTTATGATAAATTATTTTTTTAATATATGATAATTAATTTATATATGTTTTTTACACATTTTAAATATACCAAATATTAATTCAAAATTATATATAATTAATAAAGAATAAAATATTAATAATTGAGTTGGGTTGTGGATGTGAGTATAAGAAATAAAGTTGGGTTGAGTTATAGGGTGTATATGTGGAGGAGAGAGAAATTAATATTTTATTTTAAGTTAGGTTGAATGGGGTTATGGATGGGAGTAGTCTAAATGAGTCTCCTTACTTTGATATTTGTTTGACTAATAGTTTCCATTGACACATACACTTGCTAGGGATTCTTGCAAATTTGAGAGTTTTCATTATTGTGTTAAACAATTATTTTTTGTGAACAACCTCCTCAGTTATTGTTATTCTTAATATATGTCTTTTGACTTAAAAAAATAATTATAACGTTGATATAATCTCTTAAATTTGAAGTTTAATGTGAAATAGGAAAAAAAAAGGCTCTTCAACCAGACTCATTCACTAAATGGTCACACAGACTTACTTAAATTTAGGTATGTCAAAGGGGCGGGGGCGGGGGCGGGGACGGGGACGAGGACGGGGGGCCAATTCTCATCCCCGTCCCCGCGAACTTCGTGTGGAAAATTTTATCTCCATCCCCGCCTCGCCGGGGAACCTGTCCCCGCGGGGAATCCCTAGTCCCCGTATAAATTTTTTTTTTATTTATTAATTTTTAATAATTATCATTAACAAATATAAATACAAAATTATAAAATGCACTAATATTTTTAAAATAAATAGTTAAAATCCAAAATAGAAATTTAAAGAATGTTTAAAATACAAAATAGAAATTTGAATTATGTATATAATACAAAATATAAATATAAAATATGTATAAAATTCAAAATACAAATTTAAAATCTAGAAAATATATTAATTAATTTATCAATTTATTTACTTATATTTTATGCCTTATATATATATATATATATATATATATATATATTTATATTTATATGCATAAAAGTGGACCGGGCCCCGCGGGAAACGGGGCGGGATCCCCACGGAGCGGAAAATACAATCCCCGTCCCCACCCTGCCCCTGCCTTCGGGACAAAAAAAAAACTTTGTCCTCATCCTCATCTCGTTCGAGACAGATCCCCACGAGGACCGAGGATTCCCCAACCCTTTGTCAAGCCTACTTGATTAAATTCAATTAACAAATAAAACTTGTCTAAAAATATAATTCAAATTAAGGATGATTGCATATCATAAATCACATCATATCATAATTTACCAGCTTTGATTTAAAAACTTAACCTCTCACATTTGAATATGTTAAATGGACACCCAAATTTCTTAATCAAATTAATTCACTAAATTTCTCCCTCTCATCTTCCTCTCTCTCTCTCTCTCTCAAGAAAGCAAACACGGAAGTGGTTTCAACGGTGAATTGGGAGTGGTTTGATTGGGGTGGGAGCCTGAAATTTTGGGGCCCTGTGACATGTCACTAGGTACACTTGCTAAAGAACGGGCCTGGTGGGAGGCGGCGCAGTAGCGGTGCGAAGAAGGGAGTCGATTCTTTGGGAGGGAAGGGGGGTCGATTTCTGGCAAGGTTGAGTGGTTGATTCCGGCGAGGGGCGGCGGCATCAATTGAGAGAGAAGAGGTGGCAAGGGAGAGGCTTTAAATCACCGCGTCCCAAATTTGCAAGTCGAAATTCAAGTTCCAGCAATTGTAGATGGTGCTTTTAGAGATGTGAGAAAGAGGAGGTCTTGGTTGGACAAAGGAAAACCGCGTTCCATTTTTCATCAAACTTTAAATGTGCTTCCAATTGTGTACAGTTAGTGGGCTTAATGGATTCCATTGTTTTGTGATGTCAATTCCATTGTGATGTGATCAGTCTACTTTCAGCCGTATATATATATTTATGGATTGATTTTGTAGTAGAGCTTTGTATTTTTGTGTTTATGATTTTTTTTTACGGTAATGGAGTTCTATTTTGTGGTGTAAGAACACTCAAAATTGTGTGAGTATTAAAAATATGGTAAGAAATTCATTAGTGTAATCACAATGATAATACTGGAAAAATACGCTAAAGTGTAAATATATTTTTATATCATAAAAATAATATGTATAGTTGTTGTGAGCCGGATATGACCTCCAAGCAGCCCAAGGGCCCGCGCCGAATAGGTGCCCACCTAAAGTCTAAACCACGGTGGTCGGAAGATCAAAGGCGAACTACCGAGGCCAGCGAGGACCCAATGAGCAAGTTTGAGTTAGCTCTGAGCAAGACTGCACAAGGGCATTGAGCCAACTAGTCTGTCGAGTACATGAATAATGCTCGTGCAAAGGACACAGTCAATATCCGAGCGATCATACATGATTAGATGATCAACACAGTCCTCACCGTCCACTCCATCAGAACAACCAAATGTGACACCACTCGATGTGAGCATCCCATTAACGGAGGTCTCGCTCTCCCCTAATATTGCTCCAGTGGCAGAGGAGACTTTGGCCACGCCCGAGCAGTTTGCAGAGGAGGGCAGGGTGGTGCGTTTGAAGGAATTTAAATCCCCAGAGGAGGTGGACGCAATTATAAAAGAGCTGCAAAAAAATACAAGGAGATAAGGGCAGCCCACGAGCTCACCAAGGTAGCCCCCAAAAAAAAGTATAACACCAGCAAGCAAGAGTAGAAGCTCAAGAAGAAAAAGGTGGCCAAGAGCGTCGAGGCGTCAGATCTTGCCAGAGATCGTTTTCAGCTGCCTCGGTGAGGATCTCTCCGAGTGGTCTTCATCGTGGACTATCGAAAGAAAGATCCCCTGGATCTCCTCTATGCCTGAGCACCTAACCGACTCTGCAAGGTACCCCACCTTGAGGACCTCACGTGCCCGAGGATCAGAGCATTGCATCTCGGCGCATAAAAGTCCAAATATTGTGGAAAGCGTCCTTCTCAGATGTGATCACATGAGGGTTTCAGCCGTCGACCGACTGTGGTCAGGGGTCTGCCCCTACCGATCACACGGGGTTCAATCCCCCGACCACATGAACATTTAGGTTGTGAAAGGCAGCCAACAATCACTCCTCCTAGCCCTCCAAAAATACCTCGACGAGGTTAAGGGCAAGGTAGACACGAGAGAGAGATACCCCTAAAGGTTCAGTTCTGATAATGAGTCGCTCTCCATTGTGTTGGATTGCGCGATGGTTCAGACCAAAATCACTCCTCTCCAGACTCCTCTCTACGAGTGGAAGACTGGCCCAGAGACCCACCTGTCCAAGTACCAGATTTATATGGCTAGGCAGGGGTCCTTCGACAAGACAAAATGTTGAAAATTCCCGCTCACAAGTAGTACACCAACCTTCCCGCCAGATTGATCTTCAGCTTCACCAATATCGGGGAGAAATTCATCTACTACTTCGCCGCAAAAATTAACAAGCAAGAGAGCCAACATTGCGTCATGAGAGTGAGGAAAACTAAGGGGGGGATGGATGAGCAGTATGTTGACTGGATCGAGGAGGTCATCCTCAGCTGGGAACCGGTCAGTGAAGAGCTAGCCCTACACTCCATCCTCACAGGTTTTTGGGGGGACTCGTGAATGTTCTGATCTCTTACTAAAGATCTCCCAATGACGTACGCCGAATTAACGCACCGAACTGGTGAGCTCATCAACCGCCAAAAACTGCTCTCTCAATGTTTGGGCAAAATCAAGGAAGAGACACCTCCAGTAAAAGCCTCCTCATCCTTCTTCAAAAAGAAGAAGAACAGCGGTGGATGGGCGAAAAAGCTGAGCACCTTTAAATGCTTCGATGACGATGCAGACGTTAACATCATCATCGAGAAGCTCAATGAGACCCCGGTGTTCATTTTCAACACTATCAAAGGTAAAAAGATGCTCAAACATCCTCGAACCCTATGCCAGGTGTCGCACCGCCCTAACGATAAACATTTATGCATCTATCACAATAATCTAGGCCACCATTTTAAGTCGTTGTCGTGATCTCCTTAAACATCTGTGGAAGCTATATGAGGAAGGGCACCTTAACGAGTTCATAAAAAGGCTGGCACACAGAGAGACTCGCGACGGACAAGATCCCTCCCCCCCCGGCAAGAATGAACTGACAGAGGTCACCCGCGCAAAAACCCAAACATCGCCCAGCTCGACGATGATGACCTGCTTGATGACGCTCCCCCTCTATGAGCAGGGGGCAGGTTAACATGATCCGAGTAGGAGGCACCTTTGGAGGTCTGACCCTGGTCATCAAAACCTCTAACAGAAAGAAGAAGGCGGAGCACGAGCCCTTGATCAGGTCAACCTGGTCTACATCCTTGAGCCAACCATCGACAAAGGTAATGTCATCACCTTTTCTAACGATGATTGTGAGGGCATCCTTTGCCCCTAAAAGCAATGTGTACATTAAGTCATGCAACACCATCCTCAAGGGTTTCGGGGACACCTCTGTCACTTTGTATAGAAGAATCAAGCTCTCTGTCAAGTTAATTTGTTGTAAGGATGATAGGATTAGGATCACTAAGCCTATATAATTTGTCATTGTAGACCTGCCAAATCTATACATTGGCTATCTAGGTCATCCTTTCCTTGAGTCTTTTGTAGAAATTGTTTCTTCCTACTTCTATTGTATAAAATTCTCCACAGTTGATGGTGTGATCGCCAATAGTGACGGTGACCAAAAAATGACAAAGAAGTGTTTGAACTACTTTGGTGTCTCTTTAAAATACATTTTCTCCACTTTGTACTCATCCATATTCAATGTTGATGAGCGAACACCGAAGGAGATAGACCCCGATCATGTTCAGCTAGATAGCCGAACACCAATGGAGGTTGATGATGCTCCATCCCAAGGAGAAATCCCGCAATGCTTGCCAAAAGTGGAAATGGTAGAGGATCTAGAGCCCAGACTTGGCTTTGAATCGATCACCATCGACCAAGATCCCCGAGGTCAAATCAAAGATCCTCGGGGGGAGAAGAGATCTTCTCCAATGGAGGAACTCAAATGCATCCCCTTTGACCTAACTCGCCCCGAACTCAAAGTCCTAATTAGGTCACGTATCCCAACGGACATGAGGGGGAAGTCATAGAATTTCTCAGGAGTGTGTTTGTCTATTTCGTGTATGCTTCACGCAAGTGTACGTGGACATTGTGGTTTAGGCAAGTTGACCAAGGAATAAAATATCGAACACAGGGAAACGATGCAATATTAAGCAAGAATTGGTTGTTTACGAAGGTAATAGCTAAGGAAAACAAGAAAATGTTCTTGGATTCTATCTACGTTCAAGCAAGAAGAGTAAATGTTAACTATCACCTTTTTCAAAGTGAGCAAGTGTGTGGGAGATGTGCATTGGAGTACTTCAACTATGGTTCATCTAGCATCCTATTCATCCTAGCATGCATAAGATCCCTTGATGTCTTAATCAAGCTAAAGGGCTCTATCAAGTGTCTAGATCTCTCTACAACACCTAATACTCCATTTGAGAGGTTCTTAGCTTCTAATCAATTCTCATTGACATAAATGCATTAATACAAACACTTGGTGTGCACAAATATCAATCAAGAACTTCCATGAATTAACTTAATTTTCATGTGTTGCTAACTCACATAGGCTCAAAACATCCAAGTGATTACACCAAGCATTCAATCAAATCATCAAATTAGAGAATTAATCTATCAAGATCACTTATTCATGCATAGGATTAACAAAACTCTAAACTACACCATAGTATTCATACACCAATGCAACAAGAGATTAGTCCATGGCTAATTGGCAATACAAATCAAACAACTAAGCAACTAACTATCATCATTAACACTGATATGAATGAAAATTACAAGACCAAATGTGTAGTAATTGAAAAACTCTCCTACTACCTTCAAATGCTAACTCTTGATCTGGAACTCCAAATGATAAATCAAACCGTAGAAATGTAGCTAATAACGAGACTAATCTAATGCAGCAAACGGATCATAAATTTAATGGTTTGATTACAAGAAATCAAATAAAGAAGTATGAAGATTAACTACAAACTCACTTAGTAACTTTCTAATCTCTCTCTAAAACTCCTTAATGAATAAAGTCTAATTGGATATGCTTGAAAATCTGATCCTTGAAGTATTTATAGTGCCCACAATGTCTAGACCCTTTTTCCCTTCATTAAAAGCACAAAAAGACGAAGTTGTCCTTAAATTGGTCAAAATCTGAACCCGCGCTCGGTCATCCTTCTGTCGGCGCTCGGACATCAGTGATCGAGAGCCAGTAATTCCGGTGTCCAGAGATTTTTCGCTCAAACATCAGTTGGCCGGCGCTCGGTCATCTCTTGGCCAATGCTCGATCAACGGTCCGATTGCGACGTCTGTGTTTAACTTTTTCATTTTTGATCTTATTGCTCATCCAAGCTTCCTAGGGTCTTCCTTTGAGTCATTTAGCTTTCCCATGTGCTCAGATCACATCATCTTATCCTCTATAATCATTATTTCCCTGATTTTGCTCGATTTCACCTATAAACACAACTTCCTTGCCAAAAAGTGTGAATAACACAATGTATAGCATATTAGGGTCAATAATGCACATAAACCAATCAATATCATGCTAAAATGGATACAAAATGATGCAATTAGTACCCTAATCACACCCCCAAACTAGATTGTTGCACGACCTCGGGCAACGAAGCGATAAGATAGGGGAATAATTGTACCAATGAACATCTAGCACACAATCAAATACCATGAAAACATCACCTAATATCATGCAAGTCTATAAATGAAATCTCATCTAATCAACCATCTACACAAAATCAATGAACACATGATCAAATCAATGAGTCAAGATCCTCAGCAACTTTTGCATCAAAAGTCTTTAACTTGGTTTTTCCATTGCCACGAATGAAAAACCTACACCCAAAGATATGGACAAAGGTGAAATTAGGGGATTTACCTTTATACAGCTCATAGAGGGTCTTGTCATGTCTCTTTACATGTAGACATCTGTTCTGGATGAAGCAAACAGTGTTGATGGCTTTTGCCCAAAATCTTTGAGGGGTGTTGAATTCAGCCAACATTGTCCTTGCTGTTTCCTTGAGGATTCTGTTCCTCCTCTCAGCTAGCCCATTCTGCTGAGGTGTTCTAGCAACTGATGTTTCATGCTGAATTCCTTGCTCCCTGCAATAGTCAGCAACATGAGCATTAAGAAACTCAGTACCTCTATCTCTTCTGATTCTGACAATGATGAGTCCTTGCTCATTCTGAATTTTCTTGAGCAACTCCAGCATCTTGACCATGGTCTCACTCTTCTTAAGCAAGAATACTATCCTAGTGTATCTTTTATAGTCATATACAATCACTAGTGTGTACTTCCTTCCACTGAAAGGGGTGAGATAGGTCTAAATAGGTCCATATGGAGCAGCTGGAGTACTTTGGTTGTGGAAATACTTTGAACATCCTTGAATGAAGCTCCTGTTTGATTTCCCTTCTGGTAGGCATCACACTTCTGATCCTTAGCAAACACACCATTTGGAAGTCATCTGACTAGACCCTTTCTTGCAACCTTGTTGAAGGACTTGAAGTTCAGATGACCTAGCCTCTTGTGCCATAACCAGCTGGCTTCCGGTGTGCACTTGGCAACTAGGCATGAGTTGGCTGGGCGGCTTGCAAATAATGCAAGATACATGTTACCTTTTCTGAGGCCAGTTAGTAGCACCCTGCTCATTAAAACCATTTATAATTGAACAAGAGTTTTTAGATAATCTTATTGAATATCCCTTGTCACAGAACTGGGATACTGAGAGTAGTTTGTGCATGAGTCCCTAACAAAGTAGACCTCCTGCACTGTTGTACTTCCAATCAGCAGGGTACCAACTCCTCTGGTGATTCCAAAGTTGCTATCACCAAACACCACTCGAGGCCCATCTAAGGTATTGAAGTCCAGGAGGAGATGCTTCTCAAATGTAATATGCTTTGA
Organism: Prunella vulgaris; assembly: GCA_026898435.1. Classification (NCBI taxonomy): domain Eukaryota; kingdom Viridiplantae; phylum Streptophyta; class Magnoliopsida; order Lamiales; family Lamiaceae; genus Prunella; species Prunella vulgaris. Next base: position 669,807 of record JAPKLY010000123.1, read on the forward strand.
GCACGCACCGTCTATGAACCAGACAACATTCTTTGCTTCTCCTCTTTCAATTAGGTTGGTAGTTGCCTGAAATCAAATTCAAGCTTTAGGTACCCTTCCTTTGAGTCCGGTTTGGTTATATTCAAATTTTGGAATCCACAAGTATAGGTCATCCTTATGGGGATTAGGTGACCTTAACTTCCTTCCATACTTGTCCACAAAAATTATCCCCCTCAGAGGATTTCTCCTTGAGCGATGTTTAATGGCAGCAGGCTTGTATGTGGGCTGCTCATAAAGGTATGACCTGGTAGAACCATTAAATGATTCATATCTTTCAGTCTTAGCTGGTTTGGTTCCTATGTAACCCAGGGTTGAGGGTAGGTTCGCTTAGGCATTCTTGGCTGAGATGGCCTAGGCTGATCTCCCCTCTGCTGATTTTGATGATGCTTCTTCTTCTTAGCATAGCTATGATTCGGATGCCTCTTTTGAGCTTGGGACTTCTGAGTTTTTGTACTCGCCGCCCAGCTGGTCTTGGTGCAGGCTCAGTTGGCATTACGAGCATCCCTAACAAGCTCGTTGTGCTTTTTCTTTTGTGACTTAGGTTTGGGATAACCAAGACCCCTTTTGTCATGCACATTTTGTGAGAATTCAGCTATGTCAGACACGATAATATTTGTCTTAGTCAGCTTATCCACTTTCATCTTCAGCTGATGTGTATTTTCAGTTATCTGTCATTTTGTTGAAAAGTTCATCGAACTTAGCTGTCAGTAGCTTCTGTTCATTACTCAAGACCATATTTTAGAGAGTTACCTCTCTATCAGCTTCTCCTTCTCCTCACATTTAGCTGTCAAGTCAGCTGACTCTTTAGCTTGTGAAGAAGAAGGTTCAGCTGGAAGATTGGTGTTCTCTATTTCCAGTCTTAGGTTTTGAACTTCAGCTTTCAGCCTAGAGTTCTCATCTTCTAAAAGTTTACAAATGTTTAGAGAGAATTGGAGATCAAACAATATTTGTTGTACATCTGACTCCATGGGATGGGTGGAATAGTAAGATATGCTAATAGAGGGTGTTAGAGATTGTACCTCTTCTACCTTAGTCATAAGGCAGAGTTCATCTTCTGGTTCAAAATCAGATGAGGATGAGTTGACTTCTTTGTTCTCCTCCTCAGCAAAAGGGCATGCTTTTTAGCAAACCTCCGGTCCCTCTTCAGCCTCTTCTCTCTTTCTCTTAGGGTCAGGTGAGAACAATGATAACTAAAATGTCCAGACTTGTTGCAAGTGAAACAAACACCATCACCTCCTCTCTTGGGACTTGGTTCCCTTCTTCTCTCTGGAGACTTGTCACTGGACTCCTTGTCATCTGATTGTCTCCGGCTATCAGATGACTTCTGGTACCTCTTGGAAGAATCTCCCCTGCTCTTCTACCAGTGTAACTTGTATTTCTAGGACTTGTTTGATATCTTGTCAAATTTCTTAGTTAGCAAAGCTAACTATTCTTTTAAGCTCATGTCCTCTGGAGTAGAGGACTTCACTTGACTCTCAGTTGTTGCTGAGAAAGTTACATTCTTTGTAGTTAAAGTAGATGGAGTCTCATCTTCTATATCTTCCTCTTGAAGATCATATTCATAAGCTTTTAAATGAGATAACATGTTGAGATGACTTATGTCAGATAGATTCTTTGTCTCTCTTATGACTGTCACCTTTACTCTCCATCTAGGGGTTAGGGCTCTGAGAATTTTATTGTTGATCTCTTTCTCAAAGTAGGCTTTTCCAAGAGTACTTGTCTTGTTGAGAATGTTGGTAAGTCTCATGTCCAGCTGATCTATGGTTTTATCAGCCTTCATTTTAAATGTATCAAACATATGGAGAGCAGCTTGTAGTTTATTCTCCTAAATCTGATCAATTCGTTCGCACATCAATGAGAGTTTTTCCCACATCTCCTTGGCAGTCTTGCATGTCTTGATCTTTTCTGTATACTCATTAGATAATTTCTCGATGATCTTAGTCCTGGCCACCTGGTCTAAATTGAACAGCTTCCTCTCCAAATAATTTAGATCACTCTTTTTTTTCTCCGGCTTAATTCTGGAACCTTCCTCTCCTAGCACATCTAGCATCCGTTCAAGGATAGTACCAAGGTGGTTCTCCATACTGAACTTCCAATAATCATAATTCTCGATGGAAAACTCTGGAAGTTTCCTAGTCTTGGATCCACTCTTCTTGTAGATAACCATAGCCTGCATGTGTTAGTGCACAAAGGAATAGCACACAAGATTTTGAAAATTGATTTTTCAGGAATCTGTCAGGTGATCACCAGAAGTTTCTCTGGCAGTGGTTTTTTGGACATACAACTTTGATACCACTTGTTGGTCCCTTAAGCGGGTTTTAAGGAAAAGGCTTAACAAGTCTAGAAGGTGTGTTGAATAGACTTGTTTTGAACTTAAAATTTGCAAATTTTATGCCTTCTCAAAAATAGTAAACAACTTGAGGTCGTCTGATTTTTCAAAATCAACTTAAAACAGTTGAGTGCCCAGTGAATTGAGTGAGGGAATGTTTTAAGTGAAATCATTTTTAGTCCTTAGTGAATGCGGACAGATAGAAAAAATAAAGGTCAAATAAAGAGAGAAAAATAGAAAAGAATGCAAATCTTTGTAAAACAAATAGAAAAGAAAAGCATGCAATTTTTTTTGTAGAACAAATTAAAATAGAAAATGATCACTTACATATTGATTCAAAAAAATCACTATATTTATAAATTGGTTCAAAAAATTTGCACGGTAGTTTTTTTTTTTTTTTGAAAAGCATTTTTTTTTTTTTTTTGCACGGGATCAATATGTAATTTTTGTTAATTTGTTGAACCATTTTGTATTTTTCCCAATAAATAATATTACTCCCTCCGTCCCAAACAAATTTGTACATTTTTTATTTTGAGTTGTCTCAAACTAATTTATACACTACTTTAAAAAAAAATAAAAAATTTGTGTGCACACTTACATAACTATACACATTTTATCCAACAAATATGTCATCCATAATGGTATCTTCATCGTTACATCACTAGCTAATCTGAAAGCAGAAAAAGCAATAAATCATAGAGAGATATACACAATTTAATAGCCTTGGTCTGCGGCGCTAGAAGAAATACACGCCATTTATAAATTATAACATCCTAAGCGATCATTTATACTCTTTACCATGTTCAGCAACGCGCCCAAGAGTTCTTCCAATATCTGAGATTACCTAAGTGCCCTTGGAATTGTTCTGCAAAATATATAAAACAATTAAACTAGTAGAATCTGTATACAACGTCAAACATATGATAATTAAATCACATCCAAATTTAGGGCATTAAATGATTCTAACCAACACAACTAAGCTGCAAACAAGTATTCAATTCATGTGAGATATGAGTTATTGGAAGTTTCTAGGGTAAGCATCTCTAAATAAGTTTCATCAACAATTTCAAATGGAATTAGTTATTTTTATTATATGGTATTATCATCAAATTAATACTCCTCCCGTTCAACTCACACATAAATTGTTTAGACGTCTCAACTCTACTTTCATAAATTTAAAAAAAAAAATCTATATTCACAAAGTTAATAAAGTACATTTTTTAATTTTATTATTTAACTTTATATTCACATACTTCATTTTTCTTGTTTCGTGTGTCATCTCCAAATATGAAAATAGTTCCTAAACAGAGGGTGTACTATTAAAGTGCAAACAAGTTTTACGGTACAACTAGTTCACAATATACTTTGTCTTGTTTCCAATAGGAGCTGTCATTAATAGATGCATTTTGCTCTCCATGTTTATTTTAAAGTCAAATGCACACCAATAATTACTAAAAGGTCCAAATAGTAACTTATGAGTTTAGAGTTTAGACTCTATTTTATAATACACATCATCCTCGTAAGTTATGTTCATTTGGACTTTATGTAATTATTGGTGTGCATTGGACTTTACTTTTAGCAATTATAATTGTTTCATTAAGATTCTATACCTCCTTGAACTTTTTATCTTTCTTACAAATATCCCCATTAACAGTTGTAATTGTAAAATAGAAGCACATAAATCGAATTTTATCAACTTCATTAGAATTATTGGAAAATAGGCCAGATCCCAAGGATAACTTTTATAAGAAAGCCCCAAGTATAATTTTCCTGGTATAACACAACAAAAGAGCATGTGAACATAGTAATCCATCAACAAACAAATTCAGCAGTTAACTACATTCTATTGAATGTTTATCAACCTATTCATCAACCATTTTATTAGTGCTAATTAAGTGTGATTACCTTTGATTCCAGAAATTTTTGGCTGTCACTAAAGTACTGATTCGGATGATTAACTCCCTGATCGTAAGATGTACCATGAACAGCCTCAAACGTCAAAGTACAAGCCAACTGCATAACCAAACTTGAAAGTCATAACTTGTACTGAAAATGGGATGGATAAACAAGGGACATTTTGTAAACAATAACCTGATAATGTCTATTTCGCACTTTATCCATCACGTCCTCAAGTGCACGGTTGCTTACGCCCATCTTATTAAGTGCTGCTCTCAAATTATCTTCACTGCTCAAGATATATTTACCAATTTGATCATCAAAAGAATGGAGTGGCAATCGGAAATGCAAGTTCCAATACTAAGCAAGCTTGAAAGGTCCCATTTCTTGTGCTTTTCAAAGTTAGATAACAGCTGCTGAGCTTATTCAGATTGATCAATTCACTGTGATTAAAATACTATGCATCTTTTGTTACATTTCTTCACTTACCCAAAAAAAAATGGAATGGAACTGCTAAGATTCTCATGAAATCATGTATCATCAAAGTGAACAAATCTTGGCAACAAACGAACTCAAGAACCACAAGTCAACATAACAAACGAATTTTGTTATTATTATTTATGAAATACTGCGATACTGGATCCATCACGGCTCTTATCAGGAAGGGGTAAAAAAGGCTTAGTTGATCACTTGAACTTAAATCAGTAGGACAAAATGATTTTGTATGCTCTTTAAAGAGTGAAAAGTATATCATGGATGTTGCAAACTGGAGATAGTTTGCAAAGACTTCATTTAACTAAATGCAGATGTATCACGATTAGAAAGGGTCGGTTTTGCTTAAAGATCAGTAAAGATGGGATGTCAAGAAGTTTGACCTGAAATGACGATAAGGGCACCCATGGTGATCCCCTACACCTGGAGTGGATGATATTATCTTTTGACATGAAAAGGGTGTGTAATCCTGCATCATAGATGAATACAGTTAAATGAAAGGTATAACTGTGAAGGAACAAGTGGTAGAATTCAAGCTAACTTTGGAGGTATTAGCATTGTTCTTGACTTGGGAATAAAAAAGCTAATGAATATTGCATGTAATAAACACAATATTTTATTTTTTAGTTTCACTAGGATGTATCAAGAGTTTCTTGAGAAATATTGATGACTATTTGAGTACTAAGAATGATAAAGAACAAACAAGTCCATGATCTCTAAAAGTGATATTTTTCTCCCTTTTTTCTACAGTTTTAGAGAGAGATTGTTTCAAATATATATTATTATGTGAATGTCACAACAAACACCATCGGTATAACGAGTTCTTAGAAAATATAATATTCAATTGATCAGAAAGATGGAGCATTGGCTGTTGAAGGAAAGTATCAAGAAAGGACTCCACAGAGAAAAATGGAAGAGATGAATTACCGTCCTCTTCCCTTCTTTGCCATAGTTGTGGCGTATGCTGTATGCATACTCCTTGTCAAATCTTTCAGCACCAACCTAAAAAAGCAGAATTTCCCAGATATTTTAAACTGGAAGCATGACAAACAGAATATAGGTAGTTTTTGGTATATCTTTAACAAGAGATTCTCCTTTATACTCACGTTAAAAAAAATTAGGGTAAAAAAGAATGAAGGCAAGAAGCAGGCCTATGTTTCCTGCTGATAATAGCATTTATATGAATTTGTCTGTAAGATGTTTCTCCCAGCAATATCAATGACAACCAATCAGCAAATTAGTCCGTTTGAATATACACCCATACGGGGATTTAAAGATGCCGGGAGTAATAATCAAATTAAATATAAGTGCATGATAAACAGAAGAGGTGTCCAAATTCGAAGATATTATAACATTCGTTTGAAAAATAGTAGATCTGAGTATGCTTTGTTACATTCACCATCTGATAGTGAAGCAGGAGAAATAGACGGTAAAATAAGATCACCTTTCTGGAGAATTCTGATTTCCAGAATGCAAGGGCATCGTCCAACTTGAGTCCAACACCCTAACATACACGATGCACAAAAATATCAATACCACAAATATCCAATTGACTTCTCATCTTCTCAAATTCAAAACTAAGTTGAGAAAAGATGGTATCACCAGTATACAAGAAAGCTTCAACATTAAAGATCCCATCAAATTGTAATATGACTACTTTAAGCATTGATTTATAACAATTGGGCATGTTAAAACAAGAAGCAAGAGAGTGGCATCTAATAACTAGCATGAATTTGAAAGAATGTATAAGTAAACTTGGATCCTTTATTTACTAAACTCCAATTTTACCAAAGAAAGACAACTGTACAGTCTTTATCTACATATTTTTTAGCTCTATACTGATAATTGTAATTTTTTTTAGTTTGGAAGAAGATAAACTCCAGCCCATAATAAATGAATTCAACCCAAGAGGCTCCTAGCTAATGAGATGCATGCATGTCCCTGATGTTTTAGATGGATTAATGGCATATGTAACAGACATCAATACCAAGGCCAGAAGTAAACAACCTTGAGAAAGAGACCCAATTGCATCCGCCCTCCGTGTTTCAAGTGATGATCCTCCCTAAGCTGCACAGAGAAGTGTAGGAGATGGGAAATTTTGTTATTACCAGCAAGAAGAGTATCAAAACCTAATACACTGACGAACTTATTACCTTCTCAAACAAATGACGCATGCAGAGAGGGAATGAACTTTTGGCAATTTGATCAATGTCCTTCAGTGATATCTCCGCATAATCTTTGGGCTGCAGAGGATCTTTACAATTCAATCAACCCATTCGAGTCAAGTACATGCAAATAGATTATTAGATCATCTTTTCCAATTACCTGGCTATAGTCAGGACCAAGATAAGTTGTGGACAGTGCTTCAACAATCTAATTAAAGCAAAGAGAGTTAGATGCTACAAAAATCTGAAATATGCATTGATGAAGAGTCACCCTGGATACCTACAGGAGTCAGCCGATCCTTCTCTTGCTCTCTGATCATAGATATCCATTTACTGGCAGCATATGATGCAGGGTAAGATATTTTAGATATTAAGATTTCATGTTCTTGGAAATTGGAATTCTAGCAAGTTAAAAGGGGAAAAAATGATCCTGATTAAGAATGCAATAAACTGAAATATAATGAGTTTATAACATTTTCATCCAAAATTCTTCACCCACCAATATACCTAAAATTTTAGCAATAGGGCTTTTCACATGGTGGAGATTGGATGAACTAAAACTAAGGAAATCTGGGTCATTGCAAAACACCCACGCAGCTAATTGTTTTAATGAAAACCCCTGATTCGTGTTTTTATCAAACAAACAATGTCTAAGTAACAACAAAGTAATAAATAACCAATTAAACCCTGACCAAACAAAGACACTGCTCAGCAACTCAGCCATCAATTTTGTTCATAAGTACAGCAGCTCAGCACATCAAACTCAAAATATAAAATAAACATATAGAATTGTCTGATGTCAGTGATTGAGAGGGACCTGTTTGTTAATACAAGTGCTTTTGAAAGTTGGCTGCGATATTGTGATATGAGGAGGGAAAGTACCTATAAAAACAGTTGGAATTAAATCACAACATGATGAAAAAGAGTTCAAGTCTGCATAGGAAATTGTCCAGCAGTATATTTACCTGATTCATAGCAACATAGGCATACCCCTTCAGGATAAATACTCGACGACTTGCTACAAGATCAGGGACTTGTTCAAATGGCACCTTTATAAAAAAATCAAAGCTAAATAAGATCCAACTTCACCAGAGCTGGTTTAAATATGCAAGTCACAATTCGAAAGCTAGAATTTAATATTTCCTTATAGAATTACTATACAGATGGCTACTGAGTATTTCTAAAAAGTACTGGTGTAATAGGAGAAATCTTGCATGTGGAAATGTTTATTGTTTCTCTATTGGATATGGAATTTTAATTCCACTCTTACTAGTTACTAGCAGCATAGTGCCACTAGTTTCTGCATGCTTGTGTGGTAAACATATATGGATGGAAAGAAAAAGGAAGTGCAGCTACTAATTTACCTTGTAGTATGTGGTATAAGCTGCACCAATATATAGATAAAGAAACATCAGCACAAATGAAAAAATAAACAAGGGACTTAAATATAATTATTTTTTCTCTCAGAAGTAAAAACATACCCATGGGTAAAGATTGCGTAGAGTAGATACGAAATACTTGGTTCAATTTGTCATACAGACTCTGAAATCAAATGACACAGAGAATTACTTTGTGTAAATAAGGTCATGTCAAGTATCCATGAGGACATCTCCATCTGTTTGAAACTATAAGGAAAAGACAACACAGGTGTTGCATGAATACTGGTCTTTTCAGAAAGATGATATATAAAATTTTATTACCTCATATTCTGCACTGCTTATGGCTTTGTAAGGCAAGTTAAACTCCGCCACTAAAGCTCTCTGGAGAGAAAGTGCATGTACAGAAGGTCAATCACCATGTACAAACCGAATAATTTCAAGAATAATTACACCTGCAGCATGAATGTTCAGTTCAATAGTAAGTCATACCTGGACATCAGCAGTTTCAGTTTGAAAACGATAGCGAAATAGTGTAGTCTCCATGGAAAGGAACCATTTCCGTAATTCCTCCCTACCACATCATAGAGAAATTACAAGCAAAAATTAAAATGCTTGATGGTAGGATATTGGAAAGAAAGAAAGAAAGTAATCCTGGAGCTTACTCTCTACAGTATACAAGGCGCAAAACAAAATGGGAAATGATGTCCTTGTTCATGACTTCAGATGCTTCCGGGTGACTCATGTTAACCTTCAACAATTCCTTTACCTGTATCACAAACTGACAAGTCAAACCACAGAGCAGAACTATGAAACATTCAGCATTTTTTATATGAAAAATATGGAAAAAGGACAGCTATTAAAGCTTAAATATTACCAAAATTTCCATCTCATTAGGTTTTTTCCCACGGGATAGTCCATCTGAAATTCCTTTTAGAACTGCACCGAACAATCAAAATCATTAACATCATTCATCTCCAATCAAGATTCACTGATCATGGAAAACGGAAGCATCAATTATGCAACATAGAAAACCACTAAATAACAAATAAAAATGCTCCAGAATGTACGCACCGCTAAATCTCAAACCAAAATGACAATCCAAACCTAACCCATAATAATTTCTTAATATTATGCTCAAACATCCAAAAAAATCCTATAGAACACCTTTAAATTGTGTAAAAGGAAATGTGTTGTAAAAGGAGTTCAAAAAAAATTCAAGAGTATACCTGAAACTTCAAATTCCCTATTTAATTAGCAGTAGATCATAAAAATGTGGCAGGTACCAAAGAATCAACAATAAACCTAATCTTAATTCTTGCTTGTTATAATGTGATTCCAATTCTGCTAGCTCGATTACGAGTTCAGCATAACGGTTGAAACTATATATGCCAACACCCGCAAATTATATAGATCTAAACACAAAAATAGAATGTATAGGAGAAAAGACACAAAAGCACATAAGGGAACTTACCTCGGAGGCGATTAACGGCAAATAACTCAAAATCTTCGAGCCGAACTTCAAGCTCCGGCGCTGAGCGGTAGAGCGGGATAGTACGAACGGCGTCGCCTGCGGAAGGGATTAATGATTTCCTACGAGATCCGAGGGCTTCCATATTATTTCAACTTACCTCTTGTCTGAGAATGGTCAGAGCAACAGTTGCTGATAGAAGTGAAAGCACGAACTGAAATGAGGATGGGAATTTTTGGGGATGAATTGCAGTGAAAATAATGGCGGGAAACCGTTCCCTCCAAATGGTTTTGGGGTATAGCCCATTTCAGTAAGGCCCAATTTCGTTTGGGTAGTCCACACTTCAGCCCAATTCGGCGACGTTGTAACGGCATCAGTTCAAATCACTCGCCAACACCGCTTGACCAGCGATGTCAAGACTGATCGGTTAAAAAAATTTGATCAATATATTTAGCACCATTACTTTTTTCTTTTAATATTTATTTTAAGTTAAAAGTAAAACTAAAAAATTAAAATTAAAATTGTTTTCAAAAAAAAAAATTTAATATTTAATTACTAAAAGAAAGATATTAGTTGAACTATTTCATAATATATTAGTGCCATGTATTTTATTATTTTTGTGTTTCACTTAGGGCTCATTTGGTTCGTAAGATAAAAATATCTATTCGTAAAAACCATGCATGTTTTTGACGGATAGATACTTTTATCTTACGAACCAAACATACCCTTAGAAGATAAACAATATCGTACTGTAAAATTTTATAACATTTGTTTATTTACTATATTTTGTGAAAAAAATGAATCTGGTTATTAATTATGTTTTAAATTTTAATTTATTATATAATGTGTATTTTCATTAATATATATTTTTAAAAATTAATATTAAAAAAATAATAATAATAATGATAAAAATTTAGTCACCGACTCACCGCTTAAACGGTTTAGGCGCTTAACAACACTCGAGTGTTCGATATCTGTCAAGTGTTATTTATACCCTTGAATCAAATAGATCCACGCATCAGTTCAACAAAAATAATTAATATTAAAATAAGTTGTATCATGTTGACTTTTGAGTATATCATTGAGCGATGCATGTATATTACAACTAGTATAGATAATATAATTATTTTTCGAATAATAATATTCAAAAAAAGTGTATGGTGCAATTGAAATACCACAATTTTCAAAAGGAGTACGTTATATCAAATTTTTTGATATTATCCCATTAAAATTGCAAAGCATCAGAACACAAATAATAAATGAGATTTGACTTTTAATACTTCACGAAAAATTATGGTTTATTTTACATACAAGAATATACATCTATAAAGAATAAAATATATATTTTACATTCACATACGTACAAAGATATTATATAAAGTTATTTATTATATATAATGTGTATGGAATGTATTTGAATTTTAAGAAATAAAATATCATAATTAGTATTCAGTAATACCTAAGATCATACCCAATGGGAGGTATTTGGTGACTAGGCACGAGAGAAACCTGTAGATGAGTTTTTTATCATTGGGAAGGGGAAGGGGAAGGGTCGTGGGAATTTTTACCTTCTTTTTTCTTTTTGGCTATTTTATTTTACTTTTGTTGGCCTTTATTTTGTTTAAATTTTGTTTGTTGACAATGTTTTTTTAATTAAAAAATTCAGAGCATGATCAATTTTTTTTTAAATATTGAGCTTCTCTACATTATTATATTTTAAATTTCTAGCTAAATATAATAAAATATTAAAAATTAAAATTATCAAAATATTTAACTGAGCATGGGCTCGATCTAAAATAATTCATTTTTAATTAAATTGGCTGTTGTGAAATTTATTGCTTTTGAATTTTTTTGTGTATTGTGGGTAATTTTTAATGTGTATTTTATCATTTATATAATAATAAAATTAATAATATATTAAAATTAAAATAATTAGAATATTTAATTATTTATTATTAATAAAAAAATTAGATAGTTACTAACTAGTGTGGTTGATAAATTAAAAAAAAATGATATTGAGGTGGTTCTAAAAACTTACTTTTTAGATTTATTTTTGGGAATGAATTTTGTTTTGGAGAAATAGGTACTGATGGGGCGTGTTGTGGTACCGTTGAGTTGAAGTATTGTTCGAAGTGTGGTCGACACTCAATACAACACTTAATGTGTTCAGAATAATGTAGAAATAATAAGTAAACAGCGGAAGACTTGAACACAAGGATTTACTCAATCTTTCCACAAACTAAATTAGTTTGTGGAGGCCTCAAGGCAGAAATATCACTAACTTGGAAAAAGTGATTACAAAAACTAATTCAAGACTTGGAAACATTCCTTCCAAATCTCAAACATAAAATCGGATAAAATATCCAAATAAGTTCTCAAATGTCAAACCTAGATTGTTAAGTCTAAGCCTACTTCAAGCACAAACTTCCACTACCTGTGAACAGCTCAGCAAAACGTATGGGATAATACTATACACAGTGTTGTACGACATGTAAACAATACATGTGAAAACACTACACTGAAACTGTAAAGTTGGTTCCTATAAATGTGTTATGCTTCAATATGTAGAGTGGGGTCTCTCTCTTGGTTTCTGGACGTATTCCTCATCTATTTATAGAGTTGGAAAGTGAATCCGTTCATCAAAATAATGGATACAATGGAGAGAAGTTGAGATCCACTTTTGTAGGAGTTGAGGTAACCGCCATGTAACTTCTATTCTCCTTTCTCTCGGTTCTAACTCCTTTGGTTCCAGATCCTTCCGGGTGCATCATAAATATTCTGGGATATGTGAATAATCGTCATTGACCGATGTTGACTGAAGACAACACCAAGGACAATCATTGAAGCAACACTAAGCAATCAATCATTAAAACATGTTTCATGAAGGATGTAGACCTGAAATGATAGCAAAGACAAATATTCGAACAACACTAAAAAGTTAGTCTTTAGAACGAATTTCCTGAAGGATGGGTGTGATTCTAGATGTGATCAATACTGGCCTCAACACTCACATCAACAATCTCCCCCAATCACACCTATCCGAAAACACACATCCTGATGCACATAAAATCAGAGTATGACAAAGGCACAACAGTTGTTAGTTTGAATATAGTGTAATCATAAATAAAAACTTGGGTAAAACATCATCTAACAAGTTCACCATGAATATCAGTGGGAAGTAACATCCTAAGAGCTATCAGTTCAACATCAAAATAGTTGGAACAATATCAGAGTCAAAAGGGTAGAAAGATAATCAGTATCAGGTTACATCAACTTCAAATAGTCAGCAATATTAGTGGGATCAGAGTTTGGGACCAGAGCAGAGTTAAACAGTTAACTCCAGCAGCAACAATCTCCCCCTAACATAATGAACTCCCCTAAGTAGCAGCTTCAGCATCATCATTTCCAGCATTGACAGGATCTGCAGGCATTGTCTCATGGATGGAAACATCAGAAACTTCATCACCAGTAGCAGCAGCATTAACCTCATCGGTTATATCCTCTATCACAACATTACCAGATCCAGAGCTTTCAACAGCAGAGGTTCAGTTGGTGCATCAGTAGGTACTTCTCCCTCTGTGGATGTGGATAGGAGAGATTTCCAGAATATGCTCCTTTCCTCAAGGATATAAGTCTGTCTATTAAGTGATGTAGCTTGGAGTTTGAGCTATGAGACTAGCTTGGCAAGAGCAGCCTGTTTTTAAATGTACCTGCGATGAATTGTAACAGAAATTACCTCACCAGATGTGGAAGTAGGTGCAGTGCAAGTAGGAGTGTTGCCAACCGCAGGGGCAACATTCGGTTCATCAGTGGCAGGGACAGAAGCAGATGCATTGGTAGGAGGGATGTAAGGCAGATCAATCACTCTATTTCCTTCAAGCAAAGGCTTAACAATACCAAGAGTCAGTGTGTGAGTGGACAAATGATCTCCACCAGTCCTAGTAGCTCCTTGATTCATCAACAACCCATGAATCAAAGCAGGATATGACAACTTTCCTATCTTGGTCACTTTACCACCAAAACCCACCATGTTTGCATATATCACCTCACCAAGATTAAAAGGCAGGTTCTTACCAATTTTGTAGATTAGGCAAGCATGTTCAGTAGTGACTCTTGTGGTATTGGAGGAAGGAATCCAGTTGTAGACACAGAGGTTATGAAGAATGGAGTGCAGACTAGTCAAGCTAGGTGTTGAATAGCTTCTTGGGCCACTTTGTCAAAAATCCACCAGTTATAGAGCAAGTGATCTCATCCATGTCAGTCTCCTCAACAACATTGTCAGCATTAGTAGTACCAAGAAATTCATTAATTGTGGCAGGAGATATATCATAGTCAGTTCCTCTAAAGAACACTCTACCATACTTTGGACTTGTACTCTTCATCATAGTAGAACATATATGGGCATAGAATTCACAAATCCATGTGCTACAAAATGAACTAGAGTACCTTAGGGTGTGTAGCAGCTTCCTTTCCTCAAAGAAGGGAATAAGATTAAATGCTTCCAGGTCTTTGTTATTCATCCTCCTCTCATGTATCACATCCTTTTTGGCAAACTTCTTGTATCTACTCTTGGAATCAGTGATGCAGAAGTTATCAGAGCCATAGTTCTCCACATCATAGTCAGAATCATCACTAGCAGCTTCAGAATTCTCTTCATCATCACCATCAGATTTCTCTTGGTCCTCTTCATCATCATTGGCTTGTTCATCTGCTTCTGTGGCTTCATCATCATCAACATCCTGTTCACCAGTTTTCTCAGCTTCAGGGTCATCTTCAGCTTCTTCATCAGAGGATGATGAAGATCTATGATCAGGTTCTGGATCACCCTGTTCTGGAACAGCAGCAGGTGTTGCCTCATAGGTGGCAACACTGGGAGCAGCAACTTTGAACTTTCTCATCTTTTTCAGTCCTTTGCACATTTAAGTTATGGTCACATTGTCCCTAGAATTGGCAAGTTCGTCAACCTCCATTGGAGCAGGGATATCAGTCGCTTCTTCTTCATTATCAGAGATGACAATAGAAGTATTGTCTATCTTCCTTGAGCTTGAATCACCAAAACCTGTTTTCTTCAAATTCCTATTTGACCTATGGGTTGGTGCCATTTTTCATTTTCTTGTGGCTTGTGTGACCTTGGATAATATGGGCACAGGCGGTGATGAGGATGGAGATGATATGTGTGATGAAGGGTGAGTAGGTGATTGTGAAAATGGGACTTGTACCGGGGTAGCAGACACATTATCACAGCTAGGTTTAACATTTTCAGCAGTAGGATGAACATTAGGGCTTGTATGAACAGTACTAGCATCAGGGGATTCAACATTTTCTTCCATTCGATATACAGGGACATCATCTAATTGCGAAACTAGGTTTTCAAGTTGAGAATCAGATGTACCTGAGGGAAGAACCACTTGAACCTGTAATGGAGACTGGATAATCGGTGTCGATGACGGTGCTATTGCGGATGCAGGCGTTGGTGTTGTGGCATTGACAGAGACATTGGGAGCAGTATCGCCAGTCACGTTCTCAGCCATGTTTGCTAGTATGATGAGGGGGTTTTTAGTTTCAGAGGTTGAATGTGTTTCAAAGATTTGATGTGGGCGAGTATGTGAGGAAGATGAAAGAGATATCCTTTTATGCTTCATTGATTTGCGTGAGACAAAAATAATTTAAAAAAAAATAAAGCACAAACACAAGTGAAGAGCGGTACATAAACACATTTGTAACACAAAATAAATGACTCCAATTTATAAGAAAAATCTAAGATTAGGAGTTAGTTAATTGAGAGAAAATATCCACCATTATCTAAATAACTACCCATGATGTGTTAGTGTAGAAAGTGGGAGAAAATTGGGTAGTTAAAAAAAATTTAAAAAATATAAATTGAATAAAATAACCGACAAACAAATAAATAACTACTATATAATTATCACAATAATATCACAATTAAAATAATTAAATAACTTATTATGAAAATGCTAAAAATATTCTGAGATAAAAATCAGTTATGGTTTTTAATGTAGGCACACATACACTTTATCCTTTTGTGGATTTTTTATGCACTTTTTATTCTCAAGAATTAAATCACCTTTTGAAAAGAACACATCGTGGTTGTCAGCCACGTGTGCCTAATTACTCAGTGATCCTTCAAGAGTGTTCACTTTCCCTTTTTGGAACTAAATAGTCTTTTGAAAATAACACATCGTGATTGTCAGTCATGTGTGCCTAGTTACTCAGCACGTTTAGACCTTTGATTTTTTAGAACTAGTACTTTTTGTTGTGTATGTCCTGTACGAAACCTTTAAGATCACATCAGAATATGGTTAGCAGAAACAATATAAGTTATAAAACTACTCAATTACGACATAAAATGATAAAAATACAGTAGTGTTGCTTCAAGTGTAGTAACACTCGGAGCAACATCACACACAAATTTTCAAGGAATGCAGAGTCCAAGACAACTCAACACTCAGCACCAGGACCAACACTTAGTACCGTCTAGTGATGGCTTTGATACCACTTGATGGGGCGTAATGTGGTATCGTTGAGTTGAAGTATTGTTCGAAGTGTGGTCGACACTCAATACAACACTTAATGTGTTCAGAATAATGTAGAGAGGATAAGTAAACAGCGGAAGACTTGAACCCAAGAATTTACTCAATCTTTCCAAACACTAAATTAGTTTGTGGCGGCCTCAAGGCAGAAATATCACTAACTTGGAAAAAGTGATTACAAAAACAAATTCAAGACTTGGAAACATTCCTTCCAAATCTCAAACATAAAATCGGATAAAATATCCAGACAAGTTTCCAAGTGGCAAACCTAGATTGTTAAGTCTAAGCCTACTTCAAGCACAAACTTCCACTACCTGTGAATAGCTCAGAAAAACGTATGGGATAATGCTATGCACAGTGTTGTACAAGATGTAAACAACACATGTGAAAACACTACACTGAAACTGTAAAGTTGGTTCCTATAAATGCGCTATGCTTCAATATGTAGTGTGGGGTCTCTCTCTTGGTTTCTGGACGTATTCCTCATCTATTTATAGAGTTGGAAAGAGAATCTGTCCATCAAATTAGTGGATACAATAGAGAGAAGTTGAGATCCACTTTTGTAGGAGTTGAGGTAACCGTCATTTAACTTCTATTCTCCTCTCTCCCGGTTCTAACTCCTTTGGTTCCAGATCCTTCCAGGTGCATCATGAATATTTTGGGACACTCATGAATATTCTGGGATATGTGATTAACCTCCATTGACCGAAGACAACCCAAGGACAATCATTGTAGCAACACTAAACAATCAATCATTAGAACATGTTTCCTGGAGGATGTTGACCTGAAATGATAGCAAAGATAAATATTCGAACAACACTAAAAAGTTAGTCGTTAGAACGAATTTCCTAAAGGATGGGTGTGATTACAGATGTGATCAATACTGGCCTCAACACTCACATCAACAGGTACTTTTTCTTTTGAGGTAGCGCTGCCTGTTTTTTAGATAAAATCATTGGGGAAGACCTAAAAAATAATTAATAATACCCTAAAAAATAATCAATAATACTCCAAGATGTAATCTATAATACTCAATTACAAAAATACATAGTTCGATGTGTTGCTATGTATTTTGAAAAAATCAAAATTAAACTTAAAAAAAATAATAATTAAGTGCATGTTGCACATGGTATATAATAGAATTTGTGTTACACAAATATTTATTGTGAAAAACTGTAATATTTTTCATTTATCTTGTGCGAATTTTTCTCTTTTTTTTCACTATCATGGTCTCCATACGATTCTTCCTCCTCTTTCTTGCTTTTATGGCAATTTTTCTTTAATTTGGCTTCTTCTTTCTCGTGAGCTTTCAAGACCGATTTTCCTTATTTTTTTTCTATTTTTATCTATATTGATTTTTTTTTATCTCCTACTCTATTTTTCATACTACTAAAAATTATATTATTGTATGAACAAATTGTTATTACTGCATAAGTAAATATGTGTTAATAGCCGTCCGTCATCCGTGAGCCCTCTCCAGCGACCACCGCTCACCGTCTGGTGAGTTGACTTGCATAAGAATTTTGTAAATTAAATAAAATCCACACTCTCAATGGAAAATGATCATATAGTATAAGCAAGCATATAAATCAAGTATTATCGAACCCAGAGGAAGTAGAGCCGTCAAAATGGGTTAGGCCCTTTGGGCCAGCCCACCCCGCTATAATAAAATGAGGGTTGTGTCAAGTATCTCCAAGCCCGTCTAGAGGCGGACCTAGATGGGCTAGGCCCGTTTGGGTCGCTGGTTTGGCGGGGCGGACCAGTCTGCCAGTGTGTATTTATTATATGAGTAACACTTGCGTAGAAATTTCTACCGTAGAAATTTTACTAAAAATAACAAAAATGATGCCACTGCCCTTGCATGCAATTCGCTAAAAAATTTAATTTCTCGCTGGCCCATCATAACACATTCGCTGGAGTGGCCATATAACATATTCTCACTGGATGGTGATCAAAATGTCAATGTTTTTCTTTTTTTAAGTTTATTTTATATTTTATTTATTTGAAATTGGTGTATTCATTTAATAAAATTCAAATAATATTATGTTATAAATTTAAAATTTTGCTCTCAGATTATATTACTATATAGACAAAAATATGTTACTAAAAAGCAAAATATGTATTATAAATTCTTTAAAAAAATTAATTTTTTATACTTTTAAAGTAACTATAAAAAGTATATATGTAGTTTTGCAAAAGTAAAATATATGTTACTTAATTTCTTTTTTATTCTTTTTATTAATATATGTTTATAATATGTATACTAATACATCTTTTAATACTTTATATATATATTATATAAGTACAATATTTTTTTTAAGGACAAATAAATATTTGTAAATATAGCAACACACATTCAATTTTACAGTAACACACGTTTTCTCTAATTGTAACACAAATTTGCTTCATAGTTTGTGTTACTTGGGCAAATATATGTTACTTTAAGGATAACATGAGTTTTTATGAGAATAAATATATGTTTCTTATTTATTCATCATCCCCTTAAAATTTAGGTATATTTAATCATGTAGTAATACAATTTTTAATATTTTATGTGTTATTAAATGAAAAAATAATCATTTCTATAAAAATAAATAAAATATTTGTGAAAAACTAATATTTATTCTTATAGTAACACACATTTACTCTTTATATTATATAAAAATATTTATTCTATAGAAATAATTGAATATATGTAAAAATAATAATATTTTATATGATAGTAACATACATTTGCTCTAATTGTAACACACATTTGCTCCTCATTTTGTGTTACTGTATGGGCAAATGTATGTTACAATATGGGCAAATGAATGTTACTATTATATAAAGTATAATTTTATAAAAATAAATAAATATATTTGTGAAAAATTAATATTTATTCTTATAGTAACACACATTTTCCTCTTTATATTGTATAAAAATATTTTCTCTATAAAAATAAAATAATATATGTAAAAAGAATAATATTTATATTATAGTAACATACATTTTCTCTAATTGTAACATACATTTGTTCCCCAATATGTGTTACTTTAAGTATGAAATGAGTTTTTTATAAGAATAAATATGTGTTTGTTATTTATTCTTAATTCCTTAAACTCTAGGTATATTGAATCATGTAATAATACACTTTTTACTATTTTTATATTTGTAATTATATAAAAAATAATTATTTCTATAAAAATAAATAATATATTTTTGAAAAACTAATATTTATTCTTATAGTAACACACATTTTACTTTTTATATAATATATAAATATGTTCTCTATACAAATAAATAAATAAATATATGTAAAACGAATAACATTTTATATGATAGTGATAGCTCCTTGAGAGTTACGCACCCAAGTGTAGGTTGATTTCAAGTAATAAAATTTCTCGGGAGACCGAGTGTCGAACCACAGGGAGATTTGGAAGAAAAAAATATTATCTAGTTGAGAGGTTTCAATAAAGTAACAAAATACTAGAGCTTCGGGATTCCACTTTAGATAAAAATACTAGAGTTATGATCTTGGTTATCTTTGATAACTCAATCGAAATCTAACAATCAAGTGATTTCAATCGGAAGATATAACTTTGAGCACATATAATACCTTTGAAAAGTACCTTTAGACCTTCGAACAAGTTTATAAAATCAATAGTTGATGTGTAAAACTAAGCATTTGTTGTGCCAATAAGTCTACAACAAATCAAAGTAATGACACATCAAAACCTCTCTTAAAAACTCTTCAAATGACTAAAGGATTGAAACTTTGAAAATTTTTATTGAATAACCAAGAACATTACTAATACTTTACTAAAGCTTCATCCCTAACTCTAGTAAAATATTTAGCTACTCATACTAATACAATAAGAACTCATATTTCTAAGAGAGATACTAGACTAAGATAGAAGGATTACAAGGAAAAATGGGATGCCTTCAAGGGTTGCTAAAGGGCTCTTTATATAGGCCTCCAAATAGTGAATCATGGAGACTTTAGCAATCAATTCACGTAGCTTGTAAAGATCAGTAACTAAATTGCCCTTGCCGTCCGAATTTCATCTTGACTTCTGAATGAAAGTTGTAGACCGTTGGATTAGCTTTCCAAGGAGTCTAAGATCTCAAAAATCGGATCTCTAGATTATGAATTATGACCAGAATAGTGAAGTTGGTAAAACTGGATTGTTTTTCTCCGCGAATTTATGATGGTCTCTTGAAAAGCAGATATCTCAGCTTGCACAAAATCAACGCCTTTAATATTTTTACTGTGTCTTGATGAATTTCTTGGCTAACCAATGACTTTGGTCTTGTGTAAATTGGACTTTTGTGTGAATTATGGTGAATTATTTCCCAACATGTGAACTGAGATGGCGGAATTCTAAAGCCCTTGCATTGATTGTCATTTTTCCCATTGAAGCCGAAACTTTTGACACTTGAGCCCTGAAGACAAGTTGTAGAGCAACGAATTAGTGATCAAATACAACTGGAATTGGTTCAATTGGTTTAGTGAGGCTTCAGATATTGTGCAAATACAAAAATGTGTTTTGAGTTCAAACATTGGACAGAAATGGAGTCTTCACTTTTGAGTACAAATACAATCCAAACTTGTAAAATTGGATCACTAAAGTGTCTTAAGTATTTAGTACATTGTCTTAGGTGTTCAATATCATAAAATTTGGATAAATATAACTCCACTTAAGACCTCAACAATATACAATAGACATAATGGTTAGGTTGAATTATACATATGCTTCTTATTTATATAGAAAACATAAATACTTATAACTAATTAGAAAGTGTGAAATTATATATAAATACACTAAACAATACATTATAGTACACAAAATAATACACAAAATAGGTAAAATACATGCATACTTAAACGCTAATCAATAGTAACATACATTTGTTTAAATTGTACCCACATTTGTTCCTTATTTTGTGTTACTATATAAGCAAATATGTGTTATTACATGGATAAATGCATGTTACTATAAGGATAAAATATAATTTTATAAAAATAAATAAATATATGTAAAATAATAATATTTAATTTGGATATTATTGCACATTTTGTCCTATAATAATATATATTTATCTATATAATAATAAAGAAATATAAAAAAATTTATAGCTTAAATAAAAAAAATTAAACAAATAAACTAAAAAAAATAAATACTACATGTGATAAGGCATTTAAGAATAATGTGGTAATGGGGATGTAACAGCATGCGGTAATGCGGAAGCAACAACATGCGATAATGCGGAAGGACATTTTAGTCTTTTTTATTTTTTTTAAGTTTAATTATATATATATATAAATATATATATATATTATACTCCCTCCTTCTCTTAGCAATTTGCAAGGGGGGAGGGGCACACAAATTAAGAAAAAATAGAATAAAGTAAAAAAAAATAGTGTTTTGAGGGGTAATTTGGTAAAATTTTATGTAAAAGGTAAAGAAGTTAGTTGGATTGAGTGTAATGTGGGCCCAAAAAATGAAAAAATAATGACATTTTGTGTAAATATGTAGATATTGTGAGGGTGAAGTTTATAAAAGGATTTCCATTTTTAGGTCTGCAACTTCTTATGGGACGTCTCAAAAAGGAAAGTCTGCAAGTTCTTATGGGACAGAGAGAGTATATGATATGTTAATTAATTTGTAAATTTAAAATTTTTATTATTCATTTTCTTAATTCCTTCCGAACAAAATAACAAATTATTGTGCTCCTCTCACAAAAAAAAAAAAACTAGTTGCTAAGTTTCAAATTGACGCTGCCGTAGTTAATCAGTTGTGTCCCTTCACGTAGTCCTCCGGCTCTTTTTCGTAGTTAATTATCACGGCCAAAATGATTTTTGTGATGTAATGATTGATAAATTTTGAGAGACTTTATGACTTGTGCTAAGTTTATGTCTTAACATTATTAATTTATTTTGTGAACTTTATTTTATGAGATTTGTATTATATTTGACAAACTTTATTTTATGACATTTGTGATTCTCGTGGCGAGATTTTAGTTATACATTTATTATGTTACTAATTTATTTAATAAATTTAGTTGAAGTATTAGTTCATACTCCCTCCGTCCCAAAACTACTTTCAAACTTTCCTTATTTGGACGTCCCAACTCTTCTTTCACACACCAAAAAAGAAAATTTTTCTCTCTCACAAAAATCAACAAAATACATTTTTTCTTATTTTATTATTTAACTTTACACTCACATATTTACTTTTCCTTGGTTCGCGTGCCCGGAACTACTATGAAAGTAGTTCCGGGACGGAGGTAGTAATATTTTTTAAAAAAAAAGGGATAGCCCGCTGAAACCCGCAGCCCGTCATGAAATGGGTTGGGTTAGAGTTTTTGCGACCCACCATATTTTCTCTCCACCCCCCCGGCCCGTTTTGACACCTCTAAGAGGAAGTAAATATATGAGTGAATGTTTATTATTTAAAATTAAAAAAAAAGGTCTAACTGTGAATTGAAATGTAGTGGGAGTTGGTTTTCCTAGACTCTAACAATTATGCAACCAAATAATTTAAATGAATTTAAAAGTAACTTAAAACTAAGCAAATGCAAAGGGTGGAAATATACTCCGAATATGATTCACTAGTCATCCCCCTATTTGTAGGTAGTTCAACAAACACACTATGTATTTTAATCACTTATATAGAGTCACCACTTATTTATGTAATTATTTCCTAGACATAATAAATACGTTGTTGTCTATCATAATCCTATCAGGTTGAGTCCCTCAAGAGCCCCCATTTGAGTTCTCAAGACAAATTCAATCTCCTAGGGTGGTAAATTAATTATACAGTTCCAACATGGGTACTAAGTCTAACTAAGTCGTCTCTCACTATCATAGATAATAATGTTTAAGGTTGATTAATTTAAGAACCTAGACTCTTGGTCAGACATCTAAACACTTGTTAGCTTCAAAATTCACATATTCACCTATACTTTTCTTGTGGTATTTAACTCACCCAATGGTCGTAGGCATAAATTAAATACACACAATCAAGCTCAAAGAATATTGCATGCAATTTTTACTCTACAGAACGCAATCGTAAAATATAAAAACGGAATTGAAATTCATAACACATCAATTTTTCTACCCCAAATAGAGTTTCTCCTAGTTTCACATATTCGAAGTATCAAGAAAATTAATTCATAATCATAACGGAAATCATAACTTAAATTAAATAAAGCATCTCAGAAAATACCCTAATGAAATATAGTAATAAATAAAAAATAATAACACATGAGTACGAATGCATAAATAAATGGTACTAAATCTCTAATCTTCAAAGATGAATCTCAAAATACTCCTACTCTTAATTAAGAATAACAATTGAAAGAACAAAGTAAAGAAAATCAAAACTCTAATTAATTTTAACTAATTAAAAAAAGTAAATTGTTTACGTCTAAAAAAAATCTAAATGTTGGGACAATCTTAATGTTTTGATTAGATCCCAAAACCCATTGATGAGTTGCCTAAGTATAGTTGGTCAGGATGGTAGATTTCAGGATAGTCAGGTTAGAATAGTTTTTCTATTCACTGGTATTCAGTTCAAGGGGAACACATTGAAGACTGAAGATTGAGTGAGACGTCCAAAAGATCTGAACTCAGAAGACCATCCAATCCTGAAGGTCTTGTTCGTCCTGAAGACAACTGACCTGAAGCTGATCCTGAAGAACCTAAAGATCGTCCTGAAGCTGAGAAGAGTCATCCTGAAAACTTCCACTGATGATGTTCCTACTGAGTACACTAAGCATGCTCAGGTCAGGACTCACTCAGTAAGGGCAAGTGTAACCTGAGCGATTGAGTTGAGTATCATCTTTACTGATACTTGTAAGCCCTTTCATGGTTACACGTGCAATGGAAAGTTAACATTTATGTTAACTTCTGAGGACAAAAGGAATGTCAGCACTTCGTATGAAGACAAACATTTATTCTGAGTAATGAGCGAGAGACTCAGAGTTTTAAATGTATGAGGAAACAAAGTCAGTCGACAAATTAGCCGTTGGACAAACAACCAGTGAGGAGGCGACACGTATTTACAAAGACTGCGCTGCTAATTAGGGTCATAATTGCATCTTTTTGCATCCATTTCTCTACGGTTTTGATGTGCTTATGTTCATATTTGACCCTAAAATGATATACTTTGTGCATTTAACCCTTTTTGGCTAGAAAGTTGTGTTTTGTAGTGAAAATGAGCAAAATCGGCAAAAGACGAGTAAGTTCGTAAAAATTCAGCAATTTTGAGTTGATCCAATGGAGGCAAATGATATACCATGTCGAAGAGCTCGAAGAGAGGGTCGCAACGAAAAAAGAATTGAGTCAATCGGAGCTCTAGAACTCAAGATATGAAGAAAACAAGAAGTCGAGGATCGACGGAACGGGATCGTGCGACCAGCAGCACGGGATCGTGCGAAAGAGTCCCTAGTTCATTCAGCCATGACTGAACGAATGCTGTGCACGAATGCATTCGTTCGGGCACCTCCACGGGATCGTTCACAACTCGTTTCTGCACAATTTTGAAGGGCTGTTTCGTCTTTTCGCGCGTTTAATGAAGGACACTTTGGACCAAACATTGTGGGCACTATAAATACCTCAAGGTTCAGATTTTCAAAGCATCTTAGTCATAATTCCATCATAATTCCAAGTTCTTAGTGTTGGTCCCGAAACGAGTACAATCAGTGTATGGGGGGAGGAATACACTGATGTCAGATTTTTCTGAAAGACTCAGAAAAATGCTCTAACACTCTCAGTCAGGATTTCCTGAATTACTCAGTATGCTGAAGGTCCACAGGGGCAGCAGGGACGGTTCAGTAACGAGTCAGATAAACTGAGTGTGAGTAAAGTGCTCGGAAGCTCAGTAAAGATAACAAACCTACTGACTGCTCGGAAGCGGGTCAGTTGGACTACCATCTCTGTGAGCTAGAGTACGTGCGGAAAGTGAGCCCTTAGTTTCTACTCGTTTTAAGTTTCTGAAAACATTTTCTCTGAACTTGCTTAGTAAACTGGTGGTTAAGGCTGAGTGCACAGTATTAAGATTCAGGATGATTGATTCAGTCCTGAATAAAAACGATGCAGAATGTTCAGTTTATTATGATGACAGTTATGATCCTGAACAGAATAGCATATCAGCACACAGGGGACTTTTTAACGTGGTTCGGAGATAACCAACTCCTACGTCCATGACCTGATTTAACAGGAAGCTATCCTCAAAACCCTAAGGATAGGTGCTTGGTTTTACGTACCAAGGGACACAGATAGCCAACTTCCTCTCTTAGGAACTGACCCCTGGGCGTTTTACAAGTCCCAGTCCTTCTAACCAACCAATCTCACACCCTGAGTGGTTTAGTATTCTGGTTTCCAACTAAGATAGCTCTAGCAATACAAAACAATGCTAAATATTAGAGCTATCGATCTAAGCAAATACAGAGTGAATCCTACTACAACACTAGGGAAATTTAATTGCAGAGTGTTGCTTATAGTATGCTTTGAGAGCTTGGATTCTTGAGAGTTTTCTCTTGGAAATTTCCCGTTAGCCTTGAATGGGTGCAAGGCTCTCCATATTTATAGGCAAGATTTAAAATAGATCCGTTGGAGGAGATCAAATCAAATCTTTCCTATTTTAGGTAGATTGCAGGCTAGAAATACTATTTGACCTAACCGCCATGCTTATTCTGGCAAGTTGTCCCATCGCCTGCAACTTCTGAGACGCATTAAATGCTGCGCAGACTCAGTACATAAGTGTCAAAAGATCATTGGCTCTCCGCTCTAACGGCTAGTTGACCGTCAGACATTTGTCCTTCCTCGTACATTCAATACTCTGAGTCTCTTGTTAATAACTCAGTCTGAACGTGTGTCTTAATGGAATCTTACTGACATTCTCTTTGTCTTTTGTCCCATAGCATAAATAACCTTTTTTGCTTTGGACTTACATGATTCAGGTGATTTGAACTAATGCCCGAGTCAGGTCTTATGTTTATTCAGTACAGCCTGATAGATTATTCAGCCCAGCATGTGTAACTTTTTTGCTTTGGACTTACATGATTCAGGTAAACTGAACCAAGGCCTAAGTCAGGTCTTAAGTGCATTCAGCACAGCCTGATAGGTAACACTTACTCTTCACTGACTAAGTTCTGTCCTGAGTATGCTTAGTGTACTCAGTAGAAACATCAGCCAATGGTATTTCAGGATTGACTTCAGGACGGTTCATCAGGCTTCGATCTTCAGCTTCAGACCCAGGCAATCTTCAGCAAGACTGACTGACTCCTTCAGGATGGATTACACTTCAGACTTCAGTAAATTGGGTCGACTCCAATATTCTTCAGTCTTCAGCGAGTTCCTCCTGTACTGAATTCCTAACCTAACTATCCTGAATTATTTTATCCTGAACAACTATACTTAGGCAGATTCATCAGGGGTTTTGGGATCTAATCAAAATACTCAGATTGTCCCAACACTTAGATTAGTTTAGAGAGAGAATTAAGTAGTTACTTAGTGGGTTCTTAATTAGATTCAATCTTCTTTCTTCCATAACTTTTGATCCGTCCGTCGGATTTTAGATCCGTTTGTTCCTACATACTCGTAGTGATTAGAGATTTATTCCTGCAGTTCAATTTTGTATTTTGAGCTTTGGATCAAGACTTAGCATTTGGAGGTTTGTTGCTTGTATTTATATTCATCCACATAGGGTAAGATTTCCTTTAATTCTCTTGTTTTAGTTAATAATCATGATGTTTAGATTGTTAATTGTAGATTTTCATTACCAATTAGCCATGGGCTAATATCCTTGTTGCATGGTTGTATGAATACTATATTGAATCTAGTTCTTGTTAATCCTATGCATGAATTAGTAATCTTGTTGAATTAGTTCTCTTATTAATGACTTGTATGAATGCTTGGGATGTTTAATTGGAATGTATGGCTTATATGGTTAGCAATGAAATAAGAATTGAGCTATAAGAACCTTATGCATACCAAGTGTTTGATGTTTGGCTTGTATGACCAATGAGAATTGCATATTAGGGGGTGTCTTCGTTTCTCAAATCTCATTGCAATGCTATGTTTAGGTTGATTATTAATGTTCCTATGATGTTTTTAGACCATATGCTTATATTGATGCCTTGTTTTGCTTGTTAGGATTGCCATTATGTTGCTAGTTTAGAGTAGTGTGACATGAGATATGCTTATGATTGTGTGGATGTGTTAATAGTATATGTTTGATGTAGTGAATTTATCTCTTGATTCATGTCTTGTCTAGCTTGCTATGGATTCTATGATTCTTGATACTTTGATGATTTGAGCATTTTGGATAAGATATGAGTCTTGATCACCCTAAACCCGTGAGTTTTGAGCCATTTATGCTCGTTTCAATCTTGAACGGATGATATTCTTTGATGTGAGTTCCACACACATGTACATTATACTCTAGAACTTGGCTTTGGTCTTGTTTGAGGCTACATTAGATGAGGATTTCACATGATATGATTTTAGGCATTTCTTTGATCCATATTGAGCCACTTTGCCATATGAGTCTACCAATGATATTATGATCAATTGCTCACCATTTTGTGCTATAGACCTTTCATTTGGCTAACCACACTTTAAGCTATTTTCCTTCCTTTTTGGAATTCTCTTGTCCCTATGATTAGTAGAGTGAAAAGAAGGAAGGAAGATTGGTGATTTGATGAAGAACTTGGTGGCCTTAGTTGAAATAAATTCTATGCATGGATTGATGTGAAAAGAAGGTTTAAAGGCAAGTGCTTGCAAGGAATGAAAAAAGGTTGACTTTTTGCAAAATTTTGGTCAAGATTGACTCTTGTGTTGTGAGTATGATCACAACTTGTCAAAAGGGAAGAATGATCTTTGAAAGTGTGATTTTGAAAGAGTATGAAGAGTATGTGCAACATTGCATGAAGATTTGGTTGATTATTACATGATTCCTTCTATGCTTTACTAATCATACTTAGTCACTTTTACCCATATGTTCCTTCCCTACCAAAGAGCCAACACTACAACCTTATGAAAGTCCTCATTGACAAGTGAATGATTTGTCATTTCAAGTGGTGGAGAATGTAGACTTGAGCCAAGCTTATGGTAGTATGTGTATGTGGTGTGATGTATGAGAGAGCCTATACACTTGAGGGTTGAGCTAAACACTTATCTTGTGAGGATCTTGACTCATTGATTTGATATCTTGCTTATTGATTCATTGTTGATGGTTGATTAAATGAGATTGCATGCTAGAGTTGCTTGACATTGATTGATATTTTCATGGCATTTGATCTTGCGCTTGATGCTTCATTGATACAATTATTCCCCTATCTTATCGCTTCGTTGCTCTAGGATGAGCAACAATCTGGTTTGGGGGTGTGATTAGGGTCATAATTGCATCTTTTTGCATCCATTTCTCTATGGTTTTGATGTGCTTATGTTCATATTTGACCCTAAAATGCTATACTTTGTGCATTTAACCCTTTTTGGCTCGAAAGTTGTGTTTTGTAGTGAAAATGAGCAAAATCAGCAAAAGACGAGTAAGTTCGTAAAAATCCAGAAATTGTGATTTGATCCAATGGAGGAATATGATATACCATGTCGAAGAGCTTGAAGAGAGGGACACAACGGAAAAAGAATTGAGTCAATCAGAGATCTAGAACTTAAGATATGAAGAAAATAAGAAGCCGAGGATCGACCGAACTGGATCGTGCGACCAGCAGCACGGGATCGTGCGAAAGAGTCCCTGGTTCATTCAGCCATGTCTGAACGAATGCTGTGCACGAATGCATTCATTCGGGCACCTCCACGGGATCGTTCACAACTCTTTTTGCACAGTTTTGAAAGGCTGTTTCGTCTTTTCGCGCGTTTAATGAAGGGCACTTTGGACCAAACATTGTGGGCACTATAAATACCTCAAGGATCAGATTTTCAAAGCATCTTAGTCATAATTCCATCATAATTCCAAGTTCTTAGATTAGTTTGGAGAGAGAATTAGGTAGTTACTTCGTGGGTTCTTAGTTAGATTCAATCTTCTTTCTTCCATAACTTTTGATCCGTCCGTGGGATTTTAGATCCGTTTGTTCCTACATACTCGTAGTGATTAGAACTTTATTCCTGTGGTTCAATTTTATATTTTGAGAATTTGATCAAGACTTAGCATTTGGAGGTTTGTTGCTTGTATTTCTATTCATCCACATATGGTAAGATTTCCTTTAATTCTCTTGTTTTAGTTAATAATCATGATGTTTAGATTGTTAATTGTAGATTTTCATTACCAATTAGCCATGGGCTAATATCCTTGTTGTATGGTTGTATGAATACTATATTGAATCTAGTTCTTGTTAATCCTATGCATGAATTAGTAATCTTGTTGAATTAGTTCTCTTATTAATGACTTGTATGAATGCTTGGGATGTTTAATTGGAATGTATGGCTTATATGGTTAGCATGAAATGAGAATTGAGCTATAAGAACCTTATGCATACCAAGTGTTTGATGTTTGGCTTGTATAACCAATGAGAATTGCATATTAGCCTAGACCTCTTAATTGGAGTGTTGGAAGTTGTAGAGAGATCTAGACATCCAATAGAGCCCTTACCTTGTGTTGTAGAAAGATCTAGACACTAGTTGGCTTGACTAAGACATCGAGAGAACTTTTCCATGCTAGGATGGATAGGACACTAGAGGAACCATAGTAGGATTACTTCCATGCACACACACCACATTTGCACACTTCCTTGAGGTGATAGCTAGATTTACTTTGCTTTGTTAAAGTAGATAGAAACCATGATTGTTTTCTTGCTTTCCTAGCTATTAGCCTTTCGTAGACATTCAATGCTTGCTTGATATGACATCATTTCCCTGTGTTCGATATTTAACTTGGTTAACTTGCCACGACAACAACGACCACGTACGCTTGCGTGGAAATCATACACGATTTTGGAAAACAGCTGCATTTAATGCACCTCAGAGTCGCAGCGGCGGATCAAAGTATTTCTATACATAGTATGGGAAAGTCAAGTCAAGTACAACCATTGTCTGCACCTACCTAGTATAGGAAGATTTGAAAGGATCTCCTCCAATGAATCTTTTCAAATCTCCCTATAAATACAGAAGACCCTGCCCCCATTCAAGGTTACGAGAAATTTCCAAGCAAGAAATCTCCAAGAATCCAAGTGCTCAAAGCAAACCATAAACAACACTCTACAAGTCTAAATTTTCCTAGTGTTATAGTATGATTCATTTTTGCATACTGCTTAGAGTGATAATCCTCATCATTAGATTTGTTTTGTTAGAGAGGATTATCACAACCTTAAATGGAAACCAGAAAACCAAACCCCTCAGTGTGTGAGAAGGTTGGTGGGAAGGACTGTGACTTGTAAAACACTCAGGGGTTGAGTTCCTTAGAGAGGAAGGAGGCTATTCGTGCACCTTGGCACGTTAAAATCAAGTTCTGATCCTCAGTGGAAGAGGATCGCTTCCTGTTCAATCAGGCCGTGGATGTAGGAGTTAGTTATCTCTGAACCACGTTAAAAATGCCCCTGAGTGCTGATTTATTTATTATTTAGGATCATATTGTCATTATACTTAAACTGAGCATTCAACATAAGTTTTAAAATTTCAGGAGAAACCAATTCTCCTGAGCATAATCAGTGCACCAGCCTTAACAACTTCTAAGGAAACGGAAATCAGTTTTCAGGAACTAAAATGAGTAGAAATGTAAGGGCTCACTTCCGCACGTAACTCTAGCTTACTGAGATAGCTATCCAACTAACTAGCTTCCTGAGCGGTCAGTAGCTGGGTTATCTCTACTGAGCTTCAGAGAGCACAACACTCAGACTCAGCCTATTTGTCTCCTGACTGATCAATCGTTGCTGTCCCTATGACCATCAGTTCAGTGAGAATCATCAGGATCTTCCTAACTAAGTTTGTAAGAGTATTTTCCTGAGATTTTGGAAAAAACTGACATCAGTGTATTCCCCCCATACACTAATTATTACTCATTTCGGGACCAACACTAAATCTATTGTTCTTTATAAAACCTATTGCCTCCTTTTGTAATGAACGAACTCACGCCCCTCTTTCCTTAAGCAAAAAAATGAGCTTTAGATTAAAAAAAGGAAATAAAAGGAAAACTTGGCCCAAAATATTTTCTTTCCAATTACCAGCAATGGCAGTTATGGCCTTTAGAGACGGCAAGATTCCTGATGGTTTCAGTGGTGAGGTAGATTCCGATCGGTGGTTGGTATGATTTTCATCGTCGATTGAGCAGGGGGTATGTGTGTGCTTCGAATGACTTGCGGCGTGCAGCTGTGACGGTGGGGCATGCTGGTTTCGTGATTTTCTGGCGAAGATGAAATGGAGGTAACATGGGTTTGAATATGAATGGTGAGTTACTTTGGTAGTAAGTGATTTCTGATCGGATGTTTGGGATTTAGGCGTGGTTTTGGGCACGTTGGTCTGGTTAGAGCAGTCGGCGGAGGAGAAGTTGTGGTTGAGTTCTAGTTATTTTGCAACTTTAACAGGGGCGGTTATGGTGGATGCGGTGATTGGAGTACAAAGGCATGACTGAGGTGCTTCAATTGTAGGTAATGGAGAATTTTGGCGCGACGCAAAAGACAATGATGTGTGGACTTTGACCCGCGGTGGATTGATTTCAATTTGAAACAATAATGGAAGAGACGGGACTTGCTTCTTCTCAAATTACATTTTTTTACCTTCAATCTTGTGCAGACTGCAGAGAAAAAATGAAATATAGGCCCTTCAATTGACTCAATTTATATTGACACATGTTTGCTCCAAAATAATCACACTTTACTACAATAGTAGCAAAATAGAATCTTTCTTGGAAATTAACACATCTAGTCAAATTAGTGTAATAAATGCATGAAATTCGATTAAAATGATGAAATAAAGCACATGAAATTCGAGCAATTTTCACACCAGTCATGAGTCCTTTTTAGCGCCCACTGCTCGCTGTTTGGTGAGTCCTCTCCACCGTCTATGTCGTTGGCTGGGTTGCGCGTCTGCGGTCACAACACCGCCTGCTACGCGCCTGATTAGGGTCATAATTGCATCATTTTGCATCCATTTTGGTGTGATGTTGATTGGTATATGTTCATTATTGACCCTAATATGCTATACATTGTGTTATTGACCTCTTGTTGGTAGAAAGTGTGTTTTATAAGTGAAAACGAGAAAAAATTAGGGATTCGCGATTATAGGGGATGAGATGACGTGATCCTAGCACATGAGGAAGTTTAAAATGCTCAAATGAAGACCTTGGGAAGCTCGGATGAGCCATGGGATCGAAAATAAAAAATTCGAAAATTGGACATCACAAAGATGGTTGACCGCGCGCCTCCAGAAGGCTACTCACGCGAATGCAAACTGCTACCACAGATTTGTGGTGCGCGACCAGAGTACTACAAGCGCGCGATCGAGCGCCTACTGAAGGATGATGCGCGTTAGTTCAGTTTTCCAGCATATTAAGGATAAAGTCGTCTTTTCGCGTGTTTAATGAAGGGTAAAAGGGTCTAAATGTTGTGGGCACTATAAATACTCCAAGTATCAGATTTTGGAGGGACTTTTGAACATTTTAATTTCATTAGGGAAGTTTTAGAGAGAGATTAGGTAGTTACTTAGTGGGTTTATGCTAATTCTCATACTTCTCTCTTCAATTACCTGTAATTCATCTGTTAGATCATTGATCCGTTTATTCCATTAGATTAGTCGTGTTCTTAGCTGCATTTCTACGGTTCAATTTTGCATTTGGAGTTTTGGATCACAAGATAGCATTCCAAGGTAGAAGGATAGTATTTCAATTCCATTGTAATTGGTAAGACTCATGTAATTTTCATTCAATTAGTGTTAATTATGATCTTACTTGCTTAATTGTTGATTTGTTCTCCCAATTAGCCATGGGCTAATCTCTAGTTGCATTGGTGTATGATCATTATGGTGTAGTTTAGTGTTTTATTAATCCCATGCATGATTAAGTGATCTTGACTGATTAATTCTCTAATTTGATGAATTATTTGAATGCTTGGTGTAATCAATTGGATAATTTGAGCCTATATGAGTTAGCAACACATGAGAATTGAGTTAATTCATGGAATCTCTTAATTGAATTTTGTGTCCACCAAGTGTTTGCTTAATTGCTTTTATGTCATTGAGAATTGCTTAGAAATTAAGACCTCTCAAATGGAGTATTGGGTGTTGTAGAGAGATCTAGGCACTTAATAGGGCTATAGGCTTGGTTAAGCAATCAAGGGATCTTGCATGCTAGGATTGATAGGCACTAGATGAACCATAATGGGATTACACTAATGCACTTCTCACACACACTTGCTCACTTTGTCAAAGAGTGATAGTTAGATTTTACTATTTCTTGCATTGGAAAGTAGATAGAACTCAAGAACCTTTCTTGTTTTCCTAGCAATTACTTGTGTAAACAACATTACTTGCTCTACATCGCATCGTTTCCCTGAGTTCGATATATTTACTTACTTGGTTAACTTGCCACATATACAACATTCACGTACACTTGCATGAGAGCACACCATTTCGGCAAATAAGTTTTTGGCGCCGTTGCCGGGGAAATAATTTCTTTGTTAAGCTCATGGTTGTTTGTTTACTTTGTTTTTCTTTATTTATCCTTAATTATTCTTGGTGAGTGTTGATACTTGCTAATTTTTATAGAAGTGAACTTAATTGAAGATGGACGGATACAACCAATACTCGTATCCTCCACAATACACATACCCTCCGCAAC
The DNA here is from genome assembly GCA_026898435.1 of Prunella vulgaris. Taxonomy (NCBI): domain Eukaryota; kingdom Viridiplantae; phylum Streptophyta; class Magnoliopsida; order Lamiales; family Lamiaceae; genus Prunella; species Prunella vulgaris. Next base: position 703,900 of record JAPKLY010000123.1, read on the forward strand.
CATACACATATCAACCTCATCCATATTCACCATCTCCATATCAACCACCACCTCAACAACCATATTCTTATTTTCCTCAACCTTATTCATATTCCTATCCATATTCCAATCCTTACCCCTATCAAAATCCACACTCATACACTCATCCTCCTCTGTTGGGACAATCTGAGTATTTTGATTAGATCCCAAAACCCCTAATGAATTTGCCTAAGTATAGTGTTCAGGATAAAATAGTTCAGGATAGTTAGGTTAGAGATTCAGTATAGGATTACCATGCTAAAGACTGAAGAATATTGGAGTTGACCCAATTTACTGAAGTCTGAAGTGTAAACCATCCTGAAGGAGTCAGTCAGTCTCGCTAAAGATTGTCTGTTCTGAAGCTGAAGATCGAAGCCTGCTGACACATCCTGAAGTCAATCCTGAAGTACCGTTGGCTGATGTTTCTACTGAGTACACTAAGCATACTCAGGACAGAAGTCAGTCAGTGAAGAGTAAGTGTCACCTATCAGGCTGTGCTGA
>JAPKLY010000123.1:704428-788398 GCA_026898435.1 Prunella vulgaris
TGAGTACTTCAGGGAATCCTGACTGAGTGCGTTAGAGCATTTTTCTGTGTCTTTCAGAAAAATTTGACATCAGTGTATTCCCCCCCCCCATACACTGATTTAACTCGTTTCGGGACCAACATCCTCCTAAGCCTTTGCATAAAGAATGGGAAGTAGTGAAAGTAAAAGAACAAGAGGAAGAAGGGGATGAAGATCATGAACCAAAAGAAGATGTGTATGATCTTTGTTGGTCCCAGATAGACAAATACAAGTGTAAGGGGGGGGGGGGAATACACCTGTTAGTACAGATTCTTCAAAGATCAATTTTCAGCAGACTTTTAAGAACACAGGCTACTTATCAAAGTAATAGTGGACTTACGGGTAGCCTGATAAGTGGCCTGAGAATTTGATCAGGTTTGAGTTGTGCAGCGGATTATTTTTAAAACACTTGAAGTAATTAACTCACACAAAAGCACAGGAGACACGAGGATTTATAGTGGTTCGGAGTTAAACTCTCCTAAATCCACTTTTCCTGATTTAACAGGAGAATTCCTTAACCACAGGAATTCCTTGTTTTAGAGTGCCACGGTGCACTGATCAAGAATATCTCCTCTTGATCTCTAGGATTGTCACGGAGTCCTAGTCCTCTCAGATTTCAGACTGAGACACTCCTCAACTTACTTTCTCTTACTCACAGCCTTGAACTTTTCTCAGTTTAAGGGCTTGAGTTTTCCAACTAAGGTTGAGATAACCCTTTACAATGATGAACAGTATCTGGATTGGGTTATCTCAGTAGGCTTCTAGGATATTACAGTGTAAGCCTAAATACAAGATAAAATTCTAAGCAAAGCAAGCACTTGGGAAACTAGAGTGATTTCGAGTGCTTGAGTGTATGAACTTTGGAGAGCTTTCAGATTATCAGTTGAGCTTGTTAGTTTCCTCCTCCTTAGCTTCTTCTTCAACTCTTGTATTTATAGACTTAAATTTGAAAGACTATCCGTTGGAGAGACAGTTTCAAATTTAAGCTATTTTGGTGTTCCAACATTCTTCAAGATTTTCCTAAGATTTTGGATGGTCAAATCTGTGAAAATGTAGCAATCCAACGTTCTAAAGATTTTCTTTAGATTTTGGGTGGTCAACTCTTAAGCATTAATGGTTGATAGCTCATTAAATGCCTGCTTAGAGTTAATGCAGCCGCCTTTGAAAATTGGGTCATCCTAGGTTGTTGGTTGCTTCTGAACTTGGTACTGACAGGACATTCTCTGTGTCAGGTCCGTACATAGGTGGCAGCTTCTCATTGGTCTGTCTTAATTGTTCCTCAGTTCAGTCCTAACGATTGCATGGAAGTCCTCTTTGCTGCATTTATCACTTCATTTATATGTTGGTTGTTTCCTTCATAAATGCTGAAGGCATTTATTGCATCAGGTCACTTGTCTTCAGGGGAGTGCTTTCAGGTCACTTGGACTTAGTCTTCTGGGGTGAATTTTTTAGATAGTGGGTGTATTTCCTAATTCTTCATCAGGCAAGTCTAAGATACATCAGGCTAGTCTGGGCTCATCAGACTAGTTATAGCAAAACTAGAATGTTTGTATATAAACAAAATTCTAAGTTTATAACATAGCCTCTTAACACTTTGGGCTATTTTTCTAAGTCTTTAGTGATTCAATAGAACATCAGGGGAGTCTTTGGGATTTTATCAAAACATTTTACAAGTCATTTCCCAACAATCTTATTGAGAGATTTCTTGATGAGAATCAAGATTTGCATGATGAAGACATCAAAATAATCATACACTTTGATAAGAAATCTCAAAATCCTTCTCATTTTACTATATGTCCTCTTAATGATTGTATTGTTGGCACTACTTCTCTTGTAAGTATTGATAGAAATCAAGGTGAGGGAGAGGAGGAAAAGGACAAAGAGGACCCAAGAGAGGAAAGGAAGCGTGGATTCTACTGCTAAAGAATAGGTAGAGGAATGTCCACAAATGGACATGAGCATAAATGAGGAAGAACAACAAGATGAAGTGGAAGATGAGCTTACAAATGAAATGAGCATTTCTATACCCTTAGACTCTGCTACTTATGTTTTAGTTGATAATGTTGTTTCTTGTGAGTTTGTCTTACCTCTTGATATAATTGATTATAAAATAGAATTGCGGATCCTCTTGAATAACTTTGATTGTCGGAAAAGGGGGTGGATTAGGTTGAGAGGAAAAGAAGAGGAAAATGGTTGTGCTTACAAGTTTAAATTGAAAAGAAACGTGGGTGTATGATCTAGAAATCCTACATGTTTCCTTGAGTATGAAGCTATGAGAGTAGAATATGATGGAAAGGATGAACAATATCCTCGGCCATTTCGTTAACATTGGTATCGTCCAGCTAGGGGATGTTAAATCCAAGCGCTAGATGGGAGGCAACCCATCCTAAAAACTTTGCTTGTTTTGTTGTTTGATTTGTAGTTTATATAGTTTTAATAGAGTGTTTGCTTTTTGTAGGAATTGGAAGTTAAGAGATGTGTTTTGGATTTCATGATCACTTATATGAGGTAGTGTGTTCTCTTACCTTGGTTGGTGCATTTGATTTATCCTAGTTTGGGGGGTGTTGCCTCTTGATATATATTGTTGTTTCTTGGTTGAGTTGAGCTTGTATATGCATTAGTTGGTTCATTGATTCATTGCAAATCCTATTTTCATCACTCTTTGCCAAACTTTTAGGATCCTCGATCCGAAAAAGTTTGGGGTGTGTTCGTTCTTCAATTTTTGATTTGCAATGACATTTAATGAGAATTGTGAGCTTTAGAAGGATGTGTTGAGGAAAATTCCTCCCACTTGGCCAAGAAGAATTTTTTTTTCAAGTGATTGGCAATTCACTCTCCCAATCTTAATCTCAACTCAAGGTATGCGTTTACACTTCTCTATCTCTCCTTGTTTTCCTTTCCTTGTTTTAGTTTGTTAGAATTAAGATTGCTTGTTTAGTTTGTTGTTTTGTTTGGGATTTGTCCTTGGATTTGTTTGTTGATTCTTGAAGTATTGGTTTGATTGAGCATTGCAAATCATCTTTTCATCACTTTAGCCAAGGATTCATGATCCAAAAAAGTTTGGGGGGTGTTCATTTTTCAAATCTCATTTGCAATGCATGTTTATGTAAATTCTTAGTGCTTCTATGATGTTTAGACCTTATGCTTAGATGGATGATTCATTTTTGCTTGATATAGATACCAATTGTTGCTAGCTTAGGGTAATTGTTGAATGATATATGTTTATTGTTGTGTGGATGATGTTGATAGTGCATGTTAGGTGTAGTGGAATTATCATTTGATTCATGTCTTGTTTAGATTGTAGTTGATTATACGATGCTTGATATATTGATGATATGAGCATTTTTTAGATGATATGAGTCTTGATCACCTATACCCGTGAGGTTTGAGCCTTTAATGCCCGTTTCAATCATGAACGGATGATATTTTCTTTGATTGTGAGATCCACATGTGCATTTTACTCTAAAACTTGGCTTGAGTCTTGTTTGAGACCACACTAGATGATGAGTTTGCAAAGAATGATTTGAGGTCATCTTTGATATGTATTGAGTCACTTTGCCTATATAGCCTACCATTGACATTTTATCCATTGTTTATCATTTTGTGCCTTTAGACCTCTCCTTTGGCCAATCATACTTGAAGCCATACTTCCTTCCTTTTTGGAACTCTTTTGTCCCAATGATTAGTAGAGTGAAAAGAAGGAAAAAAAGTGGTGAGATGATGAAGAAATTGGTGGGTAAAGTGGAAAGATATTCAAGATGCATGGATTTGAATGAGCAAGTGCAAGTGAAAGCCATGAAAAGGTTGACTTATGTGTTGTGAGTATGACCACAATTTGCAAAAAAGGAAGAAATTGTTTTGAAAAGTGTTGATTAGAAAGTGCATGAAGAAGTGAGTACTAATTGCATAAATGATCTCCTATTTGAATCCTTCTATGCTTTACCAGTCATACTTAGTCACTTGATCCATATTTACCCTTCCCTACCAAAGAGCCAACACTACAACCTTATGAAAGTCCTTAATGATGTGTGAACAATTTGTCACTTAAGTGGTGGAGAATTTGAGACTCATGCCAAGTCTATGGTAGTAGATGTATGTTGTGTTATTGATTGAGAGAACCTCATACACTTGAGAGTTGAGCTATACACTTCCTTGTGAAGATCTTGACTCATTGATTTGATGTTGATGGTTGATTAGATGACATTACATTCTTAGACTTGCATGATATTGAGTGATATGTTCATGGCATTTAGTTATGTGCTAGATGCTTCATTGATACAATTATTCCCCTATCTTATCGCTTCGTTGCCCGAGGTCGTGCAATAATCTAGTTTGGGGGTGTAAAAGGGTCTAAACGTTGTGGGCACTATAAATACTCCAAGTATCAGATTTTGAAGGGACTTTTGATCATTTCATTTCATTAGGGAAGTTTTAGAGAGAGATTAGGTAATTACTTGGTGGGTTTATGCTAATTCTCATACTTCTCTCTTCAATTACCTGTAATTCATCCGTTAGATCATTGATCCATTTATTCCATTAGATTAGTCATGTTCTTAGCTACATTTCTACGGTTCAATTTTGCATTTGGAGTTTTGGATCACAAGATATCATTCCAAGGTAGAAGAATAGTATTTCAATTCCATTGTAATTGGTAAGACTCTTGTAATTTTCATTCAATTAGAGCTAATCATGATCTTTACTTGCTTAATTGTTGATTTATTCTCCCAATTAGTCATGAGCTAATCTCTAGTTGCATTGGTGTATGATCATTATGGTGTAGTTTAGTGTTCTATTAATCCCATGCATGATTAAGTTATCTTGATTAATTAATTCTCTAATTTGATGAATTGTTTGAATGCTTGGTGTAATCAATTGGATAATTTGAGCCTATATGAGTTAGCAACACATGAGAATTGAGTTAATTCATGGAATCTTTTAATTGAATTTTGTGCCCACCAAGTGTTTGCTTAATTGCTTTTATGTTAATGAGAATTGCTTAGATGCAAAGACCTCTCAAATGGAGTATTGGGTGTTGTAGAGAGATCTAGGCACTTAATACAGCTATAGGCTTGGTTAAGCAATCAAGGGATCTTGCATGCTAGGATTGATAGACACTAGATGAACCATAATGGGATTACACTAATGCACTTCTCTCACACACTTGCTCACTTGTCAAAGAGTGATAGTTAGATTTTATTATTTCTTGCATTGGAAAGTAGATAGAACTCAAGAACCTTTCTTGTTTTCCTAGCTATTACTTGTGTAAACAACATTACTTGCTCTACATCGCATAGTTTCCCTGAGTTCGATATATTTTATTACTTGGTTAACTTCCCACATATACAACGCCCACGTACACTTGCTTGAGAGCACACCATTTTGGTAAATAGTGTCGTCCATCGCAATTGGTTGTAGATCTAATTAGAGGACTGTCCAAACCAGCGTCCCCATCGTCTGCCTCCACATCTTGTTCTATTGATTAATGGGTCCATCCTTTCCAACGACAACGTGGTTATTGTGTTGATTGGTAGGATGACTCGTTAAATCTTTTTTTTTTAATTTCTGTTGTTTGTCTTTTGGTTTTAGTTTCCCTCTCCTACTCTGTTAGTTGTGAAATTGTCTACTCCATGTGTGGTGTCCCTCCCCCCATATAATGGGTTCTGGTGCTTCTTCATTGATGTGGTGCATATGATTCAAATCTGGTAGTGTGCCAGTTGATCTTGGATCCTGTAGGATTTTCTGTTGAATGCGGATTGGTTCGAGATAGATGTTGATTTATTTAGATGGTGAAAAACCACCTTAGTGTGGGGTGTGTTATTTGCCATAGAGCCTTAAAAGTTGTTAGTATCTGTCTCTTTTGTGTACTCTTCATATCATCTCGATTGGTTTGAAGTAGTTTATGTCCCTCTTGTATGGTGAAGGGGTTAGGAAATTGATCTATTGTACTTTTATGTTATTATATTTATAAAAGATCATTTGCTTTTGCAAAAAAAATATGTAACATTCTTTTATTTTTGTGGTGATGCTCTTTTGTTCATGCAATCTAACATGAATTAGTGAATTTGTTTCATTGTTCAAATGCTTCTATTTTTATGTAAGTAATATGTTCATTGATTCAGGAACTATTTATGGTTATCTAATCATTTTTAGATTCTTTTTATATTATATAATGTTTTTTTCAGACTTTTAATTCTCTAAATCTATCCCAAATTTACCCTTATAATAACATATACTACATCCGCTCCGTGGGAACTTGCACCCTACTGAATGACACATTTTTTAAAGAATTGTACTCCCTCCGTCCCAAAAGACATTCCATATTTTCTATTTTGGTCTGTCCCACAAAAAGTTTGCATGCCTAAAAGTGGAAATCATTTATTAAACTCTACTCTCACAACACACATATAATATTTATAAAAATGTACTTATTATACATTTTTCTTAAACCGCGTGCCCAAAAGACACCGCAATGTCTTCTGGGACGGAGGGAGTATTGTATATACAAAATAGTGACATATGTGTAAATATGTGTATAAGTGTGTGAGTGTACACACAAATTAATATTTTCTTTTTTAGTATGTGTTAGACATTCAAATAAGAAAAGTGTGCAATTTCATGTGGAACAGGAAAAGTATTTAATTTTATAATAAGTCATACCTAGAAGTGCATATTTACTTTTTTTTTGTACAATATTTTGAAAAAAAATCTATTTGACCCAATGTAGCTCACAAATAATCTCAAAATTTATACACCCTTCCTTAAATATACTCATATTGCATATTTCTCCATTCGTCCTAAGACTACTTTCATAGTAATTCTCGATGTTGACAAGGCGAACTGATACGATCGACATTGAAATAATTGCAAGGACCCCGGAGGTCGTCTAGCTCGATGAAATGGAGGGCAGCTCGCCCCGGAGCTCGCCCCCACCTCGGCGAGGTTCATTATCAAACGGCACCCTGAAGCCACACAAGACATCGGAGCTCACCTGCGAGCTCGCCTGGGAGCCCGTCTTGTAGCCTGCTAGATCCCAATGGTTGCTCTCTTTTTCCCTCCGTCCGGTTTATCCACAAGGGTGGTTTACGGCGAGGTTTTTAATGAGGCCCATCTAGTCTAAGGCATTGTAGTAGGATGAGGCACGATGTAGGGAGCAGTGTGAGGGACCAGGATGAAGGTTACAGACCTTCGTCAACACCGGAAGCCAAATAGGCTCATAAGGTGCCGTCCCGCACTCACGCACCTATAAATAAGACCTCTCTTGTAACTAATATACAATTCTAATACATTTTTCCTACACTTTACTTTCTCTATCTAAGCTCTCCACTTTCTCTCTCTACATTATCCAAGAACACAAATCATGAGATTATTGTTTGGTAGAATTAATCCGATATAAAGCCACATAACGAACAACGATTAGTAAATTCTATCAATAATTTGGCGCTAGAAGAAGGGTCCGAATCTAAAAAATTAAAATTTTCAAGAACAAAAGTTAGGGTTTGTTTGAAGGTTTGAAGATTTGAAGGTGTTCTTGATAAAACTCAAGAACACTTGAAGATACACATACATATTCATTCCTGTGGACGAAAAACCCAGATTTTCGGATTGCCCAAAATCTGCCCGAAAAAGTTTTCAAACTCGCGCGTGTACACGAATAAACTGAATTTCGGATAATTCATCACACGCGAGGCTAGACGAAAATTTGCACAGCTCTACCTAAGCTGGACGATCGTCACCCCGGCGACCTCCGTCCACCTCGGCGACCTGCAGCAAGTTACCCCCTCCAAAATCCAAAAATGGCTAACACTCGAGCTACCAAGGGACAGACCTCCGCAGCTGCCGGAAGGTCCAAGGGGGGCGAACAAAACCAGGCCGAGGCGGAAACCTCCCGCCAAGTAGTGGAGACCTCGTACCCACCTCCCCAGAAGAACACCGCAGCTCCGCTACCTCCGCGAGTTGTGGTGGAGCAAGAAGAATTAATCCCTACCCTGAGGGACCTGGCCAACAACCCCGACGAGCTCCAGCGCACCATCGCAACCTTGCAGAGGTTGCAGCAAAGGCAGAATGACGAACTCGCCCTAGTGCTTAGGCGAGCTCCAGCTGCCGAGACTCGAGAGCAGTCCAGGTCAACCCAGGGCACCCAGACCCGGGGGGAGTACAGCGTCCTCCCCACCGAGCAGGAGGCGAGTTCGGCACAAGCTCGCCAGCACAGGGAGAGGGCCGGCAAAGCCAAAGTGGTGGAGGAACTCGCCCCATACACCGGGCGAGCTTCGGCCTACACCGAAGCCTCCGCCACACACCAATCACAGAGGAGGGAAGTCCTCCAAGGCCGTCTGGGCCCGAGGTACGGGGAGAATGAGCGGGCAGCGGCCCCAGCCACGTCCCACGGGGACTCCGACCAACAACCACGCAGGTCCGCCCATGAGAGATTGAGAAGGCCCGCCACCGACAGGTTCGGCCCCCATGGCGGATGCCAATTCCACCCCATCACTGAGAGGTCACCCCAGAGTGAGGCACCTCGGGGACGTGCGTCCACGAGATGCACGTCTTTCGGGCAACCTCTACCGGAGGTGACCCGTGATGACGAGCTGGCCTCGCTGAAAAAGGTCATCGAAATGCTGCAAGCCCAAGTAGCAGCCAAGTCTGGCGGACCTGACGCCACCACTCTCCCCGCGTCTCCATTGGCACCTGCCATCCTTCGCGCACCGGTCCAGAAGAAAATCCAGTTCCCGGTGATGTTTGCTTATGAGGGCGAATCCGACCCGAAAGTCCACCTGGCCAAGTACGCAGACTTTATGATTTAGGTTGGTGCCCACGACTCTACTCAATGCCGGAATTTTCCGCTGACCCTAGGGGACCGAGCTCACCGCTGGTTCTCTTCACTCGCCCCGGGGTCAATTTGCTCATTTGGCCAACTCTCGCGGGAGTTCTTGGCCCACTTCTCTGGGTTCGGGTCCTACCTTACCCAGAAGCACCGACTCGCCAACATCCACCAAGGCGAGAGCGAGACCGACCAGCAGTACTTGGAGAGGTTCGACAAAATCTTGCTGGAAGGCGAGCCGGTGAGCGAGGACACGAAGGTTGTCGCAGCGATGGCCTGACTCAAAAAAGGCACCGATCTCTGGAAGGAGATGCACCTTGCATGTCCCAACACTTACACCGAATTCCGCCACAAGGCGGGGGTGTTCGTGGCTATGCAGGAGGCACTACTGAAAGAGGTTGGAGCCCACGAGGAGAGGAAGCCCTACGGGAAGAAGTCCGGGGGCACATACAAAGCCCCCCGGAACCTGAAAGCTTTTAGCGAGGGGGAAGAGCTCAAGGAGAAGCTCAACCAGGTCCTCACGGTCTCTGTCGACCACGTCTTTACAGCTGTTAAAGACAAGGCCCTGCTGGAGGAGCCAAGGCGGATCCGTCAGGACCGCACGAAGCTCAACCCCAACAAATATTGTGCCTACCATCAGGCCATCGGCCACTTCACCAGCGAATGCCGAGACCTCCTCAAACAACTCTGGAAATTTTATGAGGATGGGAAGCTGGCCGAGTTCGTGAAGAAGGCCCCAGCTAAGAGGCCAAGGTTCGAGAGGAGGGCTACCTCCGATGACGAGGATGAGGAAGCGGACCAACTTGGTCCCCAGAACAGGCGGAGGGCACCTCCCCAGCCTCAGCAAAACATGGAGCCCACCCAGGAACTCTTGGTTCTCGAGGGGAAGATCGGAGCTGCCGGAGGTCTCCAGGACGGGGGATCCTCCATATCCAAGAGAAAAAGGAAGGCCGAAATTCGGGCCATAAACCAAGTCCAGGAAGGCAGCTCCGGCCCCAGGTCTGTCTCACAGCTTACTGATGAGCTGATATTTTCCCTAGCGGACCTGGAAGGGGTACTGACGCCCCACAACGACTCGTTGGTGATAACCGCCAACATCATGAACGTCCGAGTTCACAGACTACTTGTGGACACCGACGCATTCACCAACATTCTCTTCAAATCCACCTTAGATGCCTTAGGTGATTTTGAGTCGTATCTGGAACCTAGCAATGCTAGGATAGTGGGGTTCTGAGAAGCTGTAACCGTCCCCCTAGGTAGTGTTAGGTTGAGTGTCCAGCTTGTATCGGCTGAGGACCCCGAAAGGAGACTGATTAGGCTCATAGATTTTCTAGTTGTCGACCAGCAGTCCTCCTACAACGGGTTCCTTGGCCGCCCGTTTATTAATAAATTCAAAGTGGCATGTTCGACCTACTACTACTGTTTGAAATTCCCAACTCCAAAAGGTGCCGGAACTATAAAAGGTGACCAGAAAAAGGCCCGAGAGTGTTTACTCCAAATAAAAGATGGCCAGGTCAAAAAAGTGGTGACGCGGGTCCAAGTCCTTGAAGAGGACGTGCAGATCCCAGCAGTCGAGCCAAACATCCTAGACGTTATCTCGGTCGAAACTGGGATGATGGAGGTAGGCGATCTGTTAGAGATTAACCAAGTGTCAGGACCTGCGCAAGACGCATAACCAGCACCAATGGAAGGATTGGAAGAAACCCAAGTGTTGGGACCTACGCAAGGTCGGGACCTGTGCAGGAACAACAACCTGCTCCCATGGAGGTGGTTGATGAAGCCCAAGATGGGGGACCTGCGGGAGGTCAAGAACCAACACCAATGGACGTTGACCCAACTCCCCAGGTCACCACAACATCCCAAGTTGACAGAACACCGGAGGTACTAACAGTTGATGGACCCGCCCGAGCTGAAAGTCAACCCGATGACCTCGAACCGCGCATAGGTCAGGAACCTGCGCAGATGTCACAAGAGGAGTGGGACGATTTCATCAGCGACCCGAGGTGGAAAAATCAAAAGAGGAAGGCCACCCCCATGGAAGAATTGACGGCACTCCCGGTGGACCCGGAAAGAGACTTAGAACTTTTCATTGGTTCTGAGTTACTTGAACCGTACCGGTCTAGGATGGAGCTGTTCTTGATGTCCAACCTGGACGTGTTTACCTGGTCCCATGAAGACATGACGGGGATCCCGTTGGAACATGCTTGCCACATACTCAACATAGACCCGGCGAGGAGACCTGTATGTCAAAAACGAAGGAAGTATGGACCAGACAAATACGCGGCTCTAACTGTAGAGGTGGAGAAGTTGTTAGACAACAAACTCATCAAAGAAGCTTTGTGTCAGCAGTGGGTCGCGAACCCCGTCCTGGTGAAGAAACACAACGGGACGTGGAGGCTCTGCATCGACTTCACGGACCTAAACAAAGTGTACCCGAAGGACAACTTCCCGCTACCTCACATCGACCAGTTAGTCGATAGCACCACAGGCCATGAGATGATGACTTCCATGGATGCTTTTGCGGGCTATCACCAGATAGCTCTGCACTCGGATGACCAGGAACATACGGCGTTCTACACCAACAAAAATATGTATTGCTGGGAAAGGATGCCGTTCGGACTCATCAACGCCGGGGCCACCTACCAAAGGTTGGTGAATAAGATGTTCGACCAACACATTGGCGAGTCCATGGAGGTGTACGTGGATGACATAGTTGTCAAGAGTTTGAGGAAGGAAGACCACCTTGACCACCTAAAACAGACCTTCAACATACTACGCCACTACAACATGAAGTTAAACCCCAAGAAGACCAGCTTCGGCGTGCACTCCGGAAAGTTCCTGGGGCACCTAGTTAGCCAGCGTGGAATTGAGGTCAACCCGACACAGGTCCAATGTATAATCGAGATGGGTATACCCGATTCCGTCCAGAAAATTCAAAGACTGACTGGGTGCATGGCAGCCCTGAACAGATTCATCTCCAGGTCCGGTGACCGAAACCGCCCATTTTTTGAAGCAATCAAAGTAATATCCCAAGTCCGGGGGCAACCAATCTTCAAGTTTTCGGAGATTCCTAGCTAATAATATCCCAAGTCCGGGGGGAATATGAGGCAAAAGACCAGCAGATGATGACCTGCCAAAAGATAGCCGCGCATCTGATCTCGATGTTTACACAGGTTTACATCAATCAGATACTGCGGCTAGAAAACACACAAGCAGATGCTCTAGCCCGGCTAGCTACTAGAAATGGCGAAGCTGAATTCACGGAGGTTGTAATCACCACACTGAAAAACCCCTCGAAATCCGATTATAAAATAAATCAAACCTCGAGTCGGGGGCAGGAAGACAGTGAAGATGGTGAAGATTGGTGCACTCCAATCCAAAAATATTTAACAGACGGAACAACCCCAGTGGACACCTGGGAAGCTAGCCTGCTAGTAAAGCAAGCTGCCAGATATACGCTGCTGGATGGCCAACTCTACAAACGTGGATTCTCTCTACCCCTACTCAAGTGCTTGACTAAGAAGCAGGGGTCCGAAGTGTTAGAAGAAATCCACGAAGGAATTTGTGGGAGTCACGCTGGGGGGCAAGCATTGACATATAAGACGATCAGGCAGGGCTATTACTGGCCCACTCTTCGCAAAGATGCCGTCAGCTTCGCTCGAAGGTGCCGAAAGTGCCAACTTTTCGCACCTAACATCCACTCCCCAGCCAACCAGCTGAAGTCGGTTTTCAGCCCATGGCCTTTCGCGAAATGGGGAATCGACTTGATCTGTCCATTTCCACCTGGTAGAGGCGGTGTAAAGTTTGCTGTTGTAGCAGTAGACTACTACACTAAGTGGGCTGAGGCCGAAGCTCTCACAACAATAACCCAAGAAAGGATGATCAACTTCATATGGAAAAACCTGATCTGCAGATTTGGACTTCCGCAGTCGGTCATCACGGATAACGGAAGACAGTTCGACGGACAAAAGTTGAGAGACTATTGCAGTTCATGGAACATCAAGAAGCACTACTCAACTCCATATCATCCACAGTCGAACGGCCAAGTCGAGGCGGTGAACAAGATCCTGAAACACATACTGAAGCTCCGTCTCGAGGACAAGAGAGGAAGTTGGACAGACGAGCTCCCGGAGGTCCTATGGTCCTACAGGACATCCTACCGGGCTAGCACCAGCGAGACCCCGTTTGCCCTAGCTTTTGGAACTGAAGCAGTGGTGCCCGTCGAAGTTCGGAACAAGACTTGAAAGGTGGTAGGATATGATGAAGAAAAGAATGACGAAGCCCTGGCAGTAGAGAAGGATCTGATCGAAGAGACCAGAGCTTCGTCAGAAATGAGGAATGCCACCTACAAACGTAGAGCAGAAAAATATTACAACTCTCAGGTCCGAGACCGAAAATTCAAGGTCGGAGACCTAGTGTTGAAAAAGAAATTGATGGCCCCACCGGGTGTCTTCGGTTCAAACTGGGAAAGACCGTTCCGGGTCACCGCAGCATGGCCAAATGGCACCTATGATCTCGAGGACGCTGAAGGCAATGCCTCGTCATACACTTGGACTGCGACGCATCTAAAAAAGTTCTATCAGTAGACTAGAATTCTGTAATAGACTATTCGAAGGTTCGCATCAGAAATGTTGATAGCAACCAGTATAAATTACGTTGCTATAAGAAGTTGGAAAATTTGTGAAATCAAAAAATTTGTCGAGTGTTCGGACCTGTGTAGCTCGCCAGCTAGGCGAGCTACCCCAGGTCGCCCGCTACCCATGGGAGCTCGCCAGCTCCAGCTCGCCCAAACACTCAAAAAATGCACAATGCGCAAGGACCAAGGTCCCGAACGTTGTAATTGAATAGCTCGAAGGCAAAGGCCAAAGTGCCCAGGGTAGCGAAGGTCCCCTTTTTAAAGTATTGCTAAGCACCTACTGCCACAAGTTAGAAAAATTCGCGAAAAAGACGAAAAACGTCTAAGGCAAGGTTCATGAAACCCGATGGCCCAACGTGAATCAATCGAAGTGCAGTTCGCTGCCCTAAGTGGTCTAAGACGAGCGATTCGCGGCCCTAAGTGGCGTAAGACGAAGAATACGCACTCTCAAAACAGAGGTACAATTCGTAGTCGTAAGTGACGTAAAACGAACTATTCGCTTCTCAAAGTAGAATAAGATGAACAGTTAAGTACCCATAAAATAAATAAAAACGAGCTATTTTGAAAATTATAACGTAAAAGCGTGAAAACGAAGTGCGAAGAGTGGGACAAAAAATGCTCGGTTTCTATTCAAAAGACACTTAGGAGATTTTCAAGGCAAAAACACTTGAAAATTCCTAAGTGTTCGAAGTGGTGCTGGCCACAAAGGCCGACCAGCAGGCCATCTTTGAACTACAAAAGTATGCTCCTTCTGGGCGAGCTATACAAAGCATGGCGAGCTCTAGCTACTTAACAAAGTCAAAAGACTACAAAAATAGAGCTCCTTCTGGGCGAGCTATGGAGCCTGGCGATCTACTACAAGTTGAGAAATAATTGGGGCTAATCTAAGAAAGCAAGAAAAAGCTCAAGCATCCGGAGCAGCGGGAGGGGCATCGGCAGACACCTCACTGGAGCCAGGGGCGACCGGGTCGGAAGGGAGAGCGAGCTCGGCCTCGGTAGTGATGTTGCCAGTAAGCCCGGTGGTGTCGAACTCACTAAGGTTCAGCACAGCGTCCCCGCAAGCTTCCTGGAGCTGTGCGACAGTAAGTGGAACCCGCTCCTCCTCCTCATTAGCGACCTCCTCTTCGCCAAGGTTCAGTGCCGGCACCTCAACCGTCTTGATGATTTGAAAGCGGTCCGGTACGAAGTTGAGAGGGATGCCGAGCTCTGGGAGGTCACCGATGTCCAGCTCGGCGCCGTCCGGGAAGGGGACTCGGTCGAGGCAGTTTTTGAAGTCGCCCACGACGGCCTCGACCTCATCATCTTTGTGGGCTCGGGCCCACCAGAGAGTCCTCAGAACCTCGGCGTAACATTGGACGCATCCTTTGTCAGAGGCCTCGGCCCTCACGGCCGCCAGATCCGGCGAGGAGGAGGCATTGTTCCGCAGCTCGGCGACCTCGTTGACTTTCGCCTCCAGCTCGGCCCTCATCCTCGCACATTCGGCGTCGGAGTTCTTCACTAGGCCCCGCTGTAAAGCGAGGTCTTTCTTGGTAACCTCGTGGTCGCCGACCTCCTGTGCGAGCTTGGCGGCGAGCTCGTCCTCCTTGGCCTTTATTTTGGCCTCTGCTTCTTGCTCGAGTCGGGCGAGCTGGAGTTGAACATCCTCCAACTGCTTCAAGGAACTCTACTCAGCAGTCAGAGATGCCTCGACCCTCTCCTCGGCGAGCTGCGCCTGCTTTTTCGCCTTGTCCGTGGTGTCTGCCAAGGCCATCATCCTCTTGTTCCTATCGGAGCGACCTCGCTCCAGCTCGGCGACCTGCTCCAGTGCCTCCTGGTTGGCGAGCATTAACCCGCTGGCATAGTGAGCTGAAAGCAGAAGGTTCTCTTTCAGGTCCTGATTATTGATCGTGGCCACCTGAGGAGTAGTCCAGTGCCTTGTCATGTTACGCAATGTATCCCAGACTAGACCCGGCTCAAGACCCCGCATCGACGATAGTGAGCGAGATCGCTCGAAGGCATGCAGAGCCTCATGACGATTTGGGAAAGCGATGGGGGCATAGCTGCGAGGTGGAAACAGTTGCAAAGTGTTAGAAAAATAAAAACGATAATGACAGGAGCTAGAGCGGCGAACTACTCACTGGACGCGCTCGAAATCCCAGCCTAAGAGGGTGTCGTCGCTAGCCCGCACCCCAAACGGAGAAGGCGAGGGGGGAGAGCTCCGAATGGAAGTAGCCGCCAATGGGGCGGTAGATTGGGCGGACACACCTTGCCCGGACCTCACCGAGACCCGCTCGGCCCGGTCAGAATCCTCGTCGGCCAGACCGGTATACCTGGTCCTCTTACGAGCTTGGGGATCCACATCACCCGCTCGAGATCCCTCGCCTCTTTGGGGGCCTTTCTTCCCGCGACCTCGCTCGAGAGCGGCACCAGTTCGCCCGCCACCTCGGCTGGTCTTCGCGACCTCCGCTGCCTTAGCCCTCTTGGGGACCTTAGTCCTCTCCTTCTGGGTCCCCGACCATCCTACTTCGCCCTTCTTAGAGGCGAGCTCTGCCTCCTTACTCGCCTCCAGCGCGAGTACGGATGGCGAGTTAAGTCTGTTAGGGCGAGGTGGGCCCATTTCGAAGCCCTCCTTAATAAGTTGATAGGCCTCGGGGACCTCAGTGATTGGAATAGCGACGAAGCTACCACCTGTATAAAAAATGAGATGATCAGTATCTCGGGCGAGCTACCCCCCCCCATATGGGCGAGCTCCAATAAGTTGTGAACCTGGCAGCTCGGGACCTTGAATGTCGAGGTGGTGCGGCAAAGTGAGAAGCCCGGCGAACCTTAGGCAATGATGCTGACACAGATGGGCGATCTGTCTGTCCTTCTCGCTCCTCAGACAACAAATGGCCCGCACCACGTCGAACTCAACCGAGATCTTGGGCTTGCCCCTGCTAGACTTGTGGCGCTTCGGAACTGCAAAAAGAAAGAAGAATTGAATTAGTAAATCTAATTCAACCCACACACACAGAATCAAGCGACCTACTGCTCGCTTCCCCGTATCCCTCCGGAGTGGGAATACGGTCACCTCACCCGTGGAATGTGTTCGAAGCCCGCCAATCTCCACCGATGAAGAAGAACTGCTCCTTCCAGTCGTGGATTTTGTTCGGCAAATCCCCTAGAAATTTCTCCCCCGAGCGAGCTTTCAAATAATAATAGCCTGCACCATCCTTCGCCTGCTTGGTGACGGCGAAGAGCTCGCCGAGGTCGTCGCATTCTCGTAACCCTCCAACCCAAAGGCGGATAATGCGGCGAGGAGATTGCTCCACCCGTTTGGAGTGAGTTGGGTCATGGCCAGATTGTGATCAGCAAGGAACTGACCAATTGTTGGGTGCAACGGCAAGGTAAGCCCGGCCCTGAGGATAACGACGTTGAGGGCAGTCAACCCCTCGGGAGACGCGTCGGCCCGCTCATTCTTCACTGGAGCATACATGAAGATATCGAGCGGGACGCGGTACTTCCTGCGTATGATGGGCAGGTCGCATTCGTCAATGACGCTCCTCACCCCGCCGGTCTTGTATTCAGATGGGGCGACCTTTTCTAGGTCGGCGGGGAGCGCTCGAGCAGGACAGGGGAAGCTCGCCGCATGCTCGGCGACATACTCATCCCAGTCGAAGGGATGGACGACCGCGGCAGGGACCTGATATTCAACAAGCTAGGGCTCTGGGAAGCCGATGCGATGAAACCATTCGAGCGTAACTGGTTCTAGCTCGCCTTCCTCCTCACCCTCATCAGCGACCTCGGCACCGACCTCGGCGGCGTCGGCGGCGTCCTCGCCAGCCTCCGCAGATTCGCCGTCACCACTGGCTACTTTTTCCTCGGGGGCGACCTCATCTCCTTTCTCCCATACCTCCGAGTCGGTTTGGACGTCACCGAGTAGCTCGCCGGAGTCCGGGCGAGCTACCGAGTTCACCTCGAAACTAGAGCCGACGTCCACGTAAGAAATCCGAGGAGGAGGCTCATTCTCAATTATTGGTTATTTTTCGGGGTTTCGGTTCGGAAGGGTCCTGCTCGAAGAATGTGTCGACATTGTCTCAGAGAAGTCCTAGAGGTTTTCAGCACAATCCAAGAATCCAAAGTCACGGTACGATATCGTTCGGGGAAGTTCAAGAGTCTTCGGAAATGTCCAAAATTTCCAGGGAATCCGAAGAAACGAAAGAAAAATCAAGTAAAAGGCAGAAGAAAAGGGAAAAAAGATCGAATCCTACCTTGAAGAGCCTTCGAAAATCCGTCGAACGCAAGAAAAATCGGTCGCCGGGAAAGCTCTGAGAATTCGAAAATGCAGAAAGTGGGAAAATGAATCCACTTCCCCCTATTTATAGGCGCCGGGGCGAGGTGTGATATCCAAGGAGTCCAGGGACCTTTTTGCAAGGAATTTGAAAAGTTGACATGATGGGCGCGGGAAACCACGCCTAAAAAGGCGTGCACGATGCCTGGGTTCCCGCACCACGTCGGCTGGGACAACCGCCACCTTGGAGCTCGCCCACCAGCTCGCCATTTCCCGAATGTAGTTCGCCGAGGTCCGATCTATCGTCCGCGGAAATAATCCAGCTCGCCCACACATTGGGTAAGCCATGATGTACGCGAGCTGGGGGTAAATGTTGGCAAGGCGAACTAATACGATCGACATTGAAATAATTGCAAGGACCCCGGAGGTCGCCTAGCTCGACGAAATAGAGGGCAGCTCGCCCCGGAGCTCGCCTAAAGGAGCTCGCCCCCACCTCGGCGAGGTTCATTATCAAACGACACCCTGAAGCCACACAAGACATCGGAGCTTGCCTGCGAGCTCGCCTGGGAGCCCGTCTTGTAGCCTGCTAGATCCCGATGGTTGCGCTCTTTTTCCCTCCGTCCGGTTTATCCACAAGAGTGGTTTACGGCGAGATTTTTAATGAGGTCCATCTAGTCTAAGGCATTGTAGTAGGATGAGGCACGATGTAGGGAGCAGTGTGAGGGACCAGGACGAAAGTTACGGACCTTCGTCAACACCGGAATCCAAATAGGCTCATAAGGTGTCATCCTGCACTCACGCGCCTATAAATAAGACCTCTCTTGTAACTAATATAGAATTCTAATACATTTTTCCTACACTTTACTTTCTCTCTCTAAGCTCTCCACTTTCTCTCTCTACATTATCCAAGAACACAAATCATGAGATTATTGTTTGGTAGAATTAATCCGATATAAAACCACATAACGAACAACGATTAGTAAATTCTATCAACACTCGATACACGAACCAAGAAAATATGAATGTTTGAGTGTAAAATTGAATAATAAGATTTTAAAAAGTCTATTTTTCTACAATTATAAGTGTAAGAATTTTTATTAAGTGTGAAAATAGAGTTTAAACGTCCAAATAAGATAAGTGTGATAATTATGAAAAACAAACTTTCTAACAGATCAAAAAAATAAACAAAAAATGTAACAGAAAAAAATAAGCAAAAAATCCACGAAATTCGATAGTCATTCCAGCTCTGTTAAATCATCCTGTAAAATAGAAAAGAAAAACAATTAACAACACATAAATTGGATAATTGAGGATAAATCTGAATTTTACTTTATATTTTGTTAAAGAAAATATCATTGTGTCACACATTTCAAGGAATTCCATTTAGAATTTAAGCTGAAAATTACAAAAAATAATGATATTGAATTCGTGAACATTTTTTTTATAATTTTCAAATTAAATGCGTAATTAAGAAATTACTAGAACGAAGAGTTCGTTGCCGGAGAATTGCGACTCGTTAAAGCTGCGGCCCGAAAAGTGGGGGCACGCCGGAAGAAAAATGCGCGACTCAGTGTCGAATTCGGCACAGTCCCTGTGCGACTCAGTGTCGAATCAGACCGCCTCAAGTCCAGGTTAGTCGACGCCACGTTCAGAGATTGACGGTTCCTCTCATAGATCAAGTCTTGGATTCTGGTCGTTCCTCTCATAGATCGGTGGTACATGTGCTTAGATTTGGACGGCCACGCGGTGGATCCACCATTTTGGAGCGCGTCCCACCAGGAACACGGCACGTTGAACTCCACCAACACCACGGCTCCGCCAGTTGCACGAACCCAGACCCACTGCCAATTGCACGAACCCAGGCCCCCCGCCGTCACCGCCAGATCCAAACCGACGCACCATTTCCGTCAAGAGAGAGGGGAGAGAGGAGAGAGAATGAAAAGAAGATAATGGAATTTTGAAATGTAATGTGAATTATTTATTCCCTATAACGTGTGAGTGGTTCACTGTTAAAATAGGAACTTTTCACACTGGGGAGTTGGAAAGGTTTTTAGAGTGTGGATATTAAAAGTCACCTAGTTTAGGTAGTCCATAGTAAATGACCCTATTCCTTTTGACAAAGGGCTTGAAACTATGAATCACCGTTTAGACCCTGCCCTAGTGAACTATGAATCACCGTTTAGACCCTGCCCTAGTGATATGTGCCTTCCCTTATAAACGAACACAGAGCCAACTTCAAACATCTTTACAGATTTATCCAATTAAATCACTTTACACAGACAATCTCTCAATTGCCCTCTAAAAGTGAAATTCGATTTTAATCGAGTTCGACAAGCAAAAAAATAAAATAAAGAATAACAGGTTAGATCAGATCACATAACACTGTACACAACAGCAATTATAAAAGTAAATAAAACTTAAAATAGATGTGATTTTTCATTTATTCAAACTTTACTACTATTTCTAATATAGCTGCATGTTGATAAAATTGTACCAGTTACTTGGTACAATTTGAGGGAGCATTTGCAGAGCTATTTTGTGAAATAATTGCCGGATCTACAAAATTTTTAGTAACCATATTTATAGTAGGAAGCGGTAGCCCCACGCCAAATTATATCCTAAATACTAAATAGTTGAAATCTATAACATACTGCTACTTAGAAGGCTGCACCGCACTTCGGCTTCTTTGAAAAAATCTTCCGAATAGACCAACACCCGAGCTCTCCATGTTCGTTTCTTCGGATGCCTGAATCCCATTTGCACTCCAAGGGCTGCTTAGGCCTGAGCCTCCAACATCATCCGACAGTCCATAAAGAGCCTATGAAAACACAACACTACCGTGGTTAAAAAGCATAGAAAAACTAAGCCTTCATGCCATTATTTTAAGGTCAAGATAGTATGAAAATTCCACTCTGTAGTTTCTTTCCAAGTTTTCTCATTTAAAATTGGAGTTTTATAAGCTCACGGTTAGAAAAATAAGAAAACTACCAATCTGGGACAAGACAGATAGAAACTACCAGTTTAAGACTAACAAACTAACTATCGATTTAAGAACAACACATTTTTTTATCATGTTTGACATCTTCTAAATTCTAATTCTACCTTAGTCTTGTATGCATCTTGTGTATTGTGCAACTCACTGTGTATTTTTAAGCAATTACAGTTATTTCCTCTGAACAGTTACAGAATTCCAATCGTAACCACAACTGTTTTGTTTAAAAATATACCAGAGTGACATGGTACGCCTAGCACACAAGACACTTACTCTGTAGTTATAGTTATCTAACAATGTATTAATAAACCAAAATTCCAAGAAATGAGAGATATTTATTTCACATGAGTGGAAAAAATAAGAAAAGAACATAGGAACAAAAAAATAATTTTATGTACATTAATATATGAATATAAACTACAAGATGACAAACATGGTGTTAATAACTCTACGTATTAAGTTGATAATTTCCTAAATTACAGGTCACACATTGATAGTTAATAGTTTCCTAATTATCAGGTCCTGAATGAAAATGAAAAATCTTTCAAACCCTAAATTGATAGTTGTTTCTTCAGGCCCTGAATTGACAAAATTCCTTTAAATTTTGATAACCATATTTAGAGGAATTTAAGTTTTTCTATAATACAGGAATTCTATTTTCTACCGTTTAGGTCATCCCTTAATTAATACCTTCAGGCCTGACGATGATACTTCACTTTGTGTAGAATGAAGAGGCGACAATGCACCCTGTTTCTTCCGGGATCCATTGGCAGTAGAAGGTGAAGGTGGCTCAGATGAAGTGTTGGCAGGCAAAGATATAGCCTGAGCAGCACAAAGAAATAAGCAAGATGGTTAAGTACACAACTAGTAGTTAAAAACTAATTCATAGGCACTAATTCACAAGATATTTTTTTACCCGTGATGGAGATACTTTGGGCATTTCAAGAGCAGGCCGGGAAGAACTTGATGCAGATCCCTACAGAGTCCACTACAATAGTTACGAGAATTACTCAAATAACAGTAATCAGAGAGCAGAGCACGGGAAATAACACTTGCCTCAATTTGCTCCTGTCTACGGGTACTGCCAAGGTTGTCCACGAAACTAAGCAAATTCCCCACTCCATAGTTAATTTCATTCTACATAAATGATAAAACATTAAGCACCATCGTTAGGAAAAGTGCTAATAACTGCACAAAGCTCAGAAATATGATACTGGGAGTTATCGTGTTACCTGTTTTCCTTCTATTCTGCTAATTTTAGTTTCCTGTGACATGAAAAGGTTAAAAGTTTAATTTCAGATCCACAATGACCAATACTCTCTCCATTTCATATTAAACGTCGCTTTTGAGGTAGAATTTTGTTTCAAATTAATTGCCATGTTACAAATTTTTCCACATACCCCTCTATGCATGGAGAGTGGAGGTATCCATCAAAATTCTACATTCCTAAATTCCATACAAAACCTCAAAAGCAATAATTATTATGAAATCAAGGGAAACAGAATGAAGTAGTGAGGTAAGGGATTAATCACCAGCGTTCGCACTACATGGTGAACAGATTGGACATCTGTACCTATCAGTTTCACATCACCTCGTAATTCAGAAACCTATAAAAATAGCCCACTCAGTGAGTTGATGGAATTTCAAGAAAAAAAAAGGTGCAGACTTGAATAAATAATCAGCTAGTTATTTTTCCTAACCTCCTCCTTTGTTGCCGAGGTATTATCAGCACACTCTTCAATTTTACAGTCTACACGGTCAATTCTTGACGATAAATGTTTTTTAGTGGCCTGTAAATTTAAAGGACAAGTTAATAAAAGCAAGGATTTGATACAATGTTAAACCACAGAAAGTTCAACATTGTGATTTGCAAAAAACCAAAAAATGATGAAGAAACATTATAAAATGTATAGATGTAAACAATCAAATAAGAAAATAAAATTTAAATCATACATGGGTCTAGTCTCAAGGAACAATAGCAATCCAGATTTCAATTGGTAAACTCCAGATATACCAATAAAACAGTAAAATGAACTCAGAATTAAAAATTTACCGCCACTGAGGAGTAAACACCCTCGAGTTGTTTGGCTACAGATGAGCATGCATCATTTAATCCACGCCTAGTTGCAAACATCATATCAGGAAGTTTCCAACCCTGCAAGTGAATGAAGTATATAAAAGCTACATCAATCAGCCTTCTTTCAATGCTGAACAGAATAAAATAAATAATAGTTGGCTTAACAATTTTATTTTAAAACGAAGAAGCAATGGTTACTATGTATACTTAGAAAACAAAATTTCATCTACCTAAGGATGCCAGATCTTGTAAACCGGGATACTTTTCAATCTTGAAATTGAAATGTCAAAATAAACATTCCACAAATGTTAAGAGTGTAAAGAGTAAGGACTCAGCAGAGTATAAGTACTTGCTGGAAAAATAGTTATCATCCAGTCCAGCCTCAGCAGGCAAGGACTGTACATTATAGTCAGGAGATTTATTGAAGCAATAAACACTAGATGAGAAAGCAGAAAGAAAGTGCAAGCGCATCTAGACAAAAAAAAGACAGATTTTAAAGAATGTGGAAAAAATATCCTCTAAATGCACTATGGTGTGTTTTATCAGAGCAAAACGAGAAAAAGAACATTACCTTCCACCACAAGTAGCCATATCCAACAACTACAACAATAACGACCACACCATATTTGCCAGAAGCTGCAGAAAGTAGAAGTTAGTCAGTCTTTAGTACGATATAAATAATTTCAGTATGACGGAGAACATTGAGAGACGTCAAAACCTATATACAAAGCTAAAGAAGCAGCACTATGGGATTAAAACTTAAATGAGTCCATCCTTGCATTGATGATAACATAGAATAGTAGAAGAGCAGGCTTCCACTATATAAAATAACTAATATCTGAAGACAGGATGCTAACACAAGTACTTTTTTCATCAACCCCAGATTTATACTGATTTGAATCCAGTTTAATAACCAGAAAGTCTAATGCATGGCAAGCATCACTATATTCTCTTTAATAGGAATCAAAAAGTTCTATTCAGATAGAGAAATTGTAAAGGATGAGAGATCCCTTTTACACATTATGATGAAGAGATACCACAGATTACCGTATCACTAAAAATGATGAATATAATACTAGACAAAACCTAAAGATGGAATACTATACTGCTTGCTCAATACAATTATATTCAGTAGCCTATAACAAAATTGATGGCAGAAGAAAAGTGACAAAGAAAAACTACGCAAATGCCGGCACTGAAGAGGAAGTGCTCAAACAGAAAATGCAATATGGGTATAGAATGCTAATAAAGAGATTTCTTTAATAGGAAATACATCATGTAAATTCTACACAGAACAAATAAATTACAGCAACATAAAAATGAAGTTATCAAGCATAGTTGTTAAGGGGCAAAGCTCAAGGTGTGGATCAAGGGGCATGAGGAAGAGACAACAGCACATCTAGAGGCGAGAGCCTAAATGTGCCTTTTTGTCACCTCTAGAGGCGGCAATGTTATAGAGGCGAGAGCCTAAATACGCCTTTTTTTGTCACCTCCTCAACGCCAGTGTTTCACAACCCCAAAACCCATTTCAATTTCATCTTTATAATTTATAGATACTGATTTGATTTATGGTCATATATATTATCTTTCTTAATCAATATTGATCTTGCAAGTATTACTAAGTAAAACAATTTCATGCCATAGAACTAATAAAAACAATCAGATACAAAGATTAATAAAGATTATTATCAGTGCTTGACAAAAACATTTTTTCTTCTTAAGCTTCATGTACGAGAGGCAGTTTGGGTCACCAGGGAGCCCTTTCAACCACAGGTTGCCCAGAGCCTCTAACAACTATGTTTTCAGCATGCAGTTGATACAAAAACATGTGTTGCTTAAAGTGACCTGATCGATTTCCAGTAACAATAGTAACAGATCTATTTGAAGCCAAGAGTTGCAGCTCCTCACGCAGGCTGTTAACCTGTAAAAATATTTTAAATTGTCAGTCTTTATAATATCAGTTGTATAATTTTTAACAGTGGCCAGAACAGGGGCATGTCAAAGTCAAAATATAAATATGACAAAGCATGCCCAAAATTCATTGCAATTATTACCAAGAGAAAAGAGACCAAAAAACTATCAAAACACATTTTTTATCACTTAAATTTCTTTATCTATGGGCCAAGTTAGAGTAGAAACTCCATAATGGATACTCATATATTATTAACATAGTTAACTTCTATTACGCAATCTATTACCACCAAATTAAGTTGCAGCAGGTTTTCTTGATGCCGTAGATGTCTTCTATCTTTTATTCATCAACTTGACCTTTGTCAAACTAAGACCCATGAATAAATCACAAACCTTGTCGTTATTACATCAGAACTAATATTAAATTTTATCTTCAAGACAACTTTAAGAGCTCAGAGACAACATTCAGCAAGAAAATAGTTGTATTGCCAATACAGTTTGAACCTTGATTAAGCAAATGGACTGAAAACAAAAACATACAGGTACCATATCCATCCAACATATTGCATTGGTTTGTGACTCTAAACTAGTTTGGAAAGTTGTGAAATGAGAACAGCTAAATCATAATAAGTAAGAACGGGGAGAAAATGACGCTAAGTATACCATTAGTGAAAGACCTCTCGATTAGACAAGAGAACAATACAAGCACTAAATCACAGAGAAAATTAACTCCAAACCTGTTGCATCAAAGAATCGTTCCTAGGTTTGGAACTCGTTGCGGTTTTATCATCTTGTTTAAGTTGCCTCAGAGCAATCTGCAAGCAGAAAAGGTAATGACAAACAAAGAGGTTAGTAAGTTGGCCGAAAACTACACTCCACATTCTCCAAAATATCAACTGCCAACACCAAAATTACCTTAAATGCACCAGAGAAAAAATCAGAAACAGTAGATGCCCCGCCCTCTTTAGCAAGAACTGACCCCACAAGGCCTGCATATATTGGAATTCCTTAGTAGAACATTCTTGCATGGACCATACACAACCTATGATAACAATGTGCATCTTAACAGTAGCACAATGACAGAATGCAGCAAAATTGCACCCAAATTCAAATTAAAGAATAATGGTTGAATATAAACTAGTTAGAAGTAACATTTTCTTCTCTATGGTTAGTGTAACATTAGCTCCTCAACTCGGTGATTGTAAACCAACAAGTACCAGCTTACACTGAAGTAACAAAACCTAGCCTATAAACCGAGTAAAGGAGGTATTTTTTGACTGTTCAGCAACTAACTACTAAGCACACACAAAATAACAAAAATTAAAAGAAAATAACCAATATATCCAACCTAGCTAATAAGTGGTATCATCAGGTACAAAGAACAAAACAAGATTATTATAAACCCTAAAAAATTCAGCATAAATAAAAACACTAGCAACATCACCAAACTCAATATAGTAATAGAAAATACAAGAACAAGCAGTAAAAAAAAAAAAAAACGTAAACTTCAAAACACAATTACATCAATTCAGAAATCACTTACCTGCACCAACGATGAGGGTGAGCTTGCCGAGAGTAAGCGCCATGGATGCGAAACCGGTGATTCTCAAATTAAATTAACAAAACGATCAAACATTGAATAATTCTTCCACGCAAAAAATACAGGATCACAAGAAGAAATTAAAATATTCGGAAGCTGAAGAGGAGAGTGAAGAGCTCGAGGTTCCCAAAAACTTTGGACGCAGTCCCAAAATATGAATCCAGAATCGAGTTGATTCTTGAGCGAAACGAAACCCTACGTTAGAATTGGAGATAGCGAAAGAGGGAGTGGCTGTAGGGTGAAAAAGTCATGCTTACTGCAGATGAGAATTGTGTTTTATGGGTAGGCGTTGGACTTGTTGGGTTGGGCTCTCTGTTTTCGGATCCAAATAGGGTTAGGAATTTGGTACGAATATTCGGCAATCCTCGCTATACCCAAAAAATCTCGGATAAATGATCGGGTCGGCCTCGGTTTTTTAGTTGGTATCTTTTGAATTAAAGTTTGCATGAAATCCCTTTTACGAGTATAAATAATTATCAATTAGAGTTTACATGAATTTTAATTTTCGAATATGGTATTATTTATACTCAATATTACTATTATTATTTAAAAAATATTTAATTTTTAAATGGTGACATAAATTAATGAAGACACATAAAGGCGGAGGAGTAAATTTTATTATAAAATAGTTCATGATAAGAATCATATTTTAATTTATGGAATAGTTAATTAATTTTTGATATTTTTGTTAAATATTAGATACTCTTGTAAAAATATTTAATATTTTAAATGATTTTCTTTTTTGAAGATTTAATATTTTAAACTTAGAAATTTTGTTGTAGTAGATATTTATTACTCCCTCCGTCCACGATAAATGGTCCACGTTGCCTTAAATGACCGTCCACAATAAATGGTCTACTTACCTAAAATGGAAAACTAACAATCATTATTTTTATTTTTTATATATATATACTCATTTTTACACATCACATCAAGTATTTTTTTAATAATTAAATATTTTTTTATATTAATACATTCACTTTTACACATCAACATCTATTTTTCTTAATAACCGTGCACAACAAGGGTAGTCCAATTTTCATGGACGGAGGGAGTAGTAACTTGTATTTATACCGCGAATTTCGTCATATGAAATAAAAATTGAATGTATAAAAGAAAAAGTTATATATATTTTTTGTTATTTAATTAATTTTTTAATAAATATAATACTTGATTATAAGATAATCAAATTTTATTTGATTTACCTAATTTTTTTGTATTGATTTAATTAAATATTGTACAAATCAAATCTAAAACTAATTAAATCAGGAACATATCAAAACATATTATTAAAAAATCAAGAATATAATATTTTATAATATAAAATTTTAGAGTAAGTCTCATGTGCACCAGTTACACGGTGTACCTCTAGTTCATTTTTAAAAAGTTAAACAGTTTATAATTGAAAAGTTAAACAGTTTATTACTGAAAAGTATATCTTTCATAATTTAACTTTTCAGTAATAAACTGTTTAACTTTTCAGTTATAAACTGTTTAACTTTTTAAAAATAAACTTGAATTGCACCGTGTAACTGGTGTATACAAGACTAATCCAAAATTTTATTATTATATAGGTATGTTAAAAGAAAATTAAGAACATATCAAAAAAAATATTATTAAAATAATTAAGAACATAATATTTTATAAGATTTATTTTCTTATGATTTCTTGAATTTACATATATTGTATTAAAGATTTATATAATTTATAAATTAATTAATTAAAAAATATGTAAACATGCACAACACATACACAATATTATGCTCTAGATCATCTTTTTTTTTTCTAGAATTATAAACAACTTATTATAATTTATTCATTAAATATATATGTATATATTGGTTCATTAAAAAATATTGTTAGTGATTTTTTGTAATTGAGATGGGTAATGTGGCTGAAAATGGTTCAAAATCACTAAACAATTACAGCTATATTATAATTTGCATAATAGTTATGGAAGATTGAGAGAGAGATAGTGTACTTGTAATGAGCATAATAATATGTAAAAATATGGGTTAAAATCTCTTTATTAGTATATGAGATACATATTTATATGTTTGCATGAGATGAGGTGGTCATAACCTAAGCTTACATAGCCTAATAAAGTAGTAAGTGTCTTAACACTTGTCACTTTTATGCTAATACATATATAATGTGTCTATTTATGCTATTTACATTAGGAGGTGCTTCTGGTCGCGACATAGAGCTCTACAGGGAGTGGCGAGCAGCTTTGACTTGGCCTTTGTGGGGCTCTTGTCCCTAGGTATTGGGGACGAGCAGCCTGCATAGCTCTTCTATGACACATGAGCTTACATAGCCTAATAAAGTGGCAAGTGTCTTTACACTTGTCACTTTTATGCTAATACATGTATAATGTGTCTATTTATGATATTTACATTCGGAGGTGCTCCTGATCGCTACATAGAGCTCTACGGGGAGTGGCGAGTAGCTTTGACTTAACCTTTGTGGGGCTCTTGTCCCTAGGTATTGGGACGAGCAGTCTGCATAGCTCTTCTAATCACAGTGCTCGCCTTCTGCTCGCTTTTCTCTCTCTCTTACCATGTGGCCTTCACCCATGCAATAATTACTTCTAATAATCTTTATCTTGCTCGCGTCAAGAAAATCTTGGTCGCTCTCTATGTCATCTTGCTCGTCTATCAACAATTGACCCTTAACCTAATGTCTAATTTTGCATGACAGTAATTAGGATTAGGCTGTAAAGTTCTTTGTTGACGCTGCAGTATCCCTAGGGAGCAGCTCTTTCGATCTACGTTCACTTAGAGTGGTGGCGAACAACATGAATGGTGACATCATCGTCAAACGGGTTGACGTAGACATGGGACGGAATTCGAGGCATCAACTTCGTAACATATGTCACCTATCCATGGAAACATGCGCTAATCAATCAAAATTTAAATATTTTGTAACTAAACCCCTCTTTTTCGTGTTATTTCAGTTGGGAACTCTCCATTAAATATAAATACATTTTTTCTTCTTTATTTTACCATTTTCACACATTCTTCTTTCTCAGAGCATTTATACGACTAGTGTTAAATTTCTTGGCAAACTTTTTCCCATTTCTAGCGACAGTCCTCAAGTACTCCAAGGTATGTTCGTGCTTTTTCCTCCCTATCATTCCTCTCTTCTTTTGTTTTAATTTTTTTTTTTTTGGATTGGGAGTGCAAATTCTGGCAAAATCCTTGCCATTGTTTGCACTTGGGTAAAATTCAGTTGCTGCCCGTTAATTCATTTTTCATCGTCAGAGTATAGGCGTCTTCGACCTTTCCTTTTTTTTGTCCATATTCAATCATGTCAACTTCGTTCTCGAGTCAGACCATTATGTCAACTTCGTTCTCGAGTCAAACCATTTTCAATCAGAATCTAGAAAAAAGACCTTTTGCAGAGGAAGGCCCAATCACCTGTCTCTTACCCATCCTCTCAGAGAAGTCAAATCCTCATGCAGTTTCCGTTGTTCGCTTAGTGGAGGAGGAGATTGCCCAGCACTACAGCAAACAAGACGTGGAACATCCCGTTGCTTGGCAGGAGGAAGCGGGCAACGATCCTATAGATGTTAACTTTTCTGGCGAGGGAGGAAATCAACTGGGAGTATTTGGAATAAATTAACTTCCTAAAACCCCAACTGCCAGAGAAACAGATCCTAGAGGGTATTGAACAAGAATTCGATTGGGACAATTACTATGCTCGCCATGCAAGCAACTTTTCTACTCCTGCTCGCAAATTTAAGGATGTTGAGAAAGCTATTATAGAGCAAGCATCATTCCCAGCATTATTCTAGAGGAATTCTTGGAAATATATTCACAAGGATTATAAAATTCCATGCAATATATTCTTGTATGCGCCCGGTCAGAAAGAAAGATCTAGTTGATCACCCACCTCCGGGTTTAATCGTGATCAACATGGGCACTCTTCCGGTGGGGTTAACATTGCCTATCCATCTGCCGGTTCGTCGCTCACTATTGAAGACGAATTTGATGATCACCCAACTCAGCCCCAACGTGTGGAGTTATTTGCTCGCGCTTTTCATGGTAGTTGGTTTGGAGGGATACAAGAATAGACTGACTCCGTTGGAGATTAAATATGCATTATGCATTACTAAGTGCATGGAAGATAGCAAGGAATTGTATTACCTGAAGGCACGAACGAACCTTCGAATTCTTGAGGAGGTGCGTAACAAAATCCGGGGATGGAAAGAATAGTTTCTCTTTATTGGGAGCTATTTATGCGCACCAACAAACTTTGATGTGCATGAGGGTCACATCATGTCGCCTGAGGAGTTTGGCAACCTTCAATGTATGAAGTAACCCTTGAGTGTGTGTGGCGAACAACTAGGACTAATTTAATGTCGTCAATTTATTTTGTAAGTCCGTCTATATAATATTGGGGGTGATCAAGAATCTCGGAGGAGTTCAAGTTCATCATTATTGTGGTTTATTGCTGAAACATAAAGGACATGACCATCGAGCACCTGAGCAAAGAAAGTTGTTGGTGAACAACTCATGTGATAACTTCTCCTCATCATCTAGTTACATAAGCAGTAGGCCCAGAAGGTATTCTTGCTCACTTTTCATAGAGAGTTATACTCAGTAATTTAAAAAAATTTAACTTAAAACTGTTCGCCATCTTCTTGTAGTCCCAAGGGTTACTATTGTTATTCCCCAATCTTTTGCCACCCTCAAATGCAAAATCAAGAGCATGGGGCAAACTAAGAAGGACCCCACTCAACCATCCTCGCTATGGAGAAGAAGCATGGGGTGGGACCTGGTAGCACCTCTGATTTCCCACCTATGGCTTCCAGGACGAGCAAGAGTGGTGATCGGACAGAGATAACTTCTTCACCATTGGGCTCTGGTCGCCGACTACATAGAGGGGATGGTTCCCACATAAGTCGCGAGGAAGAACCTCCATCTAAGAGGTTGTTGGGTCCCTGTTGGGAAATGACTTGTAAAATGTTTTGATAAAATCCCAAAGACTCCACTGATGTTTTGATGTATCACTAAGACTTAGAAATTGTTGGTCCCGAAACGAGTATAATCAGTGTATGGAGGAATACACTGATGTCAGATTTTCCCGAAATCTCAGGAAAATTCTCTTACAGACTTAGTCAGGAAGCTCCTGAAAATGTTCAGTCTACTGATGGTCCTCAGGGACGGATCAGCAATGAACCAGATAAGCTAAGTATGAGTTGTGCTCTCAGAAGCTCAGTAGAGATAACAATCCTACTGACCGCTCGGAAGCTAGTCAGTTGGGCAACTATCTCAGTAAGCTCAGATTAGTGCGGAAAGTGAGCCCTTAAGTGTTTACTCGTTTTAGTTCTGAAAACTTTATCAGTTTGCTTAGTGAAAACGTGGTTAAGGCTGGTGCACAGTTTACTGATCAGGATGACAAGTCAGTCCTGATAGTTTTTCAGAAACAATGCAAGTATGCTTCAGTTTAATATGATGACAGTTTATGACCCTGAGCAGAATAGTAAATCAGCACACAAGGGTCTTTTTAACATGGTTCGGAGATAACCAACTCCTACGTCCACGACCTGATTGAACTGGAAGCTATCCTCAAAACCCTGAAGATAGGTACTTGGGTTTTACGTGCCAAACTCTCTAAGGAACTGACCCCTAGGCGTTTTACAAGTCCCAGACCTTCCTACCAACCAACTCACAACCTGAGGGGTTTGGTATTCACGTTTTCCAACTATTGTGTAATCCCTCTAACAAATCAGTGCTAAGGGTGGGATCAATACTCTAAGCAAAATACAGAATGATTCCTACTACAACACTAGGGAAACTTAAAGTTCAGAGTGTTGCTTCAAATTTGCTTTGAGTGCTTGGAATCTTGAGAATGCTTTCACTTGGAAAATTCCTGTTACCTTGAAACAGATCTTGAGAATGGGGGCAAGGCCTTCTGTATTTATAGGGAGGTTTGAAACAGATCCGTTGGAGGAGATCCGTTTCAAACCTTTCTATTTAGGATAGGTGCAGGTACTGGTTGTCCTTGTCTGACAAAACCCATACCTAGTATGGCAAAGTTTCTGATCCACCGCCTGCACCTCTGAGAAGCATTAAATGCGCTCAGTCTCCGTACATATGTGTCGCCTTCTAACTGGTCGCTTGTCCAACGGCTAGTTTATCGGCATTGACTTTACTGATCCTCGTACATTTATAACACTGAGTTTCTCGTTCTTTACTCAGCATAAATGTTTGTCTTATGTTGGAGACTCTGACATTCTTTCTGCTTCATCAGACTTCCATTCGCACGTGTAACCTTTGGGTCTCAGGACTTACAAGTATCAGGTTAACTAATACTAGGCCCAAGTCAGGACTTATGAACATCAGAAGGACGTTCAGTCTGATCAAGGTTACACTGAGCTTTCACTGACAAAGACTTCCCTGAGCATGCTTAGTCTACTCAGTTCTGTCAGGGTCAGTGGTCTTCTTCAGGATGGCTTCTAGGCATCTTCAGGACTCTTACTAGGTTTTTCAGGTTGCAGCTTCAGGTTGACCATCTTCAGGGTTGGAACAGCTTCGGACTTTAGACTTCAAGGACATCTCCATCAGTCTTCACTCCTCAGTACGTTCCCCCTGAACTGAATACCTGTGAATAGAAAATCTATTCTAACCTATCTAATCCTGAGCCTATCATCCTGATGAACTATACTTAGACAAATTCATCAAGGGGTTTTGGGATCTAATCAAAATACTCAGATTGTCCCAACAATTTCCCCCTTTTGATGATGCCAAAACCCTTAGAAAAATCCTACCATCTAAACAAGTTATTGACTTAGTCAGTATTCAGTTCAGGAACCTATATCAGGTCCTGAGTTCTATAAGATGGAAACAGGAAAAGGGTTAGTACAGTTCTTGATAAAGAGCAGAAAAGTAAATCAGGAGTCAACGAGATGTTCTCTCAGGAATGTAAAAAGTTTCATTGATAAATAAGTGAAGTACATGGTATCCTGAAACTATTACAATTGATTCCTGAAACAAAGATCCTGACAAACTATTCTAGTCTTCATCATCCCACCTAGCTAAGGAGATCCCATACTTCTTCAGAACCCTGAGCTTGACCTCATGGAACATCTTCTGATCTCTGATAGCTCTGGTTCTTGAAGCAATCGTAGCAATCTCCTTTCTGATCAGCTCTGTGTTCAGGTGGTTGTTGATGCCGAAGGTTGGCATTGGATAGGTGATGTGCTCGGGTGCCTTGATCTAAATTCCTGCCCTGTCAGCATGACGTACAATGTCTCCCCAAAGTTCATTATGGTGTAGGTGCATCCATTCATCAAAGATAGTGTTGATGTCTTTGCCTTCAGAGGTCTTCAGCCAATTCCCGACGACGTAGTACTGATCAACGAACTCCTTCTTGATCGGGACCCAAATTTCGTTCAGGTCACGAGGAACAAAGTTGTCGACATACTCGTACACCATAGGACCGGCATCCTGAGCATCCATCTTCTTCTTCGGCGCAGCAGTAGACTTCTTCTTTCCGGTGTCAGGGACAGGCTTTTTCTTGGGATCAGTCTTCTCCTTCAGTACAGCCATTTCTCCCATCAGCTTTTCAAGCTGAGTGCCCTGACTTCTGACCTGCATAGCAGTCT
Source organism: Prunella vulgaris (assembly GCA_026898435.1). NCBI lineage: Eukaryota > Viridiplantae > Streptophyta > Magnoliopsida > Lamiales > Lamiaceae > Prunella > Prunella vulgaris. Next base: position 738,342 of record JAPKLY010000123.1, read on the forward strand.
CCAGCATCAACTGCTTCATCTTTTTCCTCCCCTCGACAATGGGATCACCAGGGAATCGTTGCTCCTCACATTCCTCCATCAGGTCTTCCACGGAGACATCAGCTTTCCGCTTCTGAGCAGTAGACTTCGGATTTTTCAGAGCTTTCTTCCCTTCCCCCTTTTTGGCAGCATCAAAAGAATCCTTGTCCTTGTCGACTTGTTCCTGAATGTCTCTGATCAGGATCCCTTGTGACGCTTGCTGATCGGAAACCACTTGAAAAGCCTTAACCAGTTTAGCATTATCTTCAGCTCTGAGCAGGCTTTCAGTGAGATGACTATCGAACTCCTTCCGCATTGCAGTCACTTCCTCCTTCCTGGCGAGGCTTTCAGTGAGCATTGTGTTCAGTAACTTTTGCATTGCGTCCTCAGAAGCCTTCTGACCTTTCTTCCACTTGGTTAAAAGTTCGTCATCTCCCTTTCTGGCCTCTTCCTGAGCCACTGTCCTGATCTGGGCCTCCTGCCCCTAAAGTGCTTCAGCGATCAGTGCCTTGATCCTGTCATCTAGGCCACTGAGGGAATTGTTGATCATGCTCTGCACCTGATCAGTAGTGACTCCGGAGGATCGTTGTTGTTCAAGACTCAGGAATCTATCAGCCGATTCCGTCCTAGCCTTGCCCAACTCAGCAGTGAGTTTTTTTATTTTCTCACGCTAACGATCAAGTTTGCCCAGGATAGTCCTCCCTATCAGTGACACTCCCACTGCAATAGTTCGGGTTCTCATTTTCTTGGTTGGCTTTGGCTTAGTGGCAACCTTCTTTGGGACCTCTCCTGAAGCCTCAGCAGTCCCGGTCCCTGGGAGTGCGTCATCGGCCAGTGCACCTCCACCTGAGGTCGCACCTTCCCCGACTACTGGCACAAGTGACATAGAAGGGTTGGGCTGAGGGTTCTGAGGATCGTTGGCCCTGACGATCCGGATGAAGTCTTCTTTGTTAACGACTTGGGCATAACTTCGGAGCCCAAATCTATCCAGAATTTGTTGCTTTTCATCCCTGAGGATTTCTTCTCCTATATCTCGGATCAGGGCGGCAACTTCAGTTATGGAGGCCTTTCTCATCATCACCAGCACCCTGAGTCTGATGACTTCCTCACCATAAGACTTCTCCAAGTCAGGAAATAGCTGCTCAACAAGCCTGATGGCCTGACATCTGGCATCCATCTCGAATGGAGTTAACTTTGGTGGAGTGGATTCCTCCTGAGCTTCCTCCGGTTGATCAGATCCGGACTCAGCATCATTGGAGACGGTCCACTTCCGTCCCCGATTATCCTCCAAGTCCTCATCATGGAGCTCCTCCTCCTCCTGAGCCTCCATCCCCACATCTTCCTTCTGATGCTCTCCATCGCCAGCATCAGAACTACCCTGCTCCTCATAAGCAACTTCTTCTTCATCCTCCTTCACTTCGTCTCCTTCTCCTTCTCCTTGCTCCTCCTGAGCACCCGACGGTTCAGCCTGAACCTCTTCACCCAACACCTCCACAACCCTCATCACTGGGTCCTCCTGCACCGGCTTCTGAACAGGTGGAACCTGTTCCCCCTCGACTCGAGCGGCCTCCTCCTGAGGCGCTGACCCAGTCCCAGAGGCTACTGCAGTATCAGGTGGTGAGACTTCAGCGGGTGCCACGGCAGAGATGGGCACAACAGCCAGTGTAGCGGTTGAGTCCGAAGGCTGATCAGGGTGATCTGATTTAGTATCAGAATCATGGAGCATAGTTGTTTTCTCCTTGATAACTATGCCCTTTACCTTCACTCTTTTGGGTCCAGACTTGACCGGCTCCTCCTGAGCCTTCTGGGTCACTGCTTTCCGCTTGATCGTGTCAGCTGAGTTCTTGAAAAGAACATTCCGATCCTTGAAGTCCTATCAGGCTTCCTTATCCACATCTCCGAGCAAATCCTGGAGCATTACTGATAGCCTGGATCCAAAATGAGGATTCCAATCCAGCTTGATCTTGTCCCCGTCCATCCTGCACTTCTTCGACTCCTGAACCAGCTTCTGAAGGAAGAACTCCTCCCAGTCGATCAGAGCATTGTCCACCACAACAGACAAACCCCTGATCTTGGGCTGACTAATCTGCTCCATACCTCCCATGAAACCCATGATACTATGAACGACTACCTCGAACAAAAGCTTGTACTCAGGCTTCAGTAGCTTTTTGTTCATCGTGCTGAAGATAGTTGTAGGGATGATCAGGTACTCGTTAATGCAACCCTGCTCCTCTCCAGTCCTGTAGGCAGTCAAATCTGCCAACTGCTTCTCCTCAGTTGAATGAGGAAGATTGTACGTCTTCCTTATGAGATCCCGGAGCTGGATCCTCTCAGTATAGTGTTGCACAACCTTCTTCCCGTTCTTCTCCACGGATCTTCGGAGTGGAATCACTGATTCCCACTCGTCGTTATCATTCATCTTCAGATTCGTGTAGAAGGCGAATATCTGATGGGGGCAGACCTTGGTTGGCTTCCTGGAGACAAAATCAATGAGTCCAGCGTTGTTCAGTGCTCCATAAACCTGCATCAGTTCCTTGATAGTGGATCGGTGAGTAAAATCCACTAGCCATTCATAGGACACCTTCGATTCTACTTCAGAAATAACATTGTGGAATCTCTTGGTATCTTCAATCGATTGTGAAGCAGATGAAGCCATGGATGCAAGTAATGTGAGAGAAATAGATTGCAAAGAGTTTGGGTTAGGAAAATATGAGTGCGTAAATTATGCACAATGAATGATCCTTCCTTTTATACCCAAAAATTCAGTTTTAATGAGTGAGTAGGATTAATGGTCTTTTAAAATTCAACGGATGAGATGAAGGGGTATATCCGGATTAAATCAGTTTTCAAAACTAATGATGTTTCGCTTTATTGAAAACTGTTCCCGCCCATTTTGCATTTAATGCGTGTCAGAAGAATGTTTGAATTTAATACGCATTTTGCATTTAATAAAAACTGAATAATAAATGAATGGCTGAGGATTAGAGTTAAAAACCCTTTGATTAGTGGGGTGTCAGACATGATCAGAAATGATGCAAGCAGGGCATAATTAAAGCAAGGTTCAATAATACATACCAGTCAGTCAGATATAGAAACCTGACTGATACCTCTGATACTGATCAGGGTGACAAGCCCTGAGCTCTGTGTCCTGAACCTAACTTCATATCAGACCTGAAGATTCTAATCCTGATGTCTGTTCCCCCTGAAAGCCATCCACCTTTGCAACCTGATCCTGAGTTAGTCATTCCTCCTGACTACTTTATAAAACCTGAACTGAGGTTCATACTGAACCATCTACTCCTGGGTCAAGAAGTCCTAACTCTACTGACAACTCAACAAACCTGGTTTCAGGCAAGGCCTTAGTCAGGATGTCAGCTCTCTGCTTGTCAGTAGGGATCCTCTCCATCCTTATATCCTTCTTCTCAACATGATCTCTGATAAAGTGATGCCTGAGGTCTACATTCTTACACCTTGTGTGTAAGACTGGGTTTTGGGATATGGCAATGGCACTATTATTGTCACAATAAATTGGGACATCAGTTGCCTCAATTTGGTAGTCTCTCAGTTGTTGCTTCAACCAAAGGATTTGGGAACAACAACTGCCTGCCGCCATATACTCAGCCTCAGTAGTAGACGTTGCAACACTGGTTTGTTTGTTAGCAAACCAAGAGAGCAGTTTACTCCCTAGAAACTGACATGTGCCTGTAGTTGATTTCCTATCAAGCCTACAACCTCCATAATCAGCATCAGAATAGCCAGTCAGTTCTAGGTTGTCATCAGAGGGATACCAAAGTCCTAAGTTGACTGTACCTTTCAGGTATTTCAGTATCTTTTTGGCACTCTCTAGATGACTCTTCTTCGGATCAGACTGATATCTTGCACAAACTCCAACTGCATAAGTGATGTCAGGACGACTTGCAGTCAGGTACAATAAGGATCCTATCAGTGCCCTATATTCAGTCTGATTCACTGAGGTCCCCTCCTTGTCAGGATCCAGCTTCTCATTTGTGTTCATGGGAATACGTGAGACTTTGCTGGACTGAACTCCAAACTTTTGAATCAAGTGCCTCGCATACTTGGACTGATTTATGAAGATTCCGGAGTCAGATTGCCTGACCTGAAGACCTAGAAAGAAGTTCATCTATCCCATCATTGACATCTCAAACTTCCCCGTCATCAACTTAGAGAATTTCTCACAAAGCTTCAGGTTCGGTGATCCAAATATTATGTCATCCACATAAATTTGAACCAAGAGAATGTCCTCCCCTTTGGTAATCCTGAAGAGGGTCCTATCCACTGCTCCTTTTACAAAGCCGTGGTCTATAAGGAATTGAGAGAGTGTATCATACCAAGCCCTGGGAGCTTGTTTCAGGCCATAAAGAGCCTTCTTCAGGTGATAGACCTTATCACCGACTTCGAACCCTGGAGGTTGTTCCACATAAACCTCCTCGTTCAGTACACCATTCAGAAAGGCACTCTTTACGTCCATCTGATACACCTTAAACTTCTTGAATGTTGCATATTGCTTCCAACCTTGCAACTGGGGCAAAGGTCTCATCATAGTCGATCCCTTCGGCATAAGAGTATCCCTTAGCCATCAGCCTGGCCTTGAACCTGACAACAACATTCTTCTCATCCCTCTTGTTCTTGAAGACCCACTTGGTGCCAATAACATGTTGACGCCTAGGTCTCTCAACTAACTCCCAAACCTGATTCCACTCAAACTGATTGAGCTCATCCTGCATGGCTAAGATCCAGTTGGGGTCAGCAAGAGCTTCTTCTATGCTCTTAGGCTCCTGATCACTCAGGAAGCAGCAGAACATATCACTCTCACCAAAGGACAATCTCGTCCTGACCTCCTCATTGACATCACCAATGACGTCAGCCAATGAGTGATCATCTAGCCACCGCCTCCTGCTGAGGGCCGCACTGGGAGCTGCTGACGTTCCCTCGCCTGATCCTGAAACGTTAGTCTCGATAATAATAGGTAAAGAAGCGGAACGAGCAAGAATAGGGGATATTGAGTCGTTTCCTGAGGGTTGGCCAATATCAGGGACATTGTTTCCCCCTACAGTGTTGGACTCAGTAACTATCTCAGGTGCAGAAGCATCATCACCGATAGTACGTACCTCAGGTTGAGTCTGAGACTCAACATTCTCCGAGGCTGGGGCTTGCTGAGGGTTGGCCTGAGGTCCATCCTGATCATCATCATCATCATCCCATCCTTTGGGAGCACTGACAAGCTTGATCTTGAACTCAGGATTCTTCAGGCTCAGTCTTGTCACCCTCTTGGTAACCCCCTCAGTGTCAGGACTCGGAACCTATTTTCTACGCACTGATACAGTCTCATCAAACACAACATGAGGTGTTTCCTCCACACATAGGGTCCGACAGTTATACACCCTGAAGGCTTTGCTAACTGAGGAGTATCCTGAGAAAACTCCCTCATCAGACTTGCTATCAAAGACTTTAAGCTGGTCTTTCCCATTGTTCAGGATGAAACACTTACACCCAAAAATATGGAAACAAGAGATGCGAGGCTTCCTCTTGTTCCAAGTTTCATAAGGTGTCTGAGCATGTTGTTTGTTCAGCATAGATCGGTTCTGAGTGTAGCAAGTAGTGTTGATTGCTTTAGCCCAGTACTACTTGGGCAATCCAGACTCAGCCAACATGGTCCGGGCAGCTTCCTTCAGGGTCCGGTTCCTTCTCTCAGCTACCCCATTCTACTGAGGGGTCCTGGCTGCAGAAGTCTCATGGGCAATACCATGGTTAGTACAAAAGTCAGTTATAATAGAGTTAATAAGCTCTGCTCTTCGATCTGATTGGATCCTGACTATGCTCTGACCCTGTTCAGTACTCAATTGCTTGAGTAACTCCGGAAGCTTGACCTGAGTCTCCTTCTTGTTCAGCAAGAAAATAACCCATGTGTATCTGGAATAATCATCAACAACAACAAGGGTATATTTCCTACCATTCATGCTGACAGGAGTAATCGGACCAAAGAGATCCATGTGCAGGAGTTGAAGCACTCTGTCAGTTGAGAAGGCCTCTTTCTCCTTGAATGAAGCTTTGGTTTGCTTGCCTTCCTGACATGCTCCGCACACGTGGTCTTTGCTAAAAACTTCATTAGGTAGACCATCTACAAGAGAAAGTCTAGAAATTTTGTTAATAATCTTGAAGTTTAAGTGACTCAGGCGTTTATGCCAAAGCCAACTGAGCTCAGAAGAACTCTTAGCGACCAAACAAGTTTCAGGAGAGCTGCTCTTAAAATCAGTAAAATAAACATTGCCTCTCCTGACCCCTGTAATCAGAACATGCAGTGTAGATTTGTCCTTAACGAGACATATGTTAGATGAGAACTCTACACTATATCCTCGGTCACAAAACTGACTGACCGAAAGCAGGTTATGCCTAAGACCCTCAACATAGGATACATTCAGCACTTTAACAGAACCAACAACAAGGGTACCGAATCCTCTGGTGAAACCCTTAGAGTTATCACCAAAGGTTACCTGCGGGCCTTCCTGAGCTACATAGTCCTGAAGGAGATCACGAAATCCGGTCATGTGCCTGGAACATCCTGAGTCCAAGTACCAGTCCTTCATCAGATCCTCCTTCCTCTTCTTGTAGCCCGCAACGACCTGAAAAGAATCAGGCCTAAGGTACCCATCTCGTATTGGGTCCTACATTGTCAGCCATACCCTTCGGGATCCAGATTTGTTTAATAATTCTGATGGCATCAGAAGTGCAAACATGTCTCCCCGAAACATCAACATACACTGTCCTCTTCTTCCTTTGTGCCTGGGAAGTTGAGGGTGTATGGGTGTCAGCCTGAGTCTCAGGAGCCCTGGATTGATTCCTGGGGGCGGGCCTCCTGTTCCTCATTGGCCTGGGTGCGGTGGGCTGATGTCTATCTTGAGAAGGAGCAGCTCGGGCCTGACCTCTTGGCACTTGAGGTCCGGCCTGAGTGTTATCGGAGTCAGGTCTTCGTTGCCTTTCAGGGGCCACTTGGTTTGTCCTTCTCCTTTGAGGATTAGGATGCTCCTGGTGGGCCCTGTGCCCTGCCTGAAGAGTTTGGACCTCAGTAGTCCTTGGCCTTGCCTGAGTCCTCCTCTGACCAGAATTCCTTCTACCCTGAGCATTCTGAGGCTGAGCCTGAGAAGTGCTTGGGGCAGAGTTCTTTCCAGCCTGAGGGTTCCTAGGCTGAGCCTTAGAGTTCCCTTGGTCCTTCTTCCTCGGCTCAGGATGAGGAACTTTGGCCTTTCCCTTAGGTTTTGGACCTTGGTCCTCAGTCCTTTGCCTGACAGGTTCAGCAGGCGCTTTCTCCTTCCCTTTGCCTTTATCCTGACGAGCAACACTAGGGCTCTTGTCGTCAGTTTGGGCAGGGACAAACTTTTTTTGAGAGTTGCTCCCTGAAGCACCTCTCTTCTTCTTGCCCTTTGGGTCTTTAGAGGCTTCATAGCCTAACCCAGCTTTAGCACCATCGGTCAGCTGAGAGAAACTTGATAACTCATCAACCACTTGGGTAGATGTGTGTAACTTCTTGTTAAACGAGACACACGAAATCATTGGGGAAAAATATGTTTTTAGAAATAATTGATATGAGTGCCTATATATACACAAAGGACTAAGCTAATTAAGGTAACCTCATTTAATGTCCTAGATCTCTACCAAATATATACATATTGATATTATTCTAACACTCCCCCTCAAGCTGGAACATAGATATTGATCATGCCTAGCTTGTTACAAAGATAGTCAACCCTAACTCCATTAAGTGCCTTCGTAAAGATGTCCCCTAATTGATCCTCAGTTTTCATATAACCTGTCGAAATTACTCCTTGTTGGATTTTCTCACGAACAAAGTGGCAATTAATCTCAATGTGTTTGGTTCGCTCGTGATAGACTAGATTAGAGGCAATATGAAGTGCAGCTTGATTATCATACCATAACTTGGCAGGTATTGATGCCTTCAAACCTACTTCATTTAGGAACCCACGAACCCAAACTATCTCGCACGCAGCCTTGGCCATAGCTCTATATTCAGACTCTGCACTAGAACGTGAGACTACGTTTTGTTTCTTACTTTGCCAAGAAATCAACTTTCCCCCAAAGAAAATGCAATAATCTGAAGTTGATCTTCGGTCTTCTTTCGAACCTGCCCAATCAGCATCATAAAAACACTCAATCCGATCGTGACCATGGTCACTATACACAATTCCACGTCTAGGTGCACCCTTCAAATAGCACAAGATCTGCTCTACTGCCTTCCAATGATCTACAGTTGGTGATGACATGTACTGACTCACAACACTTACTGAATAAGCAATGTCAGGACGTGTCATTCTGAGGTAGTTCAATTTTCCAACCACCCTTCTGTATCTTCCAGGATCATCAAATACATCACCTTCTTTCGTGAGCTGTAAATTGGGAACCATAGGAGAGCTGCATGGTTTAGCTCCCAATTTTCCTATTTCAGAAAGTAAATCTAGCACATATTTTCTCCGAGACAAGAAAATTCCCTTCTTACATCTACTCACTTCAATACCAAAAAAATATTTAAGTGTCCCCAAGTCTTTGGTAGTGAATTGAGTAGGAAGGAAAGCTTTCAAAGATGCAATCCCTTTAGGATCACTTCCAGTGATTACAATATCATCCACATACACTGCCATCAATATAATACCCCTCTCAGAATTCATATAGAAAACAAAATCAATAGATTTACTTTGCTTCATACCGAACTTCTCAACTGCACGAGTAAAAGTGCCAAACCATGCCCGAGGACTCTATTTCAAACCATACAATGACTTTTGAAGATAACATACCTTATTACTCTCCCCCTGAGCAACAAATCCAGGTGGTTGCTCCATATAAGTAGTGTCAACAAGATCGCCATGGAGAAAAGCATTCTTGATATCTAATTGGTGTAAAGGTCAGTGATGGGTAGCTGCCAGTGATATCAAAAGTCTAATCGAGGTGAGTTTGGCAACCGGAGAAAAAGTATAAGAATAATCAACACCATAAGTTTGAGCATATCCTTTAGCAACAAGGCGGGCTTTCAGACGAGCACTAGATCCATCAGGATTGACTTTGATAGTAAACACCCATTTGCAACCAATAGGTCATTTACCCGCAGGAAGATCCACTAATTCCCAAGTACCGGTTGAATCTAATGCATGCATCTCCTCAATCATGGCATTACGCCAACCAGAATGGGCTAAAGCTTCATGGAAAGTTTTAGGAACAGTCTCAAGTGAAGAAATCAAAGCTTGAGAAGAAGGAGACAAGTGATCATAGGAAACAAAAGATGAAATGGGATAAGTGCAAGAGTGTTTACCTTTTCGAAGAGCAATAGGAAGATCATCACTTGGAGAAGGATCTATCGACGAAGACATTGGCGCATCGGGACATAAAACTGGCGAAGCAGGAACCAAATCAGCAATATGAGTGGTAGATGGTTGCGGGCATCGAGAGTATGTATGTAGGATAGGAGGATTAGTGGACTCAGGTGGTGGAAGAACCGGTGGAGTAACTGAGTATACCAGAAAGTCTGTGTCCTCCCCCTCAATGGGAGGAGAAGGGGATTGAGAGAAAGGTGTATGTTCAGAGAACGCAACATCAGCAGACACAAGATATATGTTGAGACTAGGACAAAAACACCGATACCCCTTTTATACCCGAGAATATCCCATGAAAATGCACTTCAATGACTTAGGGTCAAGTTTCGTGACATGAGGCCGAACATCCCGAACATAGCATGTACAACCAAAAATTTTAGGTTCTACTGGAAATCGAGACTGAGATGGGAATAAGACATCAAAAGGGGACTCGGCCCCTAGAACCGAACAAGGCATGCGATTGATGAGAAAGAAAGCAGTGGAGACAGCATCAGCCCAAAAAGGTTTAGAAACATTCATTGCAAACAACAATGCTCGAGTAGTTTCAAGAAGATGCCTATTTTTTCTTTCAGCCACACCATTTTGAGATGGTGTGTCAACATAAGACGTTTGATGAAGAATACCATTTTGCAACATATATTTGTGAAATGTGTCAGAAAGATATTCCTTAGCATTATCACTTCTCAAAATTTTCACAGGCAAACCAAATTGAGTCCTAACCTCAGCACAAAAGGCAGAAAAATGGGTAAATAACTCAGAACGATTTTTCATCAAATGTAACCATATCATACGAGAATAATCATCAACGAAAGTAACAAATAACGGAATCCGAGTTTCGATGTAATAGGACATGGACCCCACACATCAGAATGGATTAACTCAAAAGGAGCACGAGCTCGTTTGTTAACTCGAGGACTTAAGCTGACACGATGGTGTTTTGCAAAATGACAGGATTCACAATCTAAAGATGACAACTGAGAAAATTGTGGACACAATTTCTTCAACGAAGGAAGTGAAGGATGACCTAACCGACAATGTGCATCCAAGGGGTTGATGGTTCCTGCACATGCAACTGATTGTTGTGTATCAAGGATGTAAAGACCACCTGATTCATGTCCCTTACCAATGATCTTCTTCGTCGTGAGATCCTGAACCAAACAATAATCTGGAAAAAATGAGACACTACAATTAAGGTGATGTGTAAGTTTACTCACAGACACTAAGTTAAAAGAGAGAGAAGGAATGTTAAGAACAGATGATAAGGACAGTGAAGATGTTGGGTTAACAGTTCCCGATCCAATGGCACGAGATTGTGAGCCATCAGCTAGGGTAACAGGAAAGTGGGTAGTATGTTAGTCAAAGGTAGAGAAAAATTCTGAGTTACCTGTCATATGATCTGTGGCACCAGAATCAATAACCCACTTGGAAGATGAGGAGACAAGACATGCATTAGGTTTACCTGACTCAGTAATGGTGGTGACTGAACTGGCTTGTAATTGCATCAATTTTGCATACTCACGAGCAGATATAGTGACATACTCACTAGAATGGCCAGAATTGCTGCCACTAGCAGCCACACAAGTGGACGAAAGCGGCTTCTTATTACGTAACTTTGGACAATCTCGCTTGATATGTCCAATACTATGACAGTAACGACACTCCATAATAAAACATCAAGTAACAATGAAATCAGAATTTCTGAAAAAAAGATGAGCAAAAAGAATCTGTACCCAAACCGAAATCACACACCACTCGGATGCTGACTCAAACAGGTACACCAACGGAAAGGTCTCAACGAGACGAATTGAACCAAATCAGCCGGAGAAAAAAAATCCTACTAGGCACGCGTCCCCACGCGCCAGCAGAAGAAATCTACCCAGAAACAATCGCCCGGTGCGTGAGACTCACATGCGCCGGTGCCAGAGCTGAAACTTCTGGCGAACTGTCGCCGTGCAATGCCGCACCTCCCTGTGCAGGCGGTGTCGACCGGTGATGGCCGGAACAGGTCGAACCAAAAAAAACCCTAGGTTTTTTACTTTTTTTTTTCTCTCCGAAAATTAAGCCCTAAATCGTACCGTGCTCTGGTACCATGCTAAACGAGACACACAAAATCATTGGGGAAAAATATATTTTTAGAAATAATTTATATGAGTGCCTATATATATACAAAGGACTAAGCTAATTAAGGTAACCTCATTTAATGCCCTAGATCTCTACCAAATATATACATATTGATATTATTCTAACACTTCTTCAGCTTATCCTCAAGGTGCCTATTTGCTTCTTTCAGGGCCTTAATCTCAGTGGTGTACTGAAGCACCAGTTCCTCATAAGTTTTCTCTTATGAGATCAGCTCAAGATCCCAAGCAGTTTGCTCAGCACAAAGGCGAGCTTGCCACTCAGTTTCGAACATCACTCTCAGAGCAATTCGCTCAATCATCAACTGTTCCAGAGTGAGGAACAAATAGGTGTCACGAGTCTCAATCAGCGAGCTGATTACACCTTTCAGTCTTTCAACCTCCAGTGGAGTTTCATCATGCTTATTCCGAGCATGAAGCAACTCTTCCTGAAGATTTACTAGTCTGAGGGCTTCCTCAGTATCCCTCACTCTGAGAGACTCAGTTAGCCGATCATTCTCCCCACTCAGTTGTGCATTCACATCCACTGTGTGAGTATGAGTCTCCTGCAGCCTTGAGAAGTCAACCATCCATTGCTCTAGAGCGAGCTGTAGGTCGAGTTCTCCTGCTGAGTCTGAGCTAAGCTCAGGTGCGTGATCAGGAGAAGAGGCAGAAGAACATACCTCATCATCTGCCATTAGGCAGAGGTCATCATACTCCTCATCGGAGAAGAGTTCAGGGGACCGGCGTCCTGGGCCATCTGAATCTGAGGAATCCTCAGCAATCATTGCTCTCCGGTCTGATGCCCTGAGCTCTCTCTTGGCTCTCCGACCTTTTCTCTCTCGAGCGCTGAGCTCCGGACAATCATACTGATAATGTCCGATCTTCTTGCAGAGGTAGCACTGATCTACATCAAAAACACCCTTTTTGTCAGTGTACCACTTATCTGACGACTCCCTCCGGCTCCCTGATGATCGTTCAGGTTTGGAGCTGGATCTTCTGGGCTCAGCGTCGTCTCTCCTCTTCTCATCTCAGCGCCGATCAGGCTCCTCTCGTTCTCTCCTGGAATCTGAACCCCTTCTCTCTTCTCTCCGGGGGCTCGATCTCCTGGGGCTGGAATACCTGCGATCACGGGTGTCAGTATAAAACTTCTTATACCTACCGAATCGAGAGTTCAGTTTCTCAAAACGCCGTGCCATCAGGCTGTACTCCAGGGCCAGCTCATCCTTGTTCATCTCTTTGAGTGATTTCGAGCCGGATCCAGCCTCAGGCTCAGGAGTAGCTTTAAGAGCCATGCTCTTTTCCTTCTCAGGTGTCTTCTCCTCACTCACCTCCTCACTGACAACACCCTTCTTCTTCCTCTTATCGAGGTCGAATTCCAGAGCCTTTAGCTCTGAGAATAGGTGAGAGTAAGGAATGTTTGTGAGATCCTGAGTGTTCTTCAGCAAGATCACTCCCGTGTCCCGTCTTTCAGGAAGACAGTTCAGGATTTTAGACGACACCTCCCTCTTGGGAAAGTCCTTCCCAAGAGTTGCTAGCTCGTTCATCATCTTAATGAACCGAGCTTCCATCTGATCGATGGACTCTCCCTCTAACATCCGGAAGGCCTCAAACTTCCTGATAGCAAGATCTCTCTTGTTCTCGTTGATCTTCTCTGATCCCTCACTCATCTCCTTTAGAGCACCCCAGATCTTCTTCGCAGTAGTCAGATGCATGAGCCTAACCGAGTTCTCATAAGAAACGGTGTGGTGTATAATGTTCTTCGCAACATTATCCAGTCCGATTTGCTTAATCTGATCAGCAGTACGCGCGGACCTCTCCACAGGCTCATCTCCGGCAGCCGAAACAGCGACATTACCAGCTACGGGCCAGATGGTCTGAAGATTCCTCATAAATCTGATCGGACCATGCTCAATCACCTGGGGCATCTGATCATGGATGGAGTAGAGATGTGCAAGGACCCTGAATTTCCAATAGTCATAATTATCAATAGAGAATTCAGGAAGATTGCCCTCGAGGCGTTTAGAACCGGATGCCATGATATGAAGTTTTCAGAAATAAGATCTATTCAGTTGACCACCAAAAGTTTCTCCTCATAAACTGTTGGTAAACAAAGTCAGTGGTCTTTTGAACCACTGCTCTGATACCACTTGTTGGTCCCAAAACGAGTATAATCAGTGTATGGGGGGAATACACTGATGTCAGATTTTCCCAAAATCTCAGGAAAATTCTCTTTCAGACTTAGTCAGGAAGCTCCTGAAAATGTTCAGTCTACTGATGGTCCTCAGGGGCAGCAGGGACGGATCAGCAATGAACCAGATAAGCTAAGTCAGAGTTGTGCTCTCAGAAGCTCAGTAGAGATAACAATCCTACTGACCGCTCGGAAGCTAGTCAGTTGGGCTACTATCTCAGTAAGCTCAGATTAGTGCGGAAAGTGAGCCCTTAAGTGTTTACTAGTTTTAGTTCTGAAAACTCTATCAGTTTGCTTAGTGAAAACATGGTTAAGGCTGGTGCACATTTTACTGATCAGGATGACAAGTCAGTCCTGATAGTTTTTCAGAAACAATGCAAGTATGCTTCAGTTTAATATGATCACAGTTATGATCCTGAGCAGAATAGTAAATCAGCACACAAGGGTCTTTTTAACATGGTTCGGAGATAACCAACTCCTACGTCCACGACCTGATTGAACTGGAAGCTATCCTCAAAACCCTGAGGATAGGTACTTGGGTTTTACGTGCCAAGGCACACGAATAGCCAACTTCCTCCCTAAGGAACTGACCCCTGAGCGTTTTACAAGTCCCAGTCCGTCCTACCAACCATTTCACAACCTGAGGGGTTTGGTATTCACGTTTTCCAACTATTGTGTATTGATCCCTCTAACAAATCAGTGCTAAGGGTGGGATCAATACTCTAAGCAAAATACAGAATGATTCCTACTACAACACTAGGGAAACTTAAAGTTCAGAGTGTTGCTTCAAATTTGCTTTGAGTGCTTGGAATCTTGAGAATGCTTTCACTTGGAAATTTTCTGTTACCTTGAATGGGGGCAGGGCCTTCTGTATTTATAGGGAGGTTTGAAAAAGATCCGTTGGAGGAGATCCATTTCAAACCTTCCTATTTAGGATAGGTGCAGGTACTGGTTGTCCTTGTCTGACAAAACCCATACCTAGTATGGCAAAGTTTCTGATCCGCCGCCTGCACCTCTGAAAAGCATTAAATGCGCTCAGTCTCTGTACATACGTGTCGCCTTCTAACTGGTCGCTTGTCCAACGACTAGTTTATCGGCATTGACTTTACTGATCCTCGTACATTTATAACACTGAGTTTCTCATTCTTTACTCAGCATAAATGTTTGTCTTATGTTGGAGACTCTGACATTCTTTCTGCTTCATCAGACTTCCATTCGCACGTGTAACCTTTGGGTCTCAGGACTTACAAGTATCAGGTTAACTGATACTAGGTCCAAGTCAGAACTTATGAACATCAGAAGGACGTTCAGCCTGATCAAGGTTACACTGAGCCTTCACTGACAAAGACTTCCCTGAGCATGCTTAGTCTACTCAGTTCTGTCAGGGTCAGTGGTCTTCTTCAGGATGGCTTCTAGGCATCTTCAGGACTCTTACTAGGTTTTTCAGGTTGCAGCTTTAGGTTGACCATCTTCAGGATGATCAACACCTTCAGGGTTGGAACAGCTTCGGACTTTAGACTTCAAGGACGTCTTCATCAGTCTTCACTCCTCAGTACGTTCCCCTTGAACTGAATACCTGTGAATAAAAAATCTATTCTAACCTATCTAATCCTGAGCCTATCATCCTGATGAACTATACTTAGGCAAATTCATCAAGGGGTTTTGGGATCTAATCAAAACACTCAGATTGTCCCAACAAGAAATTAATTACCACTGACACCGAATTTTGGAAAAAGTAATAAATCCCAGAATTTTCGGAAAATAAAAGGTTTGATTGCCAATTTTCTGAAATCAATTTTAGAAATTAGGGATTTATCAAAGTTTTGAAAAGATTTTATTTTTCAAACAAATTTTATTTTAAAAGCATAAGAAGAGAAAACTTATCGAGTAGATGACATGGCAAAATCAGCTAATAAGAAGAATCCTCTAGTAAAACCTTTTCTGCTCATCTGGATCCTCTATGTCAGCTGATATGGGTCAGCTGAAGTAAAGCGGCCTTGTCTTACTCTCATGACTTATACCTTAATCAAGTTAGAAATAACAAGATAGGAAAAAGACACAAAAGAATAAAGAGACATCCAGATTAGCTGATGTAAAGATCAGCTGATTACCTCAGCAGCTTCCCCTTTTGCTAACCAACAGCTGACCACCTAGAAAACCTTTTTCTGCCTTTCTAAAGAACTGCCTCTCTATCTACCATACCTAACTCAGCTACCAATTCTCTGAATCTTACCTCTGCTAAAGGCTTGGTAAGCATATCTGCTCTCTGCTTTTCTGTGTGGATCTTCTCCATCCTGATGTCACCCTTCTCAGCATGGTCTCTAAGGAAATGATGTCTTATGTCCACATGCTTACATCTGGTATGGAGAACTGGATTCTGAGTAATGGCTATTGCACTTGTGCTATCATAAAATATGGGGATCTCTTCTGTGATCACATGGTAGTCCCTCAGCTGTTGTCTGATCCAAAGCAGCTGAGAACAGCAGCTACCAGCAGCCATGTACTCTGTGTCTGTTGTGGAAGTAGCTACCGAGGTCTACTTCTTGGAGAACCAAGAAATCAACTTACTTCCCACAAACTGACATGTGTCTGAAGTTGACTTCCTATCAATCTTGCACCATATATAGTCAGAATCTGAATACCCACTCAGCTGAAAATTGTCATCAGCTGGGTACCAGAGGCCCAGATTGGAAGTACCCTTCAAATACTTCACAATCTTCTTTGCTGCTTCCAGATGAGACTTTTTAGGGTTTACCTGAAATCTTGCACATACTCCTACTGCAAAGCTGATATCAGGTCTGCTGGCAGTAAGATACAGTAGAGAACCAATATGTCATCTATAATGAGTCTGATCTACTTTCTCACCAGCCTCATCTGGTCCATGTTGAAGTTTGCCATCATTGGAATCTTAGCTTCTCTGCTACTGCTGATTCCAAACTTTTCTATGAAGTTCTTGTCATACTTAGCTTGGCTGATAAAGGTTCCATTGGACATCTGCTTCACCTGAAGTCCAAGGAAATAAGTCATCTCCCCCATCATGGACATCTCAAATTTGCTTGTCATCTGTTTGCTGAACTGATCACACACCTGCTTGTTAGGGGAGCCAAAGATGATATCATCCACATAGATCTGCACCAAAATGATATCATCTCCATCTTCTTTCCGGAACAAGGTCTTGTCTATCTTCCCTTTGCTGAGGCCACTGTCCAACAGGAACTGAGATAAAGTATCATACCATGCTCTAGGAGCCTGCTTTAGTCCATATAAAGCCTTCTGCAACCTGTAGACCTTGTTTCCAACTTCAAACCCTGGTGGCTGTTCCACATACACCTCTTCTGCCAGGATTCCATTCAGAAATGCTGATTTGACATCCATCTGATATACTTTGAACCCCTTGAAAACAGCATAGGCCAGAAACAATCTAATAGCTTCTAGTCTAGCTAAAGGAGCAAATGTTGTCTCATAGTCAATACCCTCTGACTATGAATACCCCTGGGCTACTAGCCTTGCCTTGTTTCTTACCACAACATCATTTTCATCCTTCTTGTTCTTGAAGACCCACTTAGTGCCTATGGCCTTCTGATGTTTGGGCCTCTCCACTAGAGTCCAAACTTCTTGTCTTGCAAACTGATTTAGCTCCTCTTGCATGGCTACAATCCAGTTTGGATCCTCAAGAGCTTCATGGATATTCTTGGGTTCAATCAGAGACACATAACAGCTGAACTGAGCACCCAAGTTTAGCTTTCTTCTGGTCTGAACACCTACACTTGGGTCCCTTAAGATCTGCTCAGTTGGGAAGTCAGATAACTTCTTTTTACCCCTCTGAGGTGCCATGGTCTGCTCCTCTTGGGTTTTGTCTGACATTCCCCCTTGGTTAGTGTCAGGAGTCATTGTGCCATCATCTGATGCTGATGAGGGCTTATCAGCTGACTTGGGCTCATCATCTGAATCTGATTCTGATTCAATCCTAGGTACCACTACCTTAATCAGATTTGGCTTGTCTTTCAGATTCAGCTGATCCATCTCATCTGCTTGCTTCTCTTTTCTGTACTCATGAACAGATTCATCAAATACAACATGGGGTATCTCTTCCATACAAAGAGAGACCTTATTAAAGAGTATATAGGCTTTGCTACTTCCAGAATATCCTAAGAATATTCCTTCAGCAACCTTAGCATCAAAAGTCTTTAACTTGGTCTTTCCATTGTCATGGATGAAACACTTACACCCAAAAATATGGACAAAGGAAAGGTTAGGAGATTTACCTTTGTACATCTCATAAGGAGTCTTGCCATGCCTCTTGACTGGCAAACATCTGTTTTGGATGTAGCAAGCAGTGTTGATGGCTTCTGCCCAAAATCTTTGAGAGGTCTGATATTCAGCCAACATGGTTCTAGCTGCCTCTTTGAGGGTTCTATTTCTTCTCTCAGCTAATCCATTCTGCTGAGGTGTTCTGGCAGCTGATGTCTCATGCTGAATACCATTTTCCCTGCAATAGTCAGAAACAACAGAGTTAAGAAATTCAGTACCTTTGTCACTTCTGATTCTGACTATGCTGAGGTCCAGCTCCTTCTGGATCCTCTTGAACAACTCCAGCATCTTGACCATAGTCTCATTCTTCTTGAACAAGAACACTACCTAAGTGAATCTTGTATAATCATGAATAATCACCAGTGTGTACTTCCTTCCACTGATGCTAAGAGGTGAGACTGGTCCAAACAAATCCTTGTGAAGCAGCTGGAGTGCTTTTGCTGTTGAAGTACTCTGCACATCCTTGAATGAGGCCTTTGTCTGCTTCCCTTTCTGACAGGCATTACACTTCTGCTTAGATGCAAACACCTCATTTGGTAGTCCTCTGACTAGACCCTTCCTTGCAACCTTGTTGAGAGTATTGAAGTTCAGATGATCTAATCTCTTGTGCCATAGCCAGCTGACCTCTGAGGAGCTTTTAACAACCAAACATGAGTCAGCTGGACAACTTGCAAAATCTGCAAGATACATATTACCTCTTCTAAGGCCAGTTAGTAGCACCTGCTCATTTAAATCATTAATAACAAGACAAGAGTTTTTAGAGAATCTTATTGAGTATCCCTTGTCACAGAATTGGGATACAGACAGAAGATTGCGCATCAGCCCATCTACAAAGTAGACTTATTCAACTCTTGTTCCTTTGATCAGCAGAGTGCCAACTCCTCTGGTGACTCCAAAGTTATTGTCACTAAATACAACTCTAGGCCCATCAAGCGTCACAAAGTCCTGGAGGAGATGTTTTTCAAAAGTCATGTGCTTTGAGCATCCGCTATCAATGTACCAGACATGGCCCTTAGCTTCTCCTCTCTCTATTGGGCTAGAGTTTGCCTGAAATTAAAATTCAGGCTTTAGGTACCCTTTCTTTGGGTCCTGATTGGTTAATTTCCACTTTCTAGATCCACAGGTAGAGATCATCCTTATGAGGTTTAGGAGATCTCAACCTTCTACCATATTTGTCCACAAAATTCATCTCCTTCAGAGGATCTCTTCTGGGGCAATGAGTGATAACAGCAGTCTTGTAGGTGGGCTGCTCAAAAGGGTAGTTTCGGCTTGAGCCTTTGAATGACTCATATACTTTAGCCTGTTAAGGATTACCTATTTCGGTTACATTAAATGTAACCCAGGGCTGAGGTTTGTTTCGCTTGGGCTTACTCTGTTGAGATGACCCAGGCTTATCATTCCTCTGTTGATTCTGCTGAGGCCTCCTTGTCTTAGCATAACTATGATTTGGATGCCTCTTCTGGTCTTGGGGCTTCTGAGCTTTGGAGTTATGTTGGTTATCAACAGGCTTCTGAGTTTTAGTACTCTTCTGCACTGCTGAAACCTTATGATCACCAGCAGACTTCTGAGCATTAGTGCTCTTCTGTCCAGCTGTTCAGTCAAAAGGTGTCCACACGCAAGTGTACGTGATCGCTATATCGTCGTGGCAAGATTGACCAAGTTTAATATTTATCGAACACAGGGAGATGGGGATTTGTAAGGAAAATCATTGTTTCAATTCGATTGCTAACAAAGCAATAAAGGGGAAATGTATCTATTGTCTACTAATGCGTCAAAGAAGTAAACTACCTATCACCTTGGGTTGCAAAGTGAGAAATGTGAGAGTTATGTGCTAGTGTACTATCCTATGTTTCACATGGTAAGGTATCACTTTATCATGCAATGAGGTTGTGTACAATCAATTGGCAAGACACTCTAACATGCAAAAGGTCTCCCTAATAACACATTAAAGCCTCTAATTGTTCTTCCTATTCACTAATGATAGCTCTCACTATCTTAGGAAATTTATCAAACACTTAACATGCATTGGCCTAATAACAAGAAGATTTAGGAAAATAGCTCTACTCTCGTATGAGACTAACTCCCTAATGGCCCTTATGATCAACTACACATGCAGAGCATTCATACAATCCATCAATGTAGAGAATTGATCATACAACATCTCATAGCATTCAAAAGATCAACATGGTCACCACATTACTCCATATGAATCATACACCGACACATAAAAGTATTAGCCCATGGCTAATTGGAATCTAACTATTGCAATTAAAACTGTAAACATCATGATTATGAATTAAAACAATAGAATTCAAGAGAACTTACCAAATGTAGATGGAATTGAAATGCTATCTTCTAATCCGGAGCTCAAAATCATAAAATGAACCGTAGGAATGTAACTAAGATCATAACTAAGCTAATGAAACAAACAGATTAAAGATCCAATGGATGGATCAAAAGTAATCGTAGAGAGAAGTTTGAAATCTACACTAACCCAACTTGGAAACTACCTCTAACCTCTCTCTAAACTAAACTAAGAACTAACTAATGAAGAAGATGCCTTTGAGAATCTGATTCTTGAGTATTTATAGTGCCCACAATGCTTGGTAGAATATGCCCTTCATTAAACGCGCGAAAAGATGAGAATACCCCCAAAAATGTGGAAATCCGGATAGCCGCTCGGACAACCTCTTGTACTCGCTCGAACGCTTGCCTTGGCTCCTGACCGAGAGCCTGGCTTGTAGTGACCGAGCGGAAATATTCGCCACGGGCCAAACCGAATCGCTCGGTCAGCCTTAGTGGACCGGCCCGGTCGCCAGTTGGGAACCACTCGGTCGCAATGTAAGTGCCGATGTCCGATTTTTTTATAATTCCATTTTCGACCCTACGGCCCATCCAAGCTTCCTAGGGTCTTCCATTGAGTGTATAAAATATTTCCATGGCCTCGGTTTCCATCATCTCATCCCATGTAGTCGGGAATTCCTCATTTGCTCATTTTTACCTATAAAGCACACTTTTCTAGCCAACAAGGGTTAATAGCTCAATATATACCAATATAGGGTCAAATATACATATAAACCTATCAAAAGCATATAGAAATGGATGCTAAATCATGCAATTATGACCCTAATCACCAGCAGAGACCTTTTCTATCCCTCTGCTCTTTTGCCCTTCAGATACAGATGCAGGCTCAGCTGGCCCTTTACCCTTCCGAGGATCCTTAATTAACCCACTGTCACCTTTCTTCTTCTTTTGTGGTTTGGGATAACCAAGACCCCTTTTATCATTCACAGTTTGTGAGGACTCAGCTATTTCAGACACGACATTTTTGCCTTAGTCAGCTGATCCACTTTTAGC
Organism: Prunella vulgaris; assembly: GCA_026898435.1. Lineage (NCBI taxonomy): Eukaryota > Viridiplantae > Streptophyta > Magnoliopsida > Lamiales > Lamiaceae > Prunella > Prunella vulgaris. The sequence continues at coordinate 759,734 of JAPKLY010000123.1, forward strand.
TGAAGCTGCTGTGAATTTTTAATTGTCAGTTCATTCTGCTTGAAGAGTTCATCGAACTTAGCTGTCTGCCGATTATGTTCTTCACTCAAAACAGTGTTCTCAGAAAGCAGCTTTTCTATCAGCTTCTCATATTCCTCACATTTTGCTATTAAGTCAGCAGACTTGTTAGCTTGTGAGTCATAGTTCAGCTTTCAGATTAGAGTTCTCCTCTTCTAACTTAGAACAAACTTTTAAGGAGGATTGGAGATCAGATAACAACTTGTGTATATCTGACTCCATAAAATAGGTAGAAGAGCAAGATGAGCTAACAGAGGTGGTAGGAGAATTTACCTCTTCTACCTTGGCCATAAGGCAGATGTCTTCCTCTGACTCAAAATCAGATGAAGATGAGGATGAGCTAATGTCCTGCTTCTCCTCCTCTGCCAGCAGAGATCTCTTATCAGCAAATCTGCGATCTCTCTTGATCCTCTTCTCTTCTCTTCTCTTTCCCTTGGTGTAAGCTGAGGACAATCATAGCTGAGATGCCCTGGCTTGTTACAAGAATAGCACACACCATCTCCTCCTCTCTTGGGACTTGGTTCCCTCCTTCTCTTTTGAGACTTGTATTTGCTCTCCTGCTCATCTGATGGTCTTCTAGAATCAGATGACTTCTGGTACCTCCTGGAAGAATCACCCTTGTTATTCTTCCAATGAGATCTGTACTTCTGGAACTTGTTTGACATTTTGTCAAACTTCTTGGTCAGCAGAGCAAGCTGCTCTTTTAAGCTCATGTCCTCTGGAGTAGAGGACTTCTCTTGACTATTAGCTGTAGCTGAGAATGCAATATTCTTTGCAGCTGAAGATGATGATGGAGTCTCATCTTCTTGATCTTCTTCTTGAATATCGAACTCATGTGCCTTCAGATGAGATAATAGTGTATGATGACTCATTTCAGATAAGTTCTTGGTCTCCTTGATCACAGTCACCTTCACTCTCCATCTGGGAGTGAGAGATCTCAGGATTTTGTTGTTGATCTCTTTCTCCGAGTATTCTTTTCCTAGAGAGCTTTCCTTATTCAAGATGTTTGTCAGCCTCATATCAAGTTGATCAATTAACTCATCAGCCTTCATCTTGAAAGTGTCAAAGGTGTGAAGAACAGCTTGAAGCTTATTCTCCTTTATCTGATCAGTCCCTTCACACATTCAGGAGAGTTTCTCCCACATCTCCTTAGCTGTCTTGCAGGTTTTGATCTTCTCAATATATTCTTTTGACAGTGTCTCAATTATTTCAGTTCTTGCTACTTGATCCAGATTGAAGAGTTTTCTTTCGGCATCATTTAGTTCACTCTTCTTCTTTTCTGGCTTCCTTCTTTCACTGATCTCTGCTTCCCAGTAGAATTTTATAGGCCCTTCCTCCAGAACATCCAGCATCCTATCATGAATGGCTCCAAGATGATTCTCCATTCTGAACTTCCAGTAATCATAGTCTTCAATGGAAAATTCAGACAGCTTCCTTGTCTTGGATCCACTCTTCTTGTAAGAAGCCATATCTGCAAGTAGTTAGATAAAATGCACACAAGTTTTTCTAAAACGGTTTTCAGGGATCTGTCCAGGTGACCACCAAAAGCTTTCTCAGGCTGTGGTCTATTGGATACACAACTCTGACACCACTTGTTGGTCCCAAAGGCAGGTTTAGAAGAAAGAAACACAAGTTCAAGTCTAGAAGGGGGGGGTTGAATAGACTTGAAAGGTTTCAAAACTTTTTTGTTTTAAGCCTATATATAAAATCAGCAGACTACTTTGAACGCAGTCTGGTTTTATAGAATGTGCGCTGTGAAGTTTGTGCGAAAACATTTTTAATGAAAATCTTTTAGAAGGTTATGTGCACAAATAAGAGCAGAAAAGTAAAGGGCAAGACACAAGATTTATAGTGGTTCAGACAGAAGGTCCTACTCCACTCTCCACAATCCAACTGGAATTGTGGGTCTCTCCACTAACTTTCTCACTCACTTGAGAGAAAAAACTCTCTTACAATAGTTTATGCTAGAATAGCAGTCGACTTCTAACAGCTTCTATAAAGCTTACAAAAGATTAATATGAAAGTATGGTGTTGAGTACGAGTGAAGATTTTGACAGAGTTTCGGCAAGCTTAAACGCGTGTAGATCGATACTTGAAATCTCCACTGACACTCTTATTTATAGGTTCAAATCAACTAGCCGTTGGGATAGACTAGAGATCTGAGATCCTATAATCTCGGTATCAATCAATCATAAGGATTGATTGAATCTCCTTCCTGATTCCCGGAAGTCTTCGCAATCTTCAATCAATCAAGTTAATCCCCTTGATTGATTGATATTCTATTCTGGGAATCTTCTCTTTGTCGCAAGTCAACCCTTAGAGTGATTCCGTAGAATCTGGGTGGAGCACAAGACTCCAGCTGATCTGTCTCCTCAGCTGGTGTATCGGTCTGCTGATACTTGGACCTCAGCTGATGTGCTGGTCTGCTGATGTGCACCTCAGCTGATGTCTTGGACTTCTTCTGGAATAAAGTCCTTGGTCCTTGTCTTGTCTGCGACATGCTCAGCTGATCTTCTGATATCAGCTGATCTGACTCCTCTGATGTTCTACTCCAGGTACTCCAGTGTCAGCTGCTCAGGTCTTCTATCTTCTGGAACCTGCTAAGTCTTCAAAGCTTTAGCTGGTCTTCTTCTCTATGATAGCTTTGGATCTTCTAGACAGTAAGATTTATTCCCCCTTACAAAAAGGCCTATCTAATCCTAACTATTCATCAGCTGACTAACAGGTTCAGCTGGTCCTATTACAGGCTGATTTGTTTTATCATATCATCAAAACATCTAACAAGAATATCCTAACAAACTCAGGGAAACAGTGCGATGAATAACAAGTAATGTTGTGTACACAAGTAATAGCTAGGAAAACAAGTAAATTGTCTTGGATTCTTATCTGCTTTTCACAAGGAATAGTAAAAATCTAACTATCACCTTTTGGAAAGATGAGCAAGTGTGTGTGAGAAGTGCATTAGTGTAATCCCATTATGGTTCATCTAATGCCTATCAATCCTAGCATGCAAGACCCCTTGATTGCTTAACCAAGCCTAAGAGCCCTATTAAGTGTCTAGATCTCTCTACAACACCCAACACTCCAATTGAGTGGTCTTAGCTTCTAAGCAATTCTCATTGACATAAAAGCAATTAAGCAAACACTTGGTGGGCACAAAATTTAATTAAGAGATTCTATGAATTAACTCAATTCTCATTTGTTGCTAACTCATATAGGCTCAAATTATCCAATTGAACATACCAAGCATTCAAACAATTCATCAAATTAGAGAATTAATCAATCAATATCACTAATCATGCATAGGATTAATAGAACACTAAACTACACCATAGTAATCATACACCAATGCAACAAGAAACTAGCTCATGGCTAATTGGGAAGACAAATCAACAATTAAGCAAGTAAACATCATGATTAACTCTAATTTGTAAGAAAATTACAAGAAACTTACCAATTAAGATGGAATTGAAATACAATCCTTCTACCTTGAAATGCTATCTTGTGATCCAAAACTCCAAACGCAAAAACGAAGCGTAGAAATGTAGCTAAGAATAAGACTAATCTAAATAAACGGATCAACGTTATAATGGTTGGATTATAAGAATTTCTAGAGAGAAGTATTAATATTAGCATAAACCCACTAAGTAACTTCCTAATCTCTCTCTAAAACTTCCCTAAGAAAATGGAATAATGAAAAGTCCAAATCTAGATGCTTGGAAATATGATCCTTGAGGTATTTATAGTGTCCATAATGCTTAGACCAATTTACCCCTCATTAAACGAATGAAAAGATGAAGTTGCCCTTAATTTGGTCAAAATCTGAAGGTCCGCTCCGTCATCCTCTTGCAGCAGCTCAGACATGCACGATCGAGCGCTCATCTTCATATGATCGAGCATTGGAGATCTCACTTCCAGAGAATTTTTGCTCGGACATCCTTCTACGGGCGCTCGGTCATCCTTCTGTGGGCGCTCGGTCAACAGATATTTTCGGGCAAAACCTGTTTTCTTCATATCTTGAGCTCTAGAACTCTGATTGACTCGATTCTTTTTGTGTTACGACCCTCTCTTCAAGATCTTTCACATGGTATATCATTTATACCATTTGTATTGATTTAATAAATCCTAAAAATTTATCAAACTTACTCGTTTCTTCACCTTTTTGCTTCATCTTTCCTATAACTTCACAATTCTTTGCAAAATAGGTCAATAATTAATTATACAGCAATTGGTATCATGAATGCAATCAAAACAACCAAGAATTATATCAAAATGAGCATAAATTTGATGCAAATATGACCCTAATCAACCACCAGAATGCGGCGTCTTTAGGATCTCTGTACAGAGAGCGACACATCGTTGTGCCATTAAATGCGTGTGGTGGTCGCACAACACGAGTATAGCGGCGCTGGGCTTTAGATCCATGAACCACTACTTCTAAACAAGCGGCGATATAAGGTACAGTGCTGCTACAGATCTTGAATAACGATGGCAGTCGCACTCCATAGCAATCGGCGTGCGGCAGAGGAGTTTCAGGTGGCAAGGGTTGCGGTGCCCACAGAAGGTAGATGATGCACACATAAACCTGGTCCGATCTAACCACAAACAGAGTCGACGAAGGCAACCCGTGTCTCTGTGATTAGGGTCATAATTACATCATTTGACATCAAGTTCTATATGATTTTGATGAGTTTATGTTCATATTTGACCCTAAAATGTTATACTTTGTACTATTGACCCCGTGTTGGCTAGAAAGTGTGTTTTGTAGTGAAAAATAAGCAAAGACGAGAAGTTTATGACTATGGCGAAGAAAACAAGGTGATTCGAGCATGTGGAGAAGTTAAAATGACTCAAGGGAAGACCCTAGGATGCTCGGATGAGAAACCAAATCAAAAAAGAAGAAGTCAGAAATTGGACGTCACGAGCAAGCTGGAGTCGCGCACCCAGCAAGCCAGAGCCGCACGTCTGCCAGGCCAAACTCGCGCGCATAGGCACGCACATTGGATGTCTCATGTCCGTCATCTCAAGGTCTCGTACAAAGGAAAATTTCCGGATTTCCAGGGGCAGTTTCATCTTTTGCGCGTTTTAATGAAGGGTATTATAGTCCATGCATGGGGAGTACTATATATACTTGAAGCATCAGATTTCCAAGGACAATTCAAAACACTTTCATTCATTTTCATAGATTCTCAATTAGATTAGGGAGTTAAGGGAAGTTACTAAGTGGGTTCTTAATATTTTCTTAATCTTCTTTTTTCGATTACTTTCAATCTACCCGTTGGATCGACGATCCGTTTGTTGTATTAGTGTAGTCTTGATTAGAGCTACATTCATACGGTTCGATTTTCCATTTTGAGTTCCGGATTGCAAGTTGGATTACAATGTAGTAGATAGCATTTTCAATTCCATTGTTTTAGGTAAGACAATTGTAATTTCTCTTCAATTTAGTCTTGATAATGATGTTAGATAGCTTAATTGTTGTTTTGTTTATTCAATTAGTCATGGGCTAATTTTCTTATGCATTGGTGTATGAAACCTATGTAGTAGTTTAGTGATCCTATCAATCCTATGAATGCTTTGTGATATTGAATGATTAATTCTCTTAATTGATGTTATGAATGAATGTTTAGTGTTGTCAATTGGATGTTTAGAGCCCTAGTGAATTAGTAAGACATGAGAATTGAGCTTATTCATGAATATTCTTTATTGAAGGTTGTGCATGCTAGGTGTTTGATGAAATTCCCTTAGGTAAATGAGAATTGTCTAAGAGATTAGTCACCTCAATTAGGATATTAAGGGTCATTAGAGAGATCTAGGTTCTTAATAAAGCTCATGCTTAATTGATCAATCAATTGAACTTGCATGATTAGGAGAGATAGGCACCAAATGAATCATAGGTGGATTACACTAATGCCTGCTTCCACTCTTGCTCATCTTTGGTCAAAAGGTGATACGTAGACTTTTATACTTTGTCAAGAAAGTAGATAGAAAACCCCAAACCTTTTATTATTTTCTTAGATTCGATTCTAAACAACAATCTTACTTTACATTGCCCCGTTTCCCTATGTTCGATAATTTTAACTTGGTCATCTTTCCACGTCTATAACTACCACGTGCACTTGCGTGAGACACCAAATTGGCAAACAAGTTTTTGGCATCGTTGCCGGGGAAACAATCACTTTGTTAAGCTTCTGATGTTTGTTTACATTTTCTTTTCTTTGTTTTTCTTTATTTGTCCTTGATTATTTTTGGTGAGTGTTGATACTTACTTATTTTTGTAGGAGTGAACTCAATTGAAGATGGACAAATACATCCACTACTCGTATTCTCCACAAGACATATATCCTCCTAATTCCTAACACATATCAACCTTACCCATATCAACCACCACCTCCACAAGAAAATCCTTATCCTCCTAATTCATACACATTTCAAGATTCCTACTCTTATGAGGATCCATATTCCTACACCTCTTATGAAGAAGCATACTCCTACAGTCCACCTCCTCCTATGTCTTTCCATCAAGAAGAAACTCCTCCTAGCCATGTAGATGACACTCTATCTCTTATTCTCAAGAAATTGGAAGAGATGAGAATGGAAGATGAAAGGCACTTTGAGAAGACAAACAAGAAGTTTGATCAAATTTGCAAAACTCAAGGTGACCAAATCAAGAGTTTGGAGTTCCAATTGGCTTGTAGTGTGCGAATCGAGAAGTTAGGGCTCCAATTTGAGCAATTTAGCACCCAAGCAAATGAGACATGTGAGGAGAAAGTTGGGGGTATTCTAGATGACGAAAGTGAAAGGGAGTTGGAAAGTATGGGGGAAGAAGGGAATGTGGAAGATGAAGATGATGATGATCATAAGGAGAACAAAGCTCTTTCTATTTGAGATTTATTCAATGTTGAAATTTATATTGGTCTTTCTCATGCTTGCATTGATTATGAGATTCCTATTATTAATGATGATATTGCTTATAAATTTCCTCATTTTGAATTGGTTAGGGATCAAGAAGAAAAGAAGGTTGGACTAGAAGAGAAAAGAGAAGAGAGTGAAAAGGAAGAGCATGAAGATGAAAATGATGAGAGTGAAGAGAATGATCATGATGAATACAAGGACCTTTATGATTCCTTTAATTTTGATAAGAAGGCTCTCTATGGTGAGGGATGAGTTTGAGGAGATCAAAGATCCTTGTGCTCAAGAACCTTCTGATCTTAAGAGCTTTACTAATCCTCTTATTAATTACATTAATTATGATGTTAATCCTCTCTATGATGATAATGAATATGATACTTCCTTTGTTTGCATTGATAGGAATCAAGAAGAGGAAGAGAAGGAGGTGAAGGAACAAGAAGTAGAGGATAAGGAAAGAGATGATTCAAGAGGAGGAAAGGAGAAAGAACAAGAAGAGGTAGATGAATGTCCAATTATGGACATGAGTATATTGAAGAAAAACAACAAGATGAAGTGGAGGATGAGCATTTCTAAACCATTAAACTCTCCACTTGTTCTTTAATAGATAATGTTGTTTATTGTGAGTTTGTCTTGCCTCTTGATAGACTTGATTATAAGATTGAATTGCGGGTCTTCTTGAATAGTTTTGATAGTAGGAGATGGGGGTGGATTGGTTTGAGAAGAAATGAGGATAAAATTGCATGTGCTTATAAGTTCAAATTGATAAGGAAAGTGGGTGTTTTGGGTAGAAATACTACATGTTTCCTTGATTTTGAAACTATGAGATTGATGTTTGATGAGAAGAATGATATATATCCTTAGCCATTTAGCTAACATTGGTGTCGTCCGGCTAGGGGACGTTAAATCCAAGCGCTAGATGGGAGGCAACTCATCCTAAAAAGTTTCTTGCTTATTAGGTTTGCTTTGTAGTTTAGATAGTGTTATTTATTTTGATTTGCTTTATATGAGATAGTGTATTTTCTTACCATGGTTGGTGCATGTGATTTATCCTAGTTTGGGGGTGTTGCCTTTTGGTATATATGGTTTGTCTTGGTTTAGTTGAGCTTGTATATGCTTTTATTGGTCATTGATTCATTACAAATTCTATTTTCATCACTCTTTGCCAAACTTTTAGGATCTTTGATCCGAAAAAGTTTGGGGGGGATGTGTTTGTTCTTCAAATTTTTTATTTGCAATGAAATTTGTGAGCTTGAGAAGGATGTGTTAAGGAAAATTCCTCCTACTTGGCCAAGAAGGAAATTTTCGTGTAAGTAGCAATTCACTCTCCTATTCTTAATCCTAACTCAAGGTATGTCTTTACACTTATCTCTCCCTATTTGTTTCTATTCCTAGGTTTAGTTTGCTTGATTTAGATTGTTATTTTGAGCTTATTGATTGATTCTTGTGGTATGTGATTTGATTTGAGCATTGCATGATCTTTACTTCACTTTTGCCAAACTTTCTAGATCTATGATCCAAAAAAGTTTGGGGTGTCTTCATTTTGCAAATCTCATTGCAATGCTATGCTTTTGTAGATGTTAGTGTATCTTTGATGCTTTGGATCTTGTGCCTAGTTGGATGTCTTATTTTTGCTTGTTATGATTGCCATATTGTTGCTAGTTTTGAGTAGTGATGCATGAGATAGTCTAATTGTTGTGTGGATGTTGTTGATAGTTAATGATTAGGTGTAGTGGACTTATCATTTGATTCATGTCTTGTTTATGGTGTTATTGATTCTATGATTCTTGAGACTTTGATGATTTGAGCATGTTTGATATGATATGAGTCTTGATCACTATTAACTGTGAGGTTTGAGCCGTTATATGCCTGTTTCAATCTTGAATGGACAATATTCTTTGATGTGAGTTCCACACATGTACATGTTACTCTAGAACTTGGCTTGGGTCTTATTTGAGACTACATTAGATGAGGAGTTCACATGATATGTTTTGAGGCCATTTTTTTTTATCTATATTGATTCACTTTGCCCTATGAGCCTACCAATGATATTATGGTCCATTGCTTACCATTTTGAGCCTTTAGACCTTTCCTTTGGCTAACCACACTTTAAGCCATACTTCCTTCCTTTTTGGAACTCTCTTGTCCCTATGATTAGTAGAGTGAAAAGAAGGAAGGAAGGTGGTAAGATGATGAAGAACTTGGTGGCTAAAGTGGAAAGAAATTCTAGTGCATGGATTGATATTCAAAGAATGTGCAAGTGCTAGCAAAGCTATGAGAAAAAAGGTTGATTCCTAAGTGTTGTGAGTATGATCACAACTTGTCAAAAAGGGAAGCTAAATTGCTTGAAAAAGTGTTGATTAGAAAGTGCATGAAGAAGTGAGTGCTTATTGCATGAAGATGTGAATGATCTCTACTTTGATTCCTTCTATGCTTTACTTATCATACTTAGTCACTTAATCCATATATTCCCTTCCTTACCAAAGAGCCAACATTACAACCTTGATAAAGTCCTCATTGATGTGTGAATGATTTGTCATTTCAAGTGGTGGAGAACTTAGACTCAAGCCAAGCCTATGGTAATAGATGTACGTTGTGTGAGGATTGAGAGAACCTCAAACACTTGAGAGATGGGATACACACTTCCTTGTGAGGATCTTGACTCATGGACTTGATTATTTGCTCATTAATTCTTTGTTGATGGTTTATTAGAGGATATTACATTCTAGACCTGCTTGATATTAGGTGATGTTTCTATGGCATTTGATATTGTGCTTGATGCTTCATTGATACAATTATTCCCCTATCTTATCGCTTTGTTGCTCGAGGCCGTGCAATAATCTAGTTTGGGGTGTGATTAGGGTTATAATAGCTTGGCATCCATTTCTATATGGTCTTGATGAGTTTATGTTCATATTTGACCCTAAAATGTTATACTTTGTACTATTGACCCCGTGTTGGCTAGAAAGTGTGTTTTGTAGTGAAAAACGAGTAAAAACGAGGAGTTTATGACTATGGCGAAGAAGACGAGGTGATTCGAGCGTGTGGAGAAGTTCAAATGACTCAAGGGAAGACCCTAGGAGGCTCGGATGAGAAACCGGATCGAAAACGAAGAAGTCGGAAATTGGACGTCACGAGCAAGCTGGAGTCGCGGGCCCAACAAGTTAGTGTCGCGCGTACGCTAGGCCAAACCTGCGCGCCAATTCCCTGGACCGGGCGCATTGGAGGTCGCGCGTCCGTCAGCTCAAGGTCGCGCGCGAAGGCAAATTTCCGGATTTCCAGAGGCAGTTTCGTCTTTTGCGCATTTTAATGAAGGGTATTATGGTCCATGCATGGGGAGTACTATATATACTTGAAGCATCAGATTTCCAAGGACAATTCTACACACTTTCATTCATTTTCTTATATTCTCAATTAGATTAGAGAGTTAAGGGAAGTTACTAAGTGGGTTCTTAATATTTTCTTAATCTTCTTTCTTCGATTACTTTCAATCTACCCGTTGGATCGTCGATTCGTTTGTTGCATTAGTTTAGTCATGATTAGAGCTACATTCCTACGGTTCGATTTTACGTTTTGATTTCCGGATTGCAAGTTGGATTCCAAGAAAGTAGATAGCATTTTCAATTCCAATTGTTTTAGGTAAGACAATTGTAATTTCTCTTCAATTTAGTCTTGATATGATGTTAGATAGCTTAATTGTTGTTTTGTTCATTCAATTAGTTATGGGCTAATTTTCTTATGCATTGGTGTATGAAACCTATGTAGTAGTTTGGTGATCCTATCAATCATATGAATGCTTTGTGATATTGAATTATTATATCTCTTAATTGATGTTATGAATGAATTTGTAGTGTTTCCAAATGGATGTTTAGAGCCCTAGTGATTTAGCAAGACATGAGAATTGAGCTTATTCATGAATGTTCTTTATTGAAGGTTGTGCATGCTAGGTGTTTGATGAAATTCCCTTAGGTCAATGCGAATTTTCTAAGAGATTAGTCACCTCAATTAGGATATTAAGGATCATTAGAGAGATCTAGGTTCTTAATAAAGCTCTTGCTTAATTTATCAATCAATTGAACTTGCATGATTAGGAGAGATAGCCACCAAATGAATCATAGGTGGATTACACTAATGCATGCTTCCATTTTTGCTCATCTTTGGTCAAAAGGTGATAGGTAGACTTTTATACTTTGTCAAGAAAGTAGATAGAAAACCCCAAGCCTTTTATTGCTTTCTTAGATTTGATTCTAAACAACAATCTTACTTTACATTGCCCCATTTCCCTGTGTTCGATAATTTTAACTTGGTCATCTTGCCACGTCTACAACTACCACGTGAACTTGCGTGAGACACCAAATTGGCAAACACTCTGATACCACTGTTGGGTCACTCGCCTTCTCACATGACTCACGTGTTTGGTTTAGGGACTAGGGTTCAGACCACCCGTTTGGTGGACACAAGTCGATGAGAATGAAAGGCACAAAAAACCCTCTATGTAGGATTGCACACCAACACCACAAGCCTCTCTACTCTCTCTCACGATTCACTCGATCACTCTAAGAGGAGAAGCAAAATAGTTTATATATGGTGGTTACAAACTATAATTAGGATTAGAGATAAGTGGGCTTAAGGTTTAACCAATAGGCCAAAATCTAAGTGGGTTCAAGTCCAATATGTAGGTTTAGTAAATTTATGAAAATACAAATTTGCAATCATCATGCATACACACTATCACCATTTAAAAATAAATATTCTTTTAAATATTCATAGTGAATATATATAATAGTGTAGTATATATACACAACAGTGATACTCGAAAAAAGAGTTTGCCGGTACTTTAAACATTTATCCTTTAAAGTAAACACCTCTTTATTCTAATACCATATATAACTAAAAAGAAAAAAACATAGAATTAAATAGACACATAAATCAGATCCCCAATAAGTAATTTTGCAAAAAATATCCAACTCTTCACATAAAGAACATAGGACAGTTTCACAAAATGACTATTTTCTTGATAAAAGTGGAATGACTCAAGTGATTAAAGTAACACGAGTCTTGACAAAATATATTATTATCCCAACACATTAATGTAAAAAGGATAAGTGAAGTAGTTACTATAATTATTTTAGGGCTTCGCCTTGTTCTCATGCATGTGTGAGCTTCCCACGTTTTTAAACTCATTAACGATGTACAATTTATACAAACATCCTAAATATAATGTCTACTCAAATATATTATTTGACAAGTAGTGAATTTCACACACACATATATATATATATATATATATGATCTTAGTAGGAAGGGTAAATCTGCATTCGACTAAGAATGCTCTCAAAATTGTCAGTAGATTTCTGGATTGGATGGGAATGCATCCCTTCATAAGTAGTAACCACAATTCCTTCATCTTTAGAGAGCCTCTGCACTTGCTTTTTCACATTGCAACCTTGATGTGTACACCTGTAATAGCTTCTGCATGCAACAAATAAATTAATAATCAGTATGCGAGTACCATTTGGGTGCACCCGTTGTGCCGTGAAATTGACGCATGAGAATAACTAATACAATTTTGTGCAAACAACTTATATATACTGACGATCTAATGCATTTTAATTAGTAAAATTATTATCTTATATAATTAATGCACTTGAATTGCACAATACAATTAGTGCATAATATTTATCATAAGAGTAGGTTTCTTTTGAACTGAAGTACATATGAACTCATATCACTATTTTATATAATTATTATCATTATTATTCATATACATATTATCACTGTTATAAAAATATGCTTGATTTTTTTAAATAATTTTAAGTGTATATGTATAACAGTGATAGTGAATGCACATAAAATTGATAGAGGACAAAATGGAGTTTTTTTAGTGGTAAACCCTAATTGCCTGTTAGGCAATGTAGGGTTTTTTAGTGGTAGACAATCATATAGTCACAATTTATGTGTGTTATTATATTTTTTAGGACACTATCATAGTGTTTGCAAAAATAGGGCACTATCTGTAGACTTGTAAAATTAAGACATTAACTTTATAAAAACTTGCCAAACTAAAAACTATCTTTACAAACTTGCAAAACTAAGACACTTTCATTGTGTTTTGGATATTTATAGATCAAATTTTATGCATTTGGTCAAAAAATTGGGCTTTATTTGGCCAGCATTATAAAATTTGGCCTTAATTTGCTAAACACAAAAGATAGCTTTTTTCAAATTTATAAAGATAATGTGTTCTAATTTTACAAATATGTAAAGATAGTGTCTTAATTTTACAAGTCCAACAAAAAAAATGTTCTAATTTTACAAACACCAATAAAATAATGTCCTAAAAACAATTTTCCCGTTAAAGATATATGTAAAATTCTTCTCATATACACTTTTGATCTTGTACCTTCCAAAGATCAGTTGCAATGTGTATTTTAAAAATGTAATGGTTTGTTTTCAGTATAAAAGGATTAATTGTTTTAATAAAAAATATGAATTATATTTTATTAAAATGAATAGTATGCATTAATTCCTTAGGAATATAAATATATGAAATCTACTTATCTTTGAGTTTGGGTATTAAGTTGGTGGATCGAGGAGAATAGTCAATCTGATACTTTTTGACAGGAAAAGTAGATAACATATTAATGTTAAGGTAGAGAAATAATGTAAAAAGTAAATCAAATTCTCATTATAGCTTAAATCTTTAAATGAAATGAAAATTATCAAATAATGGTTAGAAACAATGGTTTCACAAATTGTGGGGCAACCCTATAGCTCTATCACAACTTTTACAAATTAATGGCACATATTATTACTAACACACTAAAATTTGTAATGGCAAATATTATTACTCTTACTAGTATTAGTTCTAGTCAATATATATGTATAAACACAAAATAGTCTTCAATCATTTCTCAGTTAAATCAGAAAAATAAGCATTCTACAGCTCTGTTATACTTATAACTAACACAACCACAAATTTTATTCAAATTAAAAATGCAAAAATTTCATGCCTAATTTTAAATTTAATCCTGATTGACCACTTATTAATTCAATTCTAACAGCAAAGAAAACCCTTTAACCACATATCACACGTACAAATAAAAATAATTGAAATATTTTTTTAAATCAATTATTGGCATGATTATAAAAAAGAAAAAGAAAAAAAGAAGAATTAAGAACCTGGGAAATCTGTTGTTCTTGACTGCCTTTTGACCATATTTCCTCCATCTATAACCATCATCAAGAATATCAACTTGGCTTCTCGTTTGAAAGGCGAATCTAGGTTTTCTAGACTTCTTCTCCACTTTGGTCGTCTTCGCCGACTTTTCCGTGATCGGGCCAACAGTAGTAGTAGTATTGGCATGAAGATTTTCCATGATGACGTATCCTTTGTTTGGGTTATAATCATGTTGGATCAGTTCATGGTCATCGTGTGCTTCAGTATTCATCGTCGTCATCATCATCATCATCGGATTTTGTACGAGGGCCGAAGAAGAAGAAGAAGGAGGCGACGATGATGGAAACATGGCTGCTTGAAAATTATCCATAAGGAAGAAATGGAAAATGAGGTGTCCAAGAATTTGAAGAAGAGAATGAATGAGTTTTGATTTGTGGTTATAAAGGTGGGGAATAAAAATTAGTGTTAAATATCAATTAAAGTTGACAAGGAAGCTTGATGACTATGACCTAAATAATTTTCTAGTACTATATGTACCTATTGGGAGTCAAGTTCTTTAAACTACTTATTCAAAATAAATACAAATAAATTTACATACGTAACTTACTTTTATATATAGATATAAGAGTAAGTCTCTTATGCACCAGTTACACCGTGCAATTCAAGTGTATTTTTGAAAAGTTACACCATTTATAACTGAAAAGTTACACAAATTATTACTTACAGCATTAAAGATTCACTTTTCAATAATAACATGTGTAACTTTTCAATAGTATTTTGTGTAACTTTTGAAAATAAAATAGAGTTGCACGGTGTAATTAGTGCATATAATATCTTTAATTTCCTATATATATATATATATGATGCCATATGCTTCAATATATAGAAAGCAAAAATCTTGCGGTTTAAAAGATTTAGTAGCACATTACATATATAGACATGCATACAGTATTATATTGTAATGTAATAAGCTCTATAAATAATTTATAAGTAGGTTTTTTTTTAAGTATTTGGTAAAATAAGATGTGTGATAGCTTATAAAATTTTAAATTATTAAATTTATAAACTATAAATAAATAAATTGAGATATCACAATTTATTTTTTTCACCATTTCTACCCCTTCCACCCGCCTAACCCCGATCCTCACCACCACTCACCCATCTCTATTTCAACATAAAATTTTTATTTTCTATTAAAATTATTTTTTAAAATTATTATAAATTACCAAAGACTGTATAAGTTGTATTAGTCAAATATTTTAACAATCTATAAACTATATCTCTCAAAATAACTTTTAAAATATTAAATTTTATAAAATATTTAAAATAAATTTAACAAACACCTCCTAAATTTTATAATTATACATAGTAGTTTTTGTCAATAAATGTTATAATTAAACCCTATGTATAATCCTGTCAAAAGAAATCCTATGTATAATCAAATGAAGGTTAAGATTATTTAAAAGAATTAGTATTTAGATAGTGCGTCGTCTTTTGACCTCTCGCCCAACTTTATAATTAGATATGTTATTACATGTTTCATTTGATTATAATATAGTGAAATATATCATAATTAATATAATAATATCACATGTGTGAGTACAATATTAATTAATGTGGACAACAGCATGGTGGTTATAGAGTCATGGTTGTTTGAGATAACAAAAATATTATTTTGTTATAAAAGGATATTTCTCACAGGGTCCCCAATTAATACGTAATACTACATACCACAAAAGGATATTTTATATCACGAGCCCCTAGTAAATAATACTACATCTGCAATGGTGATGCAAATTAGGTTTTCATGATTTTTATATTACAATTATACCTTACATATTGATTGAAATTATACTTCATTAGACACATGACACAATGATTCGTATTGGTCTATGCAATAAGATAGTACTTAAAAGTATCACAGTTTGAATTAATACAAAGCAATGCACTATAAATTGAATAAGATAATACTTGAAATAATCATAGTTTGAAATAATGCATTATAACTAATGCATTTTAAATAATCACACTTTGGTATAAAAATTTTGCATAATAATGTAAATATAAATTCAATAAAGAGTTATTCTTTTTCATATATTGTATCTATTTAAAAATATTGTATTATTTTTGTACGAATCTATGACTGACTCATAATACTTTACCTACTTTAATTTATGTCAACTTATTTTTAAAGATCTCCCTATTTAAAATGTGTAGGAATATTGTTTTTCAGTGATTTTGAGTAAAACTAAGTGCATGTTTGCAATTTCTAGTAGAAATGAAAAAGTGATATTAAGTAATTTTAGTAGCAAAATGAAAAATAAGGAGTGTTTTAAATTTAAGTAATTTTAAAAAATGATTAAAAAAACGTGTTTGTAAAAAAAGTGATTCTAAAAAAGATATTGAATACTCCCTCTGTCCCGCAGGAATTTGCACACTTTTCTTATTTGGACGTCCCACACAAATTTGCACACTACTAAAAAAGGAAGCATTGATTTACGTGCACACTCACAAACCTTTACACATATTTACCCATATACCACTACTTTATATATAAAACTATTTTTTCTTAAAAAATGTGCCGTCCCGTAGGGTGCAAATTCTTACGGGACGGAGGGAGTATTATTTTATTGGAGAATGTGTAGAAGTGCTTAAATAGAAGTTAAAAGTTAAAAATTGTTGTTTGACCAAAAGTACTAATAAACACTTAAAATAATAGTTAAAAACATATTTTAAGTATTTTATTTTAAAAAATAAACACTTTTACTTTTAGTGTAGAGTTTGCAAATAACTACTAACTCATAAAACTATATAAATAGTTGCTGACAATTTATAGTGTTGAAAGATAAATGCTTTGCATTAAAAAATGTGACGCTTGAGAAAAGTTTACACATGAAAATACGTTTAAGAGATATATTCTTTTTAGTTTTTACCGATGCAACATAATAATTTTTTGATCAACATCGATAAAAAAAATCTCTTAAAAAGATGTACTTATATTTTTACAGCTGTATTCGAAATAGTATTTTGTTAAAACGATACATAATATTATTAGTGAGAGAGCATAACATCGAATGTTCTACATGTAAAAAACAAAAAAAGCAATTTGTAATATTAGGGGTCTGCAGCACACCCCAATTTGCATATATATATATTAGAAAATCTATCTAACATAAGGCTCATGACCCAATAAACTATATTAATGCAAACGAAAGCACGAACAATAATGTAAATTTATTAATTCTAAGAATACCAGGATAGATGTTGCTGAAATAGAGGTAAACGTGATTAATATTATAATTCCGTTGATTCATCTTGAATACCGGAAGAAGAACAATTAAAACACAAATAAAAAAAATAAACCTAATTTCATTTAATATAAAAAACAACATTCTACAATGATAGTTAGACGTCTATTTATATTAGAAATATAGATATTAAAAATCTTAACAAATCAATTAGAGATACTAAAAATATTAAAAGATCTAACAAATAAACAAAAATCTCAACAATAAAAAATATAATATTGTATATTGTATAATATTTATCTCGATCATATATCTAGAGTAAGTCTCCTGTGCACCAGTTACACGGTGCAACTCTAGTTCATTTTTAAAAAGTTAAACAGTTTATTACTGAAAAGTGTATCTTTCATAGTTTAACTTTTCAGTTATAAACTGTTTAACTTTTTAAAAATGAACTTGAGTTGCACCGTGTAACTGGTGCATATAAGACTAATCTTATATCTATATTGTAATGTCCATATATGTTAATATTTATTTACAACAAAACTAAATTAAAATTATTTATTTCTCACATAATCTGTGTTAGATGATTTTTTTTTATCGGTAAAAATGACACTCCATCCATCCCACTAAGTTGCTCATTTTGTCATTTTCGTCCGTCTCACCATATGTTACGTTGCTCATTTACTTTTTTACATTTTTAAGAAATTACGTACTATTCAATTCTTTATTATTATTTTCAATACTTCATATACTATTTTCATTATTTTTTCACTTTTCTCCATCACATCATCTGTACTATATTAATATTTTTTATACATTTCTTCATACACGTGCCTAAAAGGTATGAGCGACTTATAAAAGAATGGAGAGAGTAGTTGTTAGTAGTTAGAATTTAGTTTATCAAGTCCCCAAATACTCTAAGTATTATCTCTAAGTCAACCATATATCTTCTTTAATTTGTTCCTATGGGGGAATTATACCCTGATCACTCACTCAAGTGAGTAGCTCGATGGTCAGGTGAATAACGTGTTAGATGAAAAATACCTAGAATAAAGAAAACCTAAACAATGAAGGGTGATTTATATATAGGTTCAAAAAAGTCTCTATATTTATAAATATGTGTTTTGCATAAAAAAAATGTTTATGTGCCAATATTGTAAACCTACCTATAAATATAGTGATTTTTTTGAACCGATATATAAATCAGCCAATAATGAATTGCATATATTACGTATTGTGATAATTTAATAGAGTGAAACAGAAAGCAAATGGATTAAAGAAATGTAAGGATGGCATTGGTTGGTGGTTGAGGCGGCGAAGCACGTACAAAATGGGTCAATATTGATGAATGAAAAGGCAGAGTCAAAGAAAGGATGCCATAACACATAAGCACTCGCACGTGTTCCTTGTTTGGACCATTGAATTTGCACCTGGATTTTCATTTTTTCTATTTCCATGTTGCACGTAGTATTAATTGTTAACCTCATTCATTCGTAATTTGACTGCTCCTTAGTCCTTGCGTACCAAACACACTCTTCATTAATTGTGAAGATATGATATCATTAATTTAATTTTTTCATGAATAAAACAAAATTAAACTGTTGGAGGAAGAATTTTATATATAATGATCATGATTAGTATATAAGAAGATATATATTGGATTTAACATTTACTTTATGTGTATTTCTTTTAATTATTACTTTTTGGGAGTAGTATTAATACAAAAAACCTACTCCGATCCCTCCTTCCATCAACACATTTAATATTTGGCCAAACTGATCGTCCCACAATACATGCAATATTATTCAAATTGATCTAATCTCTCAATTCATGCTATATTTTCTTAAAATAAAATAAAATCCTTTTATTTTCTTTAATTATATCCTTTAAACATCTCAATATTACATTATACATCATCACTTTTCATATACTAATTTTCTTTAATATAATTTGAAATAACAAAACTATCCTCAATAAAAGCTAATTTGTTTAATTTAACATTGATAAACAATTTCTAAATTGAAACTTGTGCAAATAGTATATATATTGCACAAATTGAAGGACATAAGAAGTATGTATTATACAAATAGAATACCCCTCAAAACACCCCACCTAATTTTAAAATATAAAATGTTTAAATATAACATCAAATAGTTTGAATTAAGACATATATATAATTGATAATGGTCCCATAAATGGTTAAGGTCTAGAGGGGGGTGAATAGACATTGAGTCCAAAATAAGATTTTCAAACTTTTTAAAAGAAGGTAATCTAGAACTTTACAGTAACCTTTAAAAATTCAAAACAGTTAGTCTACAAGAGGTTTTATAGACCACAAAGGATACAGTTGTGGACTAGAGAAGTCTACAACTGCAGAGTAATAAAAATTGCAAATAAAATAAACAACTTGTAGACAGAATATCAGAGGGATTCTCACACTAAAAGGTGTATTGAGAATACTCTAATGTGTAGCAGAAATAAGTGTAAGTGTTAATGAAAAATAATTTGAACAGACTTAACAGCTGAGTGACTTAAGGAAGTCTACAGCTGTAGTGTCCAGTTCCTTTGTGAAAAGCACAAAGTTTTTATGCACAAATTTAAATACAATGATGAATGTAACAGTAAGATAAATATGCAATACAAAAAATTAAATAAACAATATAAATAAAACAGCAGGGTTTATAGTGGTTCAGTGTCTATGAATAAGACAACCTACATCCACTGTTACACCACTTATGTGCCAAATTCACTAAGAACAGATCACAAAGATCAATACAAATAGTTCCCCCTTAGAACTAGGTTTACTCAGATTCCTATTCTAAAAAGAGACACTATCTTATCCACTCAGAATATAACTCACTAAGAGTTAACAAACCTCACACAGAGATATCTACACTAAGTAGAAATAATAAAACAAGTGAGGGAACAACAACACAAAGTGATTCTTTCTAAGAAAATCCTAACCAACTATCCTATGAATCACAAAGAAAATAAACTCTCTCTCTTCTCAAAATTTGTTGGCTGTAGACTTGCTTAAGTTGAATGCTTGTATGCGCAGGTTGTTGTTATTGCTTCCTCTGAGAACATCTTCTATATATAGATGGAGGGGAGTGACTTATCCCTTGAGAGATTCAAATTTGAATTCTGGATAAGACTCCTCTTTCTCTATAGGCATGTGTGAAGTGGTCCTCATCCTCCACACAGAATAGTACAAAGTGCACTATTTGTCTTCATTCTCAGAGTTCTGGTTGACTTGAATTAGTCTTCATTAACCTCCAGGAACTCTATGAAAATTTCCTCTTAAGTACTCTATAGTGAGTGCAAAATTGCTACACTAATTTGAGCTTAAGGGTCTTGATAATCTTCATTAAGTCTTGAACTTGTACTTCAATCTTCAAACGGATATATCAGCTGTAGAGACTTAAACTTTGCAGTTGTAGGCTCCTGAAAAACATAGAAACTGGCTGTGGAGAAATATTACAACTGTAGGGTCATGTCATGGCTGTAGGGTGATCAAATATACAGCTGTAGACTTTCCTTTCAACTAGTTTTCTAAGCCAATTTTCTTAATTCAAGATGTTAGTTTTAGTTCAATTAAAGTACATGTTTTGCACACATCAAAATCTAAATAAGTACTTAACAATAGTAACTTTTAATCTTTATCTAATATTTAAAATAACACCCTAAATTTATGTAGACACAATTATATATACAATAAGATGAATATAAGTATATAAAATACATATTACATATAAAAATATTAATATATGTCTGTAGGTGATCCGTTCAAGAGTTCGCGAGACAATTTTATAAATATATTACCCGTTTCATACTTGCTTGACTGAGATTAAACTCGTCCGAATGAAGTGAGTTCATTACGGTTAGAACCTGCCCAGGAAGGATCCAAAAAGACACAAAATAAATATATTAGGAAGATCTTCACTATATAAAAACTCAAGTATATTACAATTAAAGCTCGAGTTTCTATAAATTGCAATATTTTATGAATATCAAATTACTAATATAGTTTCTAGTTAAAAGAATTAAAAGGGTAAAATATGTACTAGCATAATAAAAAAAAAAAGAATATACACCATCTTCCATAAAAAAATATGATCACTTACTTGTACGTAATTTAAAATGATATGTTGGAGGATATTATGGGGTATTGTAATGTTTGTTTATAAAAAATGGGTATTTAAGGATGATGTACTTTCTATAAATATCAATTTATTCATAAACGAACCTCACAATACTCCATAATACCCTCCAACATATTACATTAAAATACGTACGAACAAGTGATCATATTTTTTGTAGACGGAGTTAGTAAATTTTAGTATAATGCAAGTAAAAAAAATTACTAGTTTAATATGATATGCAATTTGTAATATAATTATCAACGTTATCAATAAGAATTAATGAAAGTTCGACGGTGCAAAATACATTGTTCATTATAATTCTCATTTTACACTGCCTTCGTTCCTCTTTAAGCCGCCCCTTAGGGTGTGTTTGGTTTACATGACTAAGGTGGACTAAACCTATAGTCCTGCCTAATATTATATTTGGTTTGCAGGACTCAGGCCCATGATTATTTTTTGGCCCGGGATCTAATCCTGACCAATCCTTGTAGAAAGGAATTAAATGATCCCAACTGTTAGGTGTGACTATTTAGTCAAACCCATAGAATTACCTATTTATCCTCAATCTGCTTTGATATAATAGCATTTTAACCTCATTCTTTATCAAAATTTCACAAACCAAACACAATCAATTAAAATCTTCAATTTAGTTTTAAAAAAAAATTAAAATTAAAATTTTCAATCTGAAACCCTAGTTGAAGAACACACCAAATCTCATCTCTCTCGCCGAATTGACGCCTCCAACACAACAACCAACATTGGCACCGGAAATCAATGCCACTGCCTGGAGTTGAAACCACCGTCGTCGCTCGCAATCTCACCACGACCAAACCAAGCATTGCCGTTACACGCTGTCTATCGATGATTCACCATGGCCAGGAACCGTCGCACCCCCTCTCGATCGATGCCAACCGCACGAAAGCCGCCACTATTTTCCGATCTGAATTCACCGATGCATCACTCCTCTTTTATCAGTGCAAAAATCGCTCATATACAAAATTTCCACTGGCTGCAGGGTAAGCGAGAAAAAGGATTACGCCTAATATTTTCTTAGAACATCAAAATTGGCATTTGATTCTTGTGTTTCAATTTGGAATCCCAACGTTTTCTTGGAACATCAAAATTGGGGGTTTATATGCCCTGATGAGAATTTGAGTTAATTTTTAGATTTAGTTTAGATTATAATTTAGTAATTTATATAATATGTGAGGTAATATTGACATTGTCTGTATATATCCCATTTAATTCTGCAATTTCTTTTTACATAGTGCAACACATATCCTACCATCCAAACATAATAATTCCACCTAATCCAATCCTATTTGATCCAATCCCAATTAATCTATTTGGTCCAGTGAACCAAACGACCCCTTAGAGAATTACACAGATTTAAAAAAAAAATCCCTCCTTACGAAAATTTGCACTCCTTAAATTTAATTTTTTTCAAGAAAAAAGATTTTTTTAAAATAAAGTAATGATATATGGGAAATATATGTGTATAATTATATGAGTGGACATGCAAATCAATATATTTTTTTTTAATAGTGTGCAAATTTTTGTGAGACATCAAAAGGAAAAAAAAAGTGCAAATTCCTATGAAACATGGGGAGTATTAAAAATATAAAGAATGTAAAGAATATTGGGATGTGATGAGAAAAAAAGTAAAGAAATAAATAGATAAAAGTTGAGGGGGAATTTACAGATGGATTCACTATTTAAGAGATATTTCAAAATAGGTTTACCAAAAAGTCAAACTTACAAATAGGTTCACCTACACACATGCACAAAATTATTTGCACAAACACACAAAATTGTTTGCAGAACAGACAAAAAACGTTTGCATAACAAGCTAATTTTGTTTGCACACCAAATCAAATTATTTTTTTGCTCAATAAGCCAATTTAGTTTACAGAACAAGTCAATTGAATTTTGCACAATAAGCTAAATAATTTGGCAAAGAAGCCAATTTAGCTTGCCATTACAAATCAAATTATAGGTTTGCACAACAAGCTAAAAAATATGCAGAAAAGAAAAATAAAGCTCTGCACAAATGAGAGATAAAACTCGACACCATTATACAACTTACACACTGTTCACCTCCAAAATCTTAAATTTACATCTCAAAATTGAATATAAAATTTCAACATAAACAAAAATCCATCCGAAATAACAGAGCCATAAATTCAATTTGTACACTTCTTCGTCGTACAGGGCACTTCCAAATTGTAGATATCTTCATCAACATCCAACCCACAAACATCGTACAACCTGCAATTTGTGACTGCAACATCCATAGAATTTTTTTTAAAGATCTATAAAAATCACAAAACACACTATCCCTCTCTCAAAATCCAGAGCATAGATGAACAAGAACTCATAGAAAGTCATTAACCTAAAAAAAATTCAAAAATTGGAGCTCTCATCTATACAAAAATTACAATAAAACCCTCATTATAATTGAAGATTTGCTCACATCTTCAAATCAAAAGCCCCAAATTCGATGGAAAAGAGCCCTAAATTGAAAGCCACAAAATCAACGAAAGTAGAACAAAGGCATGAAGAGAGAGAGAGAGAGAGAGGGAGAGAGAGAGAGTACCACCTTGAAGCTCGCTAGTCGATGATATTGACGTCTGATTAGGGTCATAATTGCAAGTTTTTAGCACTCATTTCTATATGCTTTTGATGATATTATGTTCATATTTGACCCTATTATGCGATACTTTGTGTATTTAACCCTTTTTGCTAGAAAGTTGTGATTGTAGGTGAAAACGAGTAAAATGAGGAAGAAACGAGCAAGATCGAGAAAAGTCTGAATTTTGGAGTTGAGCAAAATGGAGAAATTAATATTCCATGTGGAAGAGCTTGAAGAGAGAATCACAACGAAAGAAGAATCGAGTCGATCGGAGTTCTAGAGCTCAAGATATGACAAAAATGAGGAAGTCGCGCATCAACCGAGACTAAGGCCTCGGTCGACAGGACCCCTTCAGCAGAAGGCAGGAGTCGCGAGACCAAGTTACCTGGAAAGACACGCATCGACCGAGTAGGCTGTCGACCAAGCTCGGACGGCAGACGCTCAGCTCTTGCGCGATAAAATGCGCCCTTGTCGAGCAAGCTGTCGACCAGCTGGTCGACAGTTCTTCAGCGACAGAAGTACAAAAAGTCCAAAATTTCAGGGCTATTTTTGTATTTTCACGCGTTTTAATGAAGGACATCTTAGTCAATGATCCAAGGGCACTATATATACTTCCTTCTCAGATTTTCAATAAAACTTTTATCATTTTCTTTGATTCACTTACATCATATATTCTCTCACTAGATTAGGAGAAGTTAGAGGTAGTTTCCAATTGAGTGTTCTTAGATTTCCAATTATGATTTCTACGATTACTTTCGATCTACCGTACGGATCTTCAATCCGTCTTTTCCAGCATTCTTAGTATAGCTCAAGCTATATTTCTACCGTTCGGTTTTCAATTTCTATTGTCGGATCGATTTTTAGCTTCTAGAGGTAATCTTGTATCTTTTTAATTTCCTTGTAATAGGTAAATTCTTGTATACTCTTTTTAATTCCTGCATAATGATGATAGTAGTTATTTCAATTTCTCTTTTGTTCACTAAATTAACCATGGGCTAATTCCTTTGTGTGTTGGTGTATGATTCCTATGGATTAGTGTGGTGTTTATGTTGATCTTATGAATGGTTGAGATGTTGTATGATCAATTCTCTATTTTGATGGTTTGTATGAATGCTTATACGCATAATTGATTGTATGGGCCATTAGGACTTAGTCTCATACGAGAGTTGGGCTATTTACCTAAACATTCTTGTTAGTAGGCCATTGCATACTAAGTGTTTGTTAAAATTCCTAAGATAGTGAGAATTATCTTAGAGAATTGGTAATACAATTAGAGGCTCTTATGTGCATCTAGGGAGACCTTTGCATGTTAGAGTGGCTTGCCTATTGATTGTACAATACCTCAATGCATGAGTAAGTGATACTTCACCACATGAAACATAGGATAGTACACTAATACACTTCTCACACAACTTGCTCACTTTGTGAATCAAGGTGATAGGTAGTTTACTCGTTTGACGCACTTGTAGACATAGATACCATATCCCCTTTACTTGCTTTGTGTTTTCGAATTCGGAACGATTATCTTACCTTACAAATACCCCTCTCCCTGTGTTCGATATAAAATAAACTTGGTTAAGCTTGCTATTACAATAACGATCGTGTACACTTGCACGTAGACACCGAATAGGAAAATAAGTTTTTGGCGCCGTTGCTGGGGAGTCGGCGAGTTTGTTTGGTTGTTTGATTTTTGTTCTTGTTTTCGATTTTGTACTATTTTGTGTGAGAAGTTTTGATACTTGGAAATTCATGCAGGATTTTGAGAAAGAAAGATGGATCGATACAACAACTCTTCATATCATCCACCAAATACTCAACCTTCTACATCATATACTTACCACCCTTACACCTATTCCAATGAAGGATCCTACCAACACAATCATACATCCTATAACTCTACACCTACCACATCTTATCACCAAGGAAATTCCACTTATCTCAATGAAACACTACAACTTATACTCAAGGAACTTGACAACTTAAGAAGTGAAGGACGAAGGTGTTTCGAGGATACAAACTTAAAGTTTGATGCAATTTGCCGAGACCAAGGAGCTAGACTAAGGAGTTTAGAAGTACAAGTGGAGCAAGTCTCAAGAAGATGTGGACAAAGGGCCCGGGAATGCAAATCTTTCTTGATCGAAGCTCAATTGAGAGAAGTGTGTAGTGCTATTGAGTTAAGAAGTGGAAGAAGATATGAGGGACCAAGTGTTCCGAGTTGTGATGAGGATGGAGAAAAGGGGATAGAAGATGAGAGAATTGATGATATAGATATGGGAGTTGGTATGGAATGTCATATTCCAATAAGCAAGGAAGATGGGAAGGAAGAAGAAAGTAAGGTGGAAGAAGGGTTAGAGGAAGAAGGAGAGCAAGGAAGAATTGAAAAGGAGGAAAGCTATGTTCCTAAGTGGAAAAGAGTTCGAGAAGAGAGAGAAAAGAAGAATAAGGTAGAAGTCGATGAATGGGGAGTGCCAAGACGGTAGTGCCCATTCCATATCCTCAAAGGTTTGCCAAGAAGAAGCTTGATGATAAATTCAACAAATTCCTAGAAGTTTTCAAGAAGCTTTATATAAACATTCCTTTTTATGAAGCCTTGGAACAAATGCCAAGTTATGCAAAGTTTATGAAAGATCTCTTTGCCAAAAGGAGAAGAGTGGAAGAGCCGGAAATGGTGAAATTAACTAAAGAGAGTAGTGATGCTTTGACAAGGAAGCTCCCTAAAAAAGAGAAGGATCCGGGATGCTTCACAATTGTTTGTGACATGGGTAACAATGTAGTACACAAAGCCCTATGTGATCTAGGAGCAAGGATCAATTTAATTCCACTCTCGATTTTCAAAAGCCTAGACCAAGGACACTTGAAGGGAACATCCAAAACACTCCAATTGGCGGATGGCTCAACTACCATTCCTAATAGCTTTATAGAGGATGTACTAGTTAAAATCAAAGATTTCACATTTCCAGCGGACTTCTATGTTCTTGATATGGAAGAAGACAAGGACATTCCTCTCATCCTAGGAAGGCCTTTCTTAGCTACCGCCCGAGCGGTCATTGATGTCTATAATGGAGAGTTAACTTTGAAGCTTGGAGGAGATGAACTTCACTTTTCTATCCAAGATGCTATGAAGCATCCAAGGGAGAATTCCTCTTGTAACTCAATTGATGTTGTAGAGCTTTGTATACAAGAAGCTTATGAAAATGCTGAAATTCCTTTCTTTACTTCTAACTATGAGATTCCTAACTACAATGAAGCTAAAGAAAGTGATTGTCTTGTTGTTAATGATATAGGTGATGAAGATGAAGGACCCATGAACACTCAAGAGAGGGAGATGCTCTTGGAAATTAAAGAGGAAGAGATAGCAAGCAAGGACAAGGAAGATGAAGCGAGGATTGCATTAAAGCCATTGCCCGATCACCTTAAATATGCTTATCTTGACGAAAATGAAAGAAATCCGGTAATCGTATCCTCTTCTCTTCAAGGTGATGAACTTAAGAAATTGCTTATTATGCTTAGGAAACATAAATCGGCTATAGGTTGGACGGTGGATGATCTTAAGGGTGTAAATCCTTCATTATGCATGCATAGAATACGTCTAGAGGAAAATGCTAACCATTAGTTCAACCACAAAGAAGAGTGAATCCTATAATACAAGAAGTTATTAAGAAAGAAGTGTTGAAATTACTTGGAGCGAATATGATTTTCCCAATTAGTGACAGCCCTTGGGTGTCACCCTTGCATGTAGTGTCTAAAAAGGGTGGAATGACTATCGTAAAAACTGAAAATAATGAAGTGATTGCTACAAGGGTTGCCACGGGTTGGCGAGTTTGTGTTGATTATAGGGAATTGAATAAGGCTACTTGTAAGGATCACTTTCCCTTTCCTTTTATGGACCAAATGTTAGATAGATTGTGTGGTTATCGATACTATTGCTTCCTCGATGGCTATTCCGGATACAATCAAATCATGATTGCACCGGAAGACCAAGAGAAGACTACTTTCACATGCACCTATGGAACGTACGCTTGGAGACGCATGCCCTTTGGGCTATGCAATGCTCCAGCTACATTCCAAAGGTTAATGATGTCGATATTCCATGGGTTAATTGAGCAAATTATGGAAGTGTTTATTGATGATTTCAGCGTTTTTGGTAATACCTATGATATATGTTTATCTAATCTTGAGAAGGTGCTAATTAGATGTGAAGAGGCGAATTTGGTGCTCAATTGGGAGAAATGCCATTTTATGGTAAATGAAGGTGTTGTTCTTGGGCATCACATCTCCTCTAATGGGCTGCAAGTTGATCGTGCTAAGGTAGTAGCTATTGAGAAGCTACCTCCGCCTATAAATGAGAAGGGAGTAAGATCTTTTTTGGGACATGCTGGATTCTATAGTAGATTTATCAAAGATTTTTCTAAATTGTCTAAACCCCTATCTCGTTTGCTTGAAAAAGATGTGTTGGGACAATCTGAGTATTTTGATTAGATCCCAAAACCCCTGATG
>JAPKLY010000123.1:788408-805314 GCA_026898435.1 Prunella vulgaris
CCCCCCCCATACACTGATTTAACTCGTTTCGGGACCAACAAGATGTTCCTTTTAAATTTGATGACAATTGTTTGAAATCTTTCAGGTTGCTTAAAGAAGGCTTGGTGAGTGCACCAATCTTAATTACCCCCAATTGGAATGAGCCTTTTGTTCTTATGTGCGATTCGAGTGATTATGCTATGGGGGTGGTGCTAGGCCAATTAAGGGAGAAAAGATTTCATGCAATCTATTATGCTTCAAAGACCTTTTCATCGACTCAATTGAATTACACCACTACCGAGAGAGAGCTTTTGGCCATTGTATACGCCGTTGAGAAGTTTCATCCATATCTAGTGGGGACGAAAACCATTGTCTACATGGACCACTCGGCTATCAAGTTCTTGATGACGAAGAAGGATCCGAAACCTCGGTTGATTAGGTGGGTGTTGCTCTTACAAGAATTCGACTTGGAAATTAGAGACAAGAAGGGTAGCAAAAATTTGATAGCCGATCACTTGTCAAGATTAGTGAGAGGGGATGAGGCTTTAGAAGAGAAAGAAGAGATACTTGAAAGCTTCCTCGATGAGCGTATTTTTAGAGTTGAAGGAGAAAAAATTTGGAAGATGGAAGATGAGGCTCCATGGTATGCCGACTTTGCTAACTTCTTAGCAAGTGGAGCAACTTCTTATAGAATGAATTCAAATGCAAGGAAGCGGTTTTACAAGGAGGCACATCGTTATATTTGGGATGATCCATATTTGTATCATCGATGTGCCGATTCCATGATTAGGAGATGTATTCCGGATGAAGAGATTGAAAGTGTGCTTACACATTGCCATTCGTTGCCTTGTGGAGGACATTTTGGGTCCATCAAGACGGCGCAAAAGGTATTTCAATGTGGTTTTTATTGGCCTTTGGTTTTTAAAGATTGTCACATGTTTGTTTCCAGATGTGATAGCTGCCAAAGAGTTGGGGGGGTTGTCAAGACGTGATGAGATGCCCTTGAATATTTTTCAAGAAGTAGAGGTTTTTGATGTATGGGGTATTAATTTTATGGGACCCTTCCCATCTTCTCATGTCTATTTATACATTCTTTTGGCTGTGGATTATGTGTCGAAGTGGGTGGAAGCAATCCCAACAAAGTTCAATGATGCAAGAGTGGTGATGGAATTCTTAAGGAAAAACATTTTTGCTAGATTTGGTGTGCCAAGATCGTTGATTAGTGATAGGGGTACTCACTTTGTTAATAGAGCGTTGGGGAATTTACTTGTAAAGTATGATATGAAGCACAAGATCTCCACGGCCTATCATCCCCAAACTAATGGATTGGCGGAAGTGTCAAATCGCCAAATTAAGCTTATCTTAGAGAAGACCGTGAGCTCTAATAGGAAAGATTGGGCACTTAAGTTGGATGACGCGCTATGGGCTTATTGTACGGCCTTTAAAACTCCATTGAACCTTTCTCCTTACCAACTTGTATATGGTAAACCTTGTCATTTGCCCGTTGAGCTTGAGCATAAAGCTTATTGGGCCACAAAGAAGTTGAATTTTGATGAGAAAGCGTGTGGGGAGAAAAGACATCTTCAATTGTTAGAGTTGGATGAATTTAGAGATGAGGCGTATGAAAATGCTAAGATTTTGAAGGAAAGGACTAAGAGATGGCATGATGCTAATATAAAAGAGAAGTCCTTTAAGGTGCTCGATCAAGTCCTTTTGTTTAATTCAAGATTAAAATTATTTCCCGGGAAATTGAAGTCAAAATGGAGTGGGCCCTTTACAATATCAAATTGCTTTGCAAGTGGATGGTACAAATTGATGAATGATAAAGGGGAACTCTTCTATGCTAATGGGCATCGTTTGAAGCTTTACCATAATTCCATGCCAAAAGAAGTGACAAACTATTTGAGCCTTTGTGATGATGAGCCACCATGATTCGAGCTTACGAGTCATCCGGCTAGGGAACGTTAAATCCAAGCGCTATATGGGAGGCAACCCATCCTTTTATTTGTGTTAGGATTTTATTGTTTTTGGTCTAATGGAGTGTGTTTTGATCTTGTAGGTGTGTGTGATCCAAGGGGGTACCCTTATAATATCATTGCTCAAGGGTGAGGTATTATATTCTTTCCCTTTGTGAAATGCTTGGCATTGCCAAGTTTGGGGGTGTACTTCTTAGGTAGTTTTCTCTTGGTATTTGTGCTTGTGATGGATTATGATGATGATGGATCTTATTGCTTATTTGATGATGTTTTGCTTTGCTTATTTGATGATGGTTATTAGTTTTGAGCTTTATTGTGCATTGCATGATTCTTGCCTCCACTTATTTGCCAAACTTTTTAGACCCTTGGTCCAAAAAAGTTTGGGGGGGTGTGATCGTTTCGTCATTCTCATGGCAATGCTATTTTTTAGATTGATTTTTGGAAGTATTCTTATGCTTTGATGCTTATGGTGTTGATGAGCCCTTGTTTTGCTTGTTATTTTTTGCCATATTGTTGTTTGCTTTGAGTAGTGAATGCATGAGATATGCTTATTGTTTTGTGGATAAGTTGATAGTCTTGATTAGTGTAGTGGATTTATTGCTTGATTCTTGTCCTATCTTTGATACTTTTGATTTCATGAATCTTAAGATTTCATTGATATGAGCATATTGATATGATTTGAGTCTTGATCACCTATACCCGTGAGTTTTGAGCCATATTTGCCCGTTTCAATCTTGAACGGATGACAATGACATTTTTTTTTATGTGAGTTCCACACATGTGCATTATACTCTAGAACTTGGCTTTGGTCTTATTTGAGGCTACATTAGATGAGGATTTCACATGATATGATATGAGGCATTTTCTTTGATCTATATTGAGCCACTTTGCCCTATGAGCCTACCATTGATATTGAAATCCTTTGCTACCCATTTTGTGCTTATAAACCTTTCATTTGGCTAACCACACTTTAAGCCATTTTCCTTCCTTTTTGGAACTCTCTTGTCCTTATGATTAGTAGAGTGAAAAGAAGGAAGTAAGATTGGTGATATGATGAAGAAATTGGTGGCCAAGGTGGAAATATATTCTATGCATGGATTGTTATGAAAAGAAGGTTCAAAGGCAAGTGCTTGCAAGAAATTGAAAAAAAAGGTTGACTTTTCATGAAAATTTGGTCAAGTTTGACTCAAGTGTTGTGAGTATGTTCACAATTTTGCAAAAAAAAGGGGAAGAATGATTCTTTGAAGTGTGATTTTGAAAGAGCATGAAGAGTGCACAATTGCATGAAGATGTGAATGACTATTACTTGATTCCTTCTATGCTTTACTAATCATACTTAGTCACTTTTATCCAAATGTTCCTTCCCTACCAAAGAGCCAACACTACAACCTTTAAAAGTCCTCATTGATGTGTGATTGATTTGTCATTCCAAGTAGTGGAAAATATAGACTTGAGCCAAGCTTATGGTAGTGTTTGTATCATTGTGTGATGAATGAGAGAGCCTAAACACTCGAGGGTTGAGAGAAAATACTTATCTTGAAAGGATCATGACTCATTGATTGGATGTTGTGCTTATTGATTTGATTTTGATAGATAATTGGATGATATTGTATTTTAGATTTGCTAGATATTGAGTGATGATTCTATGGTATTGATCTTGTGCTTGATGCTTCATACATACAATTATTCCCCTATCTTATCGCTTTGTTGCTCGAGGCCGAGCAACAATCTAGTTTGGGGGTATGATTAGGGTCATAATTGCATGTTTTTAGCACTCATTTCTATATGCTTTTGGTGATATTATGTTCATATTTGACCATATTATGCGATACATTGTGTATTTAACCCTTTTTGGCTAGAAAGTTGTGATTGTAGGTGAAAACGAGCAAAATGAGGAAGAAACGAGCAAGATCGAGAAAAGTCCGAATTTTGGAGTTGAGCAAAATGGAGAAATTAATATTTCATGTTGAAGAGCTTGAAGAGAGGGTCACAACGAAAGAAGAATCGAGTCGATCGGAGTTCTAGAGCTCAAGATATGATAAAAATGAGGAAGTCGCGCATCAACCGAGACTAAGGCCTCGGTCGACAGGACCCCTTCAGCAGAAGGCAGGAGTAGCGCGACCAACTTACCTGGAAAGACACGCATCGAGCGAGTAGGCTATCGACCAAGCTCGGACGGCAGGAGCTCAGCTCTTGCGCGACAAAATGCGCCCTTGTCGAGCAAGCTGTCCACCAGCTGGTCGACAGTTCTTCAGTTCTTGGGCGACAGAAGTACAAAAAGTCCAAAATTTCAGGACTATTTTTGTATTTTCGCGCGTTTTAATGAAGGGCGTCTTAGTCAATGATCCAAGGGCACTATATATACTTCCATCTCAAATTTTCAATAAAACTTTTATCATTTTCTTAGATTCACTTACATCATATATTCTCTCACTAGATTAGGAGAAGTTAGAGGTAGTTTCCAATTGGGTGTTCTTAGATTTCCATTTATGATTTCTGCGATTACTTTCGATCTACCGTATGGATCTTCAATCCGTCTTCTCCAGCACTCTTAGCATAGCTCAAGCTACATTTCTACTGTTCGGTTTTCAATTTCTATTGTCGGATCAATTTTTAGCTTCTAGAGGTAATCTTGTATCTTTTCAATTTCCTTGTAATAGGTAAATTCTTGTATACTCTTTTTAATTCCTGCATAATGATGATAGTAGTTATTTCAATTTCTCTTTTGTTCACTAAATTAGCCATGGGCTAATTCCTTTGTGTGTTGGTGTATGATTCCTATGGATTAGTGTGGTGTTTATGTTGATCTTATGAATGCTTGAGATGTTGTATGATCAATTCTTTATTTTGATGGTTTGTATGAATGCTTATATGCATAATTGATTGTATGAGTCATTAGGACTTAGTCTCATACGAGAGTTGGACTATTTACCTAAACATTCTTGTTATTAGGTCATTGCATACTAAGTGTTTGTTAAAATTCCTAAGATAGTGAGAATTACATTAGAGAATTGGTAAGACAATTAGAGGCTCTTATGTGCATCTAGGGAGACCTTTGCATGTTAGAGTGGCTTGCCTATTGATTGTACAATACCTCAATGCATGAGTAAGTAATTTTTCACCACATGAACATAGGATAGTACACTAATACACTTCTCACACAACTTGCTCACTTTGTGAATCAAGGTGATAGGTAGTTTACTCGTTTGACGCACTTGTAGACATAGATACCATATCCCCTTTACTTGCTTTGTGTTTTCGAATTCGGAATGATTATCTTACTGTTGGTCCCAAAGGCAGGTTTTGGGAAGAATACACTTGAACAAGTCTAGAAGGGGGGGTTGAATAGACTTGTAAGGATTCAAAAAACCTTTTTCAAATTTACTGATTTATTCAAAAAAATCAGCAGACTACTTGAGGTAATCTGAATTTTGAAAATAGTGCGCTGCGTATAGTGCGGAAACGTTTTAAGGAAAATATGTTTTTAAGTGATGTGCACAGATAAGAACAGAAAGAAAATACGAAGAGACACAGGGGTTTATAGTGGTTCGAACCAACTGTCCTACATCCACTCTCCTCAATCCAACTTGGACTTGAGGGGCTCTCCACTAACTCACTTACTCACTTACTTACACAACTTTTGAGAGTACTACTCTCTTTACAACTTGTCAATGCTATAATTGCAATTGACTTCTCACAGCTTCTACAAAGCTTTTACAAAGGATAAATATGGATGGTATTTTTGAGCGTAAGTGATAAAGCTGACAGAGTATTGGCTAGGTTAATGTGCGTGTAAATCCAATACAGAAATTATCACTATTACTTTAATTTATAGGATAAAATAACTAGCCGTTGGGATGGGCTAGAAATCTGAGATCCTATAATCTCGTATTCAATCAATCATTGTGATTATTTGAATTTCCTTCTTGATTCCCGCCAGTCTTTGCGATCTTTAATCAATCAAGTTTGTTCCCTTGATTGATTGATCTTCTATTCTGGGAATCTTCCTTTTATGTCGCAAGTTAACCCTTCAAATTGATTCCGAAGAATCTGGGCTGAGCACATGACCTCAACTGATCTGTCTCCTCAGCTGGTGTATCAGTCTGCTGATACTTGGACCTCAGCTGATGTGCAAGTCTGCTGGTGTGCACCTCAGCTGATCTTCTTGACTTCGTCTGAAATAAGTCTTTTATCCATGGTCCTTGTCTTGTCTGCGACGAGCTCTCAGCTGATCAGCTATTCTTCTGATATCAGCTGATCTGCTCATCAGCTTATCGGCTGATGTAAACTTCTCTGATGATCTGCTCTCGATGCTCCAGTGTCAGCTGAATAAATCTTCTGTCTTCTAAAATCGGCTAAGTCCACAAGGTCTCAGCTGGTCTTCTCTTCTATGAAAGCTTCGGATCTTCTAGGCAGCAAGGTAGGTTCCCCCTTACTCGAACCTATCTAATCCTAACTACTCATCAGCTGACTAACATGTTCAGCTGGTCCTATTACAAGCTGATTTGTTTTATATCATCAAAACCAACTCAGCTGATCTCAACAGATAAACATTTTCAGTCAAAATCAAGATCACATAGGACAGAAAAGAAGATCTTTAATTAAGATCTTTTAGACAGAATCAAAACGCAGCTGACAACAAGTAGTTGTCTGGAATCATAAAGATTTATTAATAATAATCAAGAGAGAAAAAAACAGACAGAAGTAAAGATACCTAATCCTCAGCTGACTCAGCTGGACTATTACATGAGGAGCGGTCTTCTGCTGCTGAGCGGAACTTGCAACCAGTCTAAGAATCTCTTCTCTATTTCCTTCAAAGCTGGCAGAGAGTTGTCAGAAAGCTGATGGAAGAGTTGAGTGATCTGCAGCCAATGTTTCCTGATTTCCACCCAATCTATCTTTCCACTCACATCAGTTGGAGTAGGAAGATATTCAATCTCTGGCAACTCTGGCTGAACCTCTACCTTAAGCATCTCTTCTGTGATAGCTCTGAAGAACTTAGGAAAAGTTTCCTTCAACCAATCTCTGAACTCAACGTTTTTATCTCTCTCTCCTCTGGTATCTTCTCCTCGGAGAACATAGAAGTGGATCATAGTTTTGGCTTTTATGGTTTTCCAGAGATCCACCAGCTCATCAGACAATTGATTGTAGAACATATCAATTGGTCCATCAACTAGAGGCTCATTTGGATCTCTGATGAACTTTCCACTCCTAGTCCTGCACCCTTGAGCTACTGCTTTCCCTTTCTTCTTCAGCTTCCTCTGATATCTCCTCTCAAGCTCATCATTTATCTCCCTCTCCTGCCTCTTCCTTCTCTCCTAAGGGGTTTCTTTCTCAGCTAGCTGCAACTCCTTAGCCAGCTTTTCGTCCAGATCAGCATTCATAATTCTTTTCTTCTTTTCCCTTTCTACAGCGACAACTTCTTGCTTCTGCAAAGCCTCGGCCATTTTCTGATCTCTCAACTCCTGAGTTTTCTGAGCAGCCAACTTCCTGGTGTTGATGTAATCTTCAACATTTTCTATCCTAGCAGATAGAACCCCTTGATTATCCACCAGAAGAGCTCTCAGAGAGGCCATCTCAGCTTGCAAGGCAGCAATAGCAGCTGAGTTCTTCTCTTCCCCCTTTTTGATATCATCAATTACTGCAGCAGAGGGTAGAGAAGTGGGAAGCTTGTCCACAATATCTTTCAGGTCCTCCTGACCATGTTTGCACTCAGCAATTTGTCCTTCCAACCGTTCAGAGACCAATCTGAATCTCTCAGACTCAGCAGCAAGAGAGGCAGATGCATCATCATTGAAAGCTCTGGCAGTTGCCTTGAAGCTCTGGAGAGTATTGAAGAATTCAATGCGAGTGGCATACAAGCTGTCCTCCATAGCTTCCTTCAGCTTGTTGCGATGGTCCAGCAGGACTTGATGAACATGAGCTTCAATCATAGAGGGGGCAGCAGACTTGGCAGCCAGAAGAGTAGCTTTGACCTCCCTGATGTGGTCATCAAAATAACCTTTTAATTGCTCCAAGAGTGCAGGAGTTACCTGATCAGCAGGGGAGATCTCAAAATGTGCTGCTGGAGGAACAAACTCAGTCTCTGCTGTTTCAGGGCAGTCCAGGGCCACACCATCTTTGAGCAACAGAGCTCTGGCCACTTTCCGCAGCCCTTCAGGGGATGTCAGCTGGGATGGAGCCTTAACCTCCAAGGCCTCCATCAAAATT
Organism: Prunella vulgaris; assembly: GCA_026898435.1. Lineage (NCBI taxonomy): Eukaryota > Viridiplantae > Streptophyta > Magnoliopsida > Lamiales > Lamiaceae > Prunella > Prunella vulgaris. The sequence goes on from JAPKLY010000123.1 coordinate 796,574, forward strand.
TCCTCCCATTCAGTGAAAGCTGCTTCTCCCATCTCCTGAAGTAGGGCCAGAAAGAATGTGACTGGCCCCTCTCTTGCTTGTGCCCAGGCTAGGCCATCAGCAAGAATGTCTTGGTAGGCTGGATAGGGATTGAGTTCAGGAATGTAGAGGGAAATGTGGGCTAGGGCAGATATAATCATCCCTCGTTCAAGAGGCCCTTTTGAACGATGGTGAGATAGGCGTGCTTGCTTGGCCATTTCTGAAGGGGAATTGGGGTTATCGAGAATTATAGGTTCAGGATAAGAGGGTTTGGGGGTAGCTGAAGGCTCTCCAGAGGTAGCCATCTCCTCTGGTTCATTGCCGACTGGGATTTGTGATGGTGAGGGATCGGCTGGGGTTGAAAAATATTGGGAGGGATCAGAGAAAGGTGTAGGAGAAGCTGACCTGATAGGTGAGGCAGCAATAGGTGTGTCTGCTGATGGTGTATCAGCAGAGGAATGAAGAACCTCTGTCTCAGCTACTGAGGGTTCAGCTGACTCCCTCTCTTTCGACTCTTCTTCCTCTGCATCAGAGCCAGTGGCAGAAGCATCATCTGATGTAGCCTGCTCAGCTGACTCCTCCACATCCTGCTCTTCTTCTCCAGAAGACTCAACAACCAGCAGAGTAGGCTTCTCTGCTGAAGATTTCTCCCTCTTCAGACTGCTTAGCAGAGCAGTATCCTCTTCTTCATCGGAATCAGAATCAAAGGAGAGCTTCCTTTGAATTGGAGTGGTGTCTTTCTTGGATTTCTTCTTCTTACCACCTCCAGCAGGCATTGGAGCCTTCCTCTTCTGCTTCTTCCTATGACCAGCAGAAGGACCAGGAGCAACAGCTACTGTATCAGCATCAGAATCTGAGTCAGCTGGCCCAATGATGTCCAAGTTACTTCCCCTTAAGAACTTGGTGTGGTTGTACTCAACAACCCATTCCTCATCCCACTCATGCTGGGGCAGCAGATGATTCAGAAGAATAGTGATCTTGGTGGCCATGGAACACTTGGATTTAAAACTGTAAATCTGTTCCCCATTTACCTCCTTCACCAAGCACCTCTTGGACTCCTGCTCCAGGCGAAACCATAGCAGACTCACCCAGTCCGCTTGCACCCCATCGAGAATGGTGCGGGCCACACTCAGGCGGAGTTTGGTAATGGCGTCCAAACTCCCCTGTTCCGCCAAGATGACCTTGGTCACCACATCCATCAGGAACCGAAACCGCCTCCTCAGCATGGATTTCTTCAGGTTCGTGGTGGTGTCTCTGTAACTCGCCCTGGCCATCAACTGAAAAGTCTCCAGGTAGTCAGCTTCCTTGTATTTGTGGGGTTGGACACCAGAGGAGGATAGGCCAAAGATATCAGCGATAGCATCCTTGGAGATAACAACAGCGACTTCATCAACCAAGGAGCCGATGGAGTCTGTGCTGAACTGAGCCTTAAGAAGGAATTGAAAGGCATAGAAGTTTAGGGTTTTATGGTCAGGGGGGGTCATGGATATGAAGGTTCGGAGATTTTGATTTTGGAGAAGGTTTAGGATTTCTCTGATTTCAGGAACCCTAGTCGTGTCGAAATCGACACACATCTCTGCGTACATCTTTTCTTTGAAGAGCTTTTGCATTGTCTTAGATGCCATACCTTCAAAACAGGGTTTGAGTGCAGAGATAATAGTATGCAGGAAAACTTCGGGCAGATAGATTTAGGAACAGAAAATTTCAGAAAGAAGTTTAAAGGGGTATATATAAGTATCGAGAGATATGAGCAGTTTTTCCAAAATTAAAACCGATCAGTTTTGATCGTAGATTTGTATTTTGCATCACACAAATCAAAGGTCCAGAATAAATGACCTTTGAGAATTTTTGGAGGTGATGCGTGGGTGTCAGGATTTCGAAAGGTTTTTGACCGCCTCAAAAGATTCCCCTTTTTGAAAAAGGTAATGATGAAAACACTTTTTGAGAAGATTTAGGCGGTGTTAAATTAATTACAACTGACACCTTATTTGGAAAAAGGTAATAAATCCCCGATTTTTCGTAAACACAAAGATTTGATTGCCAATTTTCTAAAATAGTTTTTAGAAATTAGGGATTTATTAATTTTTGAAAAGATTTGATAGATAAAGAAAATCGACATAAAGATCATAGAAATACTTATCGAGATGCTGACGTGGCAAAATCAGCTGATAAGAGCGATCCTTATGAAAATCTTTTCTGCTCATCTGGGTCTCTTAATGTCAGCTGACATGGACCAGCTGAAGCAAGGTGGCCTTGTCTGACTTTCATAACTTATTCCTGTATCAAGTTAGACATAACAAGATAGAGAAAAGAAAGGAAAGATTAAGTAGACATACCAGATCAGCTGATGTGAGGATCAGCTGACTACTTCAGCAGAGTAGTCCTCAGCTGGGTACCAGCTGACTACCCGTTTACCCAAAAACTTTCTTTCTATAGAACTGCCCCTCCATCTATCATTCCTAACTCTGCTACTAATTCTCTGAATCTTACCTCTGCTAAGGGTTTGGTAAGAACATCTGCTCTCTGCTTCTCCGTATGAATTTTCTCCATCCTGATATCTCCTTTCTCAGCATGATCCCGAAAAAAATGATGTCTTATGTCCACATGCTTGCATCTAGTATGGAGAACAGGATTCTGAGTAATGGCTATTGCACTTGTGCTATCACAGAAGATGGGTATCTCTTCTGTGATCACATGGTAGTCCTTCAGCTGTTGTCTGATCCAGAGCAGCTGAGAACAGCAACTACCAGCAGCCATGTACTCTGCCTCTGTTGTAGAAGTAGCTACGGAAGTCTGCTTCTTGGAGAACCAAGATATCAGCTTACTTCCCAGAAACTGACATGTGCCAGAGGTTGATTTCCTATCAATCTTGCACCCTTCATAGTCAGAGTCTGAGTACCCACTTAGCTGAAAGTTGTCATCAGCTGGGTACCAGAGGCCTAGATTGTGAGTACCCTTCAAATACTTTACAATCTTCTTTGCTGCTTCCAGATGAGATTTCTTAGGATTTGCCTGAAACCTTGCACACACCCCAACTGCAAAGCTGATATCAGGTCTGCTGGCAGTGAGATACAGCAGAGAACCAATAAGTCCCCTATATTGTGTCTGATATACTTTCTCACCAGCCTCATCTGGATCCATGCTAAAATTTTCCATCATTGGAATCTTAGCTTCTCTGCTGCTACTGATTCCAAACTTTTCTATCAAGTTCTTGGCATACTTAGCTTGGCTTATGAACGTTCCATTGGACATTTGCTTTACCTGCAGTCCAAGGAAATAAGTCATCTCCCCCATCATGGACATTTCAAACTTGCTGGTCATCAGCTTGCTGAACTCATCACACATTAGTTTGTTGGGGGAGCCAAAAATGATATCATCCACATATATCTGCACTAAGAGAATATCATCTCCGTCTTCCTTTCTGAACAAGGTTTTGTCTATCTTTCCTTTACTGAATCCACTATCCAGTAGGAACTGTGATAGAGTATCATACCAAGCTCTAGGTGCCTGCTTTAGTCCATATAAAGCCTTCTGCAACCTATAAACCTTGTTCCCAATCTCAAATCCTGGTGGCTGTTCCACATAAACTTCTTCTGCCAGGATTCCATTCAGAAACGCTGACTTGACATCCATCTGATATACTTTGAACCCTTTGAAAACAGCGTAGGCCAGAAATAATCTAATGGCTTCTAGTCTTGCCACAGGAGCAAATGTCTCATCATAGTCAATTCCCTCTGACTGTGAATACCCCTGTGCTACTAGCCTTGCCTTGTTTCTGACTACTACATCATTTTCATCCTTTTTGTTCTTAAATACCCACTTAGTGCCTATGACCTTCTGATGTTTGGGCCTCTCTACTAGGGTCCAAACTTCTTGTCTTGCAAACTGATTTAGCTCCTCTTGCATAGCTACAATCCAGTTTGGGTCTTCAAGAGCTTCATGGATATTTTTGGGTTCTATCAGAGACACATAACAACTGAATTGAGCACCCAAGTTTAACTTTCTTCTGGTCTGAACACCTACACTTGGATCTCCTAGAATCTGTTCAGCTGGGAAATCAGACAATGTCTTCTTGCCCCTTTGAGGTGCCATAGTCTGCTCCTCTTGGGTCTTGTCTAAAATTCCCCCTTGGTTAGTGTCAGGAGTCAATGTGCCATCACCTGATGCTGATGAGGGCTTATCAGCTGATTTGGGCTCATCATCTGAATCTGAGTCTGATTCTATCCTAGGTACTACTACCTTAATCAGATCTGGCTTCTCTGACAGATTCAGCTGATCCACCTCTTCTGCTAGCTTCCCCTTGCTGTACTCATGAAAAGATTCATCAAACACAACATGGGGTGTCTCCTCCACACAGAGAGAGACTTTATTAAAAACTCTATAGGCTTTGCTACTTCCAGAATATCCTAAGAATATTCCTTCAGCAACCTTAGCATCAAAAGTTTTTAACTTAGTCTTTCCATTGTCATGGATGAAACACCTACACCCAAAAGTATGGACAGAGGAAAGGTTAGGAGTTTTACCTTTGTACATTTCATAAGGAGTCTTCCCATGTCTCTTGACTGGTAGACACCTATTTTGGATGAAGCAGGCAGTATTGATGGCTTCTGCCCAAAATCTTTGAGGAGTCTGATATTCAACTAACATAGTCCTTGCTGCCTCCTTGAGGGTTCTGTTTCTCCTCTCAGCTAACCCATTCTGCTGAGGTGTTCTGGCAGCAGATGTCTCGTGCTGAATACCATTATACCTGCAATAGTCAGAAACAACAGAGTTAAGAAACTCAGTACCTTTATCACTTCTGATTCTGACTATGCTGAGGTCCAGCTCCTTCTGAATCCTCTTGAACAACTCCAGCATCTTGACCATAGTCTCATTCTTCTTGAACAAGAACACTACCCAAGTGAATCTTGTATAGTCATCAACAATCACCAGTGTGTACTTCCTTCCACTGAAACTAAGAGGTGAGACAGGTCCAAACAAATCCATATGAAGTAGCTGGAGTGCTTTTGTTGTTGAAGTACTCTGCACATCTTTGAATGAGGCTTTAGTCTGCTTCCCTTTCTGACAGGCATCACACTTCTGCTCAGATGCAAACACCTCATTTGGTAAACCTCTGACTAGACCCTTCCTTGCAACCTTGTTGAGAGTCTTGAAGTTCAGATGACCTAACCTCTTGTGCCAGAGCCAGCTGATCTCAGATGAGCTTTTAGCAACCAAACATGAGTCAGCTGGACAGCTTGCAAAATCTGCAAGATACATATTACCTCTTCTGAGGCCAGTTAGTAGCACCTGCTCATTTAAATCATTAATAACAAGACAAGAGTTCTTAGAGAATCTTACTGAATATCCCTTGTCACAGAATTGGGATACAGACAGAAGATTGTGCATGAGCCCTTCTACATAGTAGACTTCTTCAACTCTTGTTCCTTTGATCAGCAGAGTGCCTACTCCTCTGGTGACTCCAAAATTGTTGTCACCGAACACAACTCTAGGCCCATCCAGCGTTACAAAGTTCTGGAGAAGATGCTTCTCAAAGGTCATGTGCTTCGAGCAACCGCTATCAATGTACCAGACATGGCCTTTGGCTTCCCCTCTTTCTATAGGGCTAGAGTTAACCTGAAATTAAAACTCAGGTTTTAGGTACCCTATCTTTGGGTCCTGATTTGTTAGTGTCGACTTTCTGGATCCACAGGTAGAGATCATCCTTATGAGGTTTAGGTGATCTCAACCTTCTACCATATTTGTCCACAAAAATCATCTCCCTTAGAGGATTTTTTCTGGGGCGATGAGTGACAACAGCAGGTTTATAGGTGGGTTGCTCAAACGGGTAATTTCGGCTTGAGCCTCCGAATGACTCATAAACTTTAGCCGGTGAAGGCTTGCCTACTTTGGTTACATTAAAAGTAACCCAGGGCTGAGGTCTGTTTCGCTTGGGTTTACTCTGCTGAGATGAACCAGGCTTATCATTCCTCTGCTGATTCTGCTGAGGTTTCCTTGTCTTAGCTGAGCTATGACTTGGATTCCTCTTCTGATCTCGAGACTCCTGAGCTTTGGACTTATGTTGGTTGTCAGCAGGCTTCTGAGTTTGAGTACTCTTCTGCTCTGTTGAAACCTTTTGATCACCAGAGGACTTTTGAGTTTTGGAGCTCTTCTGTCCAGCTGGGACCTTTTCTGTCCCTCTGCTCTTCTGTCCTTCTGATCCAGATGCAGGATCAGCTGGCCCTTTACCCTTTCGAGGATCCCTAATTAATCCACTGTCACCTTTCTTCTTCTTTTGTGGTTTGGGTTTGGGATAACCAAGACCCCTTTTATCATTCACAGTTTATGAGGATTCAGCTATTTCAGACACGGCATTCTTTGCCTTAGTCAGCTGATCCACTTTCAGCTGAAGCTGCTGTGAATTTTTAGTTATCAGTTCATTCTGCTTGAAGAGTTCATCGAACTTAGCTGTCAGCAGAATATGTTCTTCACTCAAGACAGTGTTCTCAGAAAGTAGCTTTTCTATCAGCTTCTCCTGTTCTTCACATTTTGCTATTAAGTCAGCAGACTTGTTAGCTTGTGAGTCATAGGATATCACTGGTAGTCTAGTACTTTCCAGATCTTGTCTCAAGCTTAAAACTTCAGCTTTCAGACTAGAGTTCTCCTCTTCTAGCTTAGAACAAACTTTTAAGGAGGATTGGAGATCAGATAACAACTTGTGTATATCTGACTCCATAGAATAGGTAGAGGAGCAAGATGAGCTAACAGAGGGGGTAGGAGAATTTACCTCTTCCACCTTAGCCATAAGGCAGATATCATCCTCTGATTCAAAATCAGATGAGGACGAGGATGAGCTGATATCCTGCTTCTCCTCTTCTGCCAGCAGAGCTCTCTTATCAGCGAACCTGCGATCTCTCTTGATCCTCTTCTCTTCTCTTTCCCTTGGAGTAAGCTGAGGACAATCATAGCTGAGATGTCATGGCTTGTTGCAAGTGAAACAAACACCATCTCCTCCTCTTCTGGGACTTGGATCCCTCCTTCTCTCTGGAGATTTATATCTGGTCTCCTGTTCATCTGATGGTCTTCTGGCATCAGATGACTTCTGGTATCTTCTGGAAGAGTCACTCTTGTTCTTCTTCCAATGAGATCTATACTTCTTGAACTTGTTTGACATCTTGTCAAACTTCTTGGTCAATAAAGCAAGTTGCTCCTTTAAGCTCATATCTTCTGGGGCAGAGGATTTCTCTTGACTATCAGCTGCAGCAGAGAATGCAACATTCTTTGTGGCTGATGAAGTTGGAGTCTCATCTTCTTGATCTTCTTCTTGGATGTCGAACTCATGTGCCTTTAGATGAGATAGCAGTGTATGATGACTCATCTCAGATAAATTCTTTGTCTCTTTAATTACTGTCACCTTCACTCTCCATCTAGGAGTAAGAGATCTAAGAATTTTGTTATTAATCTCTTTCTCTGAGTAATCCTTTCCTAAGGAGCTTGCCTTATTCAGTATGTTTGTCAGCCTCATATCTAGCTGATCAATGGTTTCATCAGCTTTCATTTTAAATGTGTCAAAGGTATGTAGAACAGCTTGAAGCTTGTTCTCTTTGATTTGATCTGTCCCTTCACACATCAAAGAGAGTTTCTCCCACATCTCCTTAGCGGTTCTGCACGTCTTGATTTTCTCTATATATTCTTTGGAGAGTGTCTCAATGATTTCTGTTCTGGCCACTTGATCGAGGTTGAAGAGTTTTCTTTCAGCATCGTTTAATTCACTCTTCTTCTTCTCTGTCTTCCTTCTTTCACTAATTTCAGCTTCTGGAGTCTTGCCATCACTTATTCCTTCCCAGAAGAACTTGATTGGCCCATCCTCCAGAACATCTAACATACGATCATGAATGGCTCCAAGGTGATTCTCCATCCTGAATTTCCAGTAATCATAACCCTCTATGGAGAATTCAGGCAACTTCCATGTCTTGGATCCACTCTTTTTGTAGGAAGACATATCTGCAAGTGGTTAGATAAAAGGCACAAAAAAAAAAATTTCAGGGATCTGTCCAGGTGACCACCAAAAGCTTCTCAAGCTGTGGCCGTTAGGACACACAGCTCTGATACCACTTGTTGGTCCCAAAGGCAGGTTTTGGGAAGAATACACTTGAACAAGTCTAGAAGGGGGGGTTGAATAGACTTGTAAGGATTCAAAAAACCTTTTTCAAATTTACTGATTTATTCAGAAAATCAGCAGACTACTTGAGGTAATCTGAATTTTGAAAATAGTGCGCTGTGTATAGTGCGGAAACGTTTTAAGGAAAATTTGTTTTTAAGTGATGTGCACAGATAAGAACAGAAAGAAAATACGAAGAGACACAGGGGTTTATAGTGGTTCGGACCAACTGTCCTACATCCACTCTCTTCAATCCAACTTGGACTTGAGGGGCTCTCCACTAAATCACTTACTCACTTACTTACACAACTTTTGAGAGTACTACTCTCTTTACAACTTGTCAATGCTATAATTGCAATTGACTTCTCACAGCTTCTACAAAGCTTTTACAAAGGATAAGTATGGATGGTGTTTTTGAGCGTAAGTGATAAAGCTGACAGAGTATTGGCTAGCTTAATGTGCGTGTAAATCCAATACAGAAATTATCACTATTACTCTAATTTATAGGATAAAATAACTAGCCATTGGGATGGGCTAGAAATCTGAGATCCTATAATCTCGTATTCAATCAATCATTGTGATT
>JAPKLY010000123.1:805714-843184 GCA_026898435.1 Prunella vulgaris
ATATATATATATATATATATATATATATATATATATATATATATAGTTTAATTTAGTGTAATATTATTCAAACTAATTATTAGATGGAGTAATTGAAAATATAAATTACTTTTTTTTTTCTATCAATCTTATTCTCTTTTTCTAGATAGTCCATTAATCTTATTTCCCTTTTCTTTTTAGAAATAAACTGCACGTACAAAAATAATAAATTGAAATTCATAATATTTCTCAGTATAATACTATTTTTTTTTAAATTTTGTGTTACGTTTTACTTTGAAAGATAAAGTTATCAATTTTCCTAAATATACATTTTTAAGGGGATGTATAATTTTAGAGTAGGTATTATGTGAGAATAGTTAAAACCAGATAGGTTAGCTCACTTGGCCACCGGACTCCTCATTTGAGTGAGTAACCAGGGTTCGATATTGTTGGAGTGTTTGGAGACTTGGCGAACTAACTTTTAACTACTAACAACTAACAATTACCGATAAAAAAAATTGTGTGAAAATAGTTCATGATAAGCTTATCATGAAATTGTTTTAAAGTATTAAATATTTGGTCAAGCGTATAAAAATTTTCACAACTGTAATTCCAGATTTTTTCGCTCCCAGGTATGTTACAATTTACGCAAATGCATGTTATTAATAGGCAAAATGTGTGTTACAATTAAATTAAATATTATTTTCTTTACATATATTCATTTGTTTTTGTAGAATAAATATGTGTTTTTAATTTAATCATAATTCTTTTAAATCTAGATATATTGATTCATATATTAACACATTTTTTTACTATTTTATACGTGTTATTATATAAAAAAATAATTATTTCTATACAAATAAACAAATATTTATGAAAAATCAATATGTTTTCTTATAGTAACACACATGATATTTCTCTTATATTATGTTAAAAACTATTTATTCTATAAAAATAAATGAATATATGCAAAATAATAACATTTTATAAGATTGTAATACACATTTCCTCTAATAGTAACACATATTTGTTCCCCAATTTGTGTTACTATATGGGCAAACATGTGTTACTATATGATAAAATGTATTTTTCTTAGGAACAAATATGTGTTTTTAAATTTATTCATCATCCCTTAAAACTAAATATATTGATTCACGTAATAACATATTTTTTTACTATTTTATATGTGTTATTATAAAATAAAATAATTATGTATATACAAATAAATATATACTTATGAAAAAGTAAAATTTTTCTTATAATAACACACATTTTGCTCTACATTGTATGAAAAAATTTATTTCTACTTACAAAAACAAGTGAATATATATGTAAAAAAACAATATTTGGTTTAATTGTAACACACATTTTGCCTTAAAGTAACATATATTTTCCTAAAAAATAACATACCTGGGAGTGAAAAACCTAGAAATTGTGTTTGCGCAAGAATTTGAGAAAATTATCCAAATTCGACCCGACCCGACCCGGCCATAGATCCGCAAATTTTTTTAATATATATAATATGTTATACACCGTAAAACGTTTCATATAAGTTTTTGTCAACATAATATCATTGACCCCAATTTTTAATACATCTAATGATATTTTTGATACATCTAATTAAATATTTGATACTTTAAAATTGGTTCATGATACTTATTATCATCTTTTTTTCATACAAAATTTTGCTATAGTTTTATCTTTTAAAATAAATACACACCAAAAAAATTTTTTGGATAGAAAGAACAATATTCAATTCTTGATTACTTTTGGTCAAATTATTTGCATTTACACAAAAAGGTTCAAACAATATTATATTAAATATTATCACCAACTATGTTCGTACAATACTTCGCCTATTGAGTCAATGAGAGCAAAATTTGGTAGATAAATTTGGTCATTTGAAGCTAGACATTACAATTTTATAGCCGAAATTAAAATTAAAATTCAGAGTTGTTAGCAAAAGATTGGTTTGATCAGTCAATGATTCTAGAATCTGAGGTACACAATAATTTTTTTCTCTAAATTATATATTTTAAATTGTCTAAATTAGTAGACGTTACTTTGGAATCTGAGGTACGCAATATTTTATTTCACTAAATTATATAATTTTAAATTGTCTAAATTAGTGGACGTTTGAGTATTTACAGTTTACTATAATTAACTCTATGAAAAAAGTTATTGAATTTATCAAACGGATCTCATGATTTAATTAGGGTATATCTCTTGTCAACTCGAGTTCATATAAACTCGTATTACTGTTATATGTAATCATTTTATTGTTATAAAAATATATTTAATTTTTAAACAGTGGTAGTGTATATGCATAACAGTGATAGTTAATATACATAACAGTGATAGTTTATACACATGACAGTGATAATTGATGAACCCCGAGTATACTTATTAGGTTTGCTTTGTAGATGGGAGGCAAACCATCCTAAAAAAATTTCTTGCTTATTAGGTTTGCTTTGAAGTTTAGATAATATTATTTGTTTTGATTTGCTTCATATGAGGTAGTGTGTTCTCTTACATTGGTTGGTGTATGTGATTTATCATAGTTTGTGGTGTTGCCTCTTGTTATATATGATGATTTATTGGTTTAGTTGAGCTTATATATGCATTAGTTGGTTCATTGATTCATTGCGAATTCTATTTTCATCACTCTTTGCCAAACTTTTAGAATCCTTGATCCGAAATAGTTTGGGGAGGGGGGGGTGTGTTCGTTCTTCAAATTTTGATTTGCAATGATAATTGATGTGAATTGTGAGCTTTAGAAAGAGGTGTTGAGCTCACTTGGCCAAGAAGAAAATTTTCATGAGGTTGGCAAGTCACTCTCCTATTCTTAATCCCAACTCAAGGTATGTCTTTACACTTATCTCTTCTTATTTGCTTCCGTTCCTAGTTTTAGTTTGCTTGATTTTAGATTGCTATTTGAGCTTATTGATTGATTCTTGTTGTATTGTGCTTTGATTTGAGCATTGCATGATCTTTACTTCACTTTTGCCAAACTTTTTAGACCCATGGTCCAAAAGAGTTTGGGGGGGGGGGTATGTTCGTTTTGCAAATCTCATTGCAATGCTATGTTTAGGATGATTCTAGTGCTTCTTGATGTTTTGAGATCATATGCCTAGTAGGATGTCATGTTTTTGCTTGATATATTACCATATTGTTGCTAGTTTTGAGTAATGATGTATGAGATAGTCTAATTGTTGTATGGATGTGTTGAAGGTTCATGTTGAGTGTAGTGGATTGATCATTTGATTCATGTTGTGTCTAGATTGTTATTGATTCTATGATTCTTGAAACTTTGATGATTTGAGCATTTTTGAGATGATATGAGTCTTGATCATTTTTATCCCGTGAGGTTTGAGCCATTTTTATGCCCGTTTCAATCTTGAACGAATGATATTATTTGATGTGAGTTCCACACATGTACATTTTACTCTAGAACTTGGCTTTGGTCTTATTTGAGGCTACATTAGATAAGGAGTTCACATGATATGATTTGAGGCCATTTTTTATCTCTATTGAGTCACTTTGCCCATATGAGCCTACCAATGATATTATGATCCATTGTTTACCATTTTGTGCCTATAGATCTTTCCATTGGCTAACCATACTTTAAACCATATTTTTTTCCTTTTTGGAACTCTCTTGTCCCTATGATTAGTAGAGTGAAAAGAAGGAAGGAAGCTTGGTGAGATGATGAAGAATATAGTGGTTAAAGTGGAAAGAAATTCAAGTTTGCATGGATTCAAAAGCAAAAGAAGGGACAAGTGCAAGTGAAAAACCTAAAAGGTTTATTTCTAAGTGTTGTGAGTATGATCACAATGTGCTAAAAAGGGAAGCTAAATTGCTTGAAAAGTGTTGATTAGAAAGTGTATGAAGATGAAGAAGTGCTTATTGCATGAAGAGGTGAATATTCTCTATGTTGATTCCTTCTTGCTTTACTAATCATACTTAGTCACTCTTGTCCATATCTATCCTTCCCTACCAAAGAGCCAATACTACAACCTTTATAAAGTCCTCATTGATGTATGAATGAATTATCATTTCAAGTGGTGGAGAACTTAGACTCAAGCCAAGCTTATGGCAGTGTATGTATGTGGTGTGATGATTGAGAGAACCTCAAACACTTGAGTGATGGGCTAAACACTTCTTTATGAGGATCTTGACTCATTGATTTGATATCTTGCTCATTGATTTAATGTGGATGATTGATTAGATGACATTTCACTCTAGACTTTCTTGATATTGATTGATTCTTCCATGGAATTTGATGTGTGCTCGATGCTTCATTGATACAATTATTAATAATCATGATGATTCTTCCATGGCATTTAATAATCATGATATTTAGATTGTTAATTGTTGATTTCCATTTCCAATTAGCCATGTGCTAATCTCTTGTTGCATGGTTGTATGAATACTATGGTGTAATTTGGTCTCTTGTTAATCCTATGCATGAATTAGTGATCTTGATGGATTAATTCTCTTATTAATGATTTTTATGAATGCTTGGCATGTATAATTGGATAATTTGAGCCTTTATGGATTAGCAAGACATGAGAATTGAGCTTATTTCTAGAATCTCTTATGTGAATTTTATGCACACCAAGTGTTTGATTAATGGCTTATATGACCAATGAGAATTGCAGTTAAGCCTAGACCTCTTAATTAGAGTATTGGGTGTTGTAGAGAGATCTAGACACCATATAGAGCCTTTAGTTTGTGTTGTTAGAGAGATCTAGACACTAGTTAGAGTGATGGCTTGATTAAGGCACCAAGAGACCTTTTGCATGTTAGGATGGATAGGAAACTAGATGAGCCATAGTAGGAGTACTTCCATGCACACACACCACAGTTGCTCACTTCCTAGAGGTGATAGTTAGATTTACTTGTGAAGTAGATAGAAACCATGATCTTTTCTTGCATTCACAAGCTATCCACCTTTGTAGACATTCAATGCTTGCTTGATATCGCATCGTTTCTCTGTGTTTGAAATTTTAACTTGGTTACCTTGCCACTTCTACTACGACCACGTACACTTGTATGAGACACGATTTTGGCAAATACTTGCCTTTCTTAGCGGGAGCGGCCTCGGCTATCTTTTGAGCCGCCAGTACATGGGAAGGCAGAGCCTTTTTTCTGGGACGATCAGGTGCCATCCAGAGCTTTTGAACTAAAGTGTAGTAAGCTTGAGGGATGACGACTGGAGGGATGGCAACTGTCACGCCTTGATATGCATAATTAAAAAAAATTGTTGTATGTTAGAAAACTAGGCAAGCTAGACGAACTAGGTGAGCTACAGAGAGACGTAAATACCTGGGAGATCTGGAGCTCGTACAGTGAGGTGATGAGGAGTGGTGAGTACTTGGGCAGCTCGCTGGCAATACAATTTGCTTAAGTGGTCAACATCCCGATCCTTACGATTCCTCAGGCAACACACAGTGTGCACGTAGTTGAAGGCCTCGGAGATCTGGAAATTCGGGTGATCCCACTTCTGGTGCTTCAGACCTGCAAAAAGAAGAAAATCAGATTAGTAAATCTAACTCGACGCATGCACACTGAAATATTCCACCTACTACTAACATCCCCGTATTCCTCGGGGGACAGGATTCGGCTTTCTTACCTCGTGTAATTGGTCGAAGCTCGCCAGTCTCTCCCAATGAAGAAAAATTTCTCCTTCCAGTCACAAACCTTGTTCGGCAGACTCTCCAAAAGTTTCTCACCGGGGCGAGCTTTCAAGTAGTAGTACCATTTGACCTCAGTATTTTGTTTAGTAATATTGAGGACACGATTAATCTCAGTCATCGTCAAACTATTCTTATATCCTTCAAGTCCAAAAATCGTAAGAACGGCAAGTAAACTACTCCAACCGTTGGGAGTAATTTGTGTAATCACAAGGTTCATGTCCTAAAGGTATCGCCGACTATTGGGTGCAAGGGTAGTGTAAGCCCGGCATCCAAAGTATGGACGTTGATCGCCGTGAGACCAACAGGGGGTAAATCAGCTCATTCCTTTGGTCCAAGGGGCATACGAGTGGATGTCTAGAGGAATCCAAAACCTTTTGCGAAGGCTTGGGAGCATGAACTCCGAAATCACACTCTTAAATTTGTTCACTTTGAAGTCGGATTTCCCCGCTGCTTCCCTTATAGCTCGCTCAGGAGTAGGGAAGCTCGCCTGATACTTCTCTATGTACTCATCCCAGTCCAACTCATGTTCAATAGCAGTGGAGATGTTGTTCTCAGGGACCAGAGGCACCGGAAAATTGAGCGACTGAAGATACTCTAATGTGACCTCTTTGTCTTCGTACTCCTCCTCGAGCTCGTGCACTAGCTCGCCCGATAGTCGGCCAGACTCGGCGATCTCCTCCTCACCCTCATCCTCTAGCTCGCGGACAAGCTCGCCAGGAGTTCGTTGCCATATCCTCCGGGTCACCGCGAACCTCGCCCTATAGCTCGCTTGGTATGTGGCGAGCTACTGAGGTCACCTCAGAGCTAGATCCAAGTACTATTGGGGTCAGTTGGGGGATTGCATCATCACCAACTATAGGCCTTTTACCTGGATTTCTATTGGAGATAGTTTGATTCGAGGACGAAGATTGAGACGACATAGCTTTTTAAGGGTAAGAGTAAAAGGTCTATTTAAAATTTCTGAGGGTTGGAAGTTCGTAAGTCTGGTGGCAGGGAAACTCAAGAGTCAGCGGGTAATTGGGAAGAACGCCAGAAAGTATGGAGGTTCGTCGGAGAAGTTCTTAAAATTCTGAGAAAAGAAAAAAATTGGAAAATACGAGGAAAGATTAAAGGAAAATGGAAATCGGTGTTTCTACCTTGGAGAATCAAGCAAGAATATGGTAATGTTGATGAAGAATCACTCAAAATCGCTCTGAGAATCTGGAAATGTAAAAGGGTGCAAATGAAATAGTTCCTTCCTTTTATAGGAAAAAGACGATGCGAAGTGAGTTTTCTAGAAAGGTCAGGGACCTTCTTGTAAAAATTTGAAAGTATATGCAATGATGGGTGCGCGATTTAAGGCACAAAAAGTCATGTTAATGCCTCGACTTTTGAGCCACACCAACACATCCGCCGGCATAGGGTAGTTCACCTGGGAGCTCGGCACCATCTGGAGAGTAGTTCGCCATCACTAGAGCTCGCCCATAGAGGCAAATCAGCTCGCCCATATATTGGAAAAAACCATATATGGACGAGTTGGGGGGGCAAATGTTGATAGGCGAACTAAAGCGTGCTACACTGGGTGAATTAGCTTAATTATAAGCTCAAGGCTGGGTAGCTCGCCATAGCTCGCCCAGGTGGCCATAGCCACGTCAAAACTCTTTGACCGATCAACACAATAGAGAGAGAGAGAAAGCTCGCCCTCAGCTCGCCAATAGCTCGCCCAGAGCTGGGGACAAGAGACCAACCTTACTACAAACATCACATCACGGAACAACCCAAGGCAAAGGAGCTCGCCCATGTTCGTAGTGAAACCAGTAATCACATAGGTTGTCAATAGTAATGTAGTAGGTCTGAAATAATGTAATTAGAGCATAATAGTGGGTAAAGTGACAAGTGTTAAGGACACTTGCCAGTATATTAAGCTAAGTAAGCTTAATAAGTGCCACCTCACTACATGCAAAACTATATACAGGTCTCTTGTAACCTTTTTCTCTCTCTAAGCAAACATAATCCAAATCAAACTTCTCTCTACTCTCTCTCTCTCTCTTCAAATCTTATCTTATAACCTTAACAAGATTATTATTTGGAAGAATCCAGTGATTAATTCAGCCACATAAACATATAATTAGGAAATTCTTCCAACAGTGTATTTTGAGATTATTAAATAAATTTATATCATGAGAGATTTTATGATAAATAGATATGTATCTTGGATACAAGAATATCTAATTAAATCAACAACTCATTGATTTATTTATTTAATGATAAATCTTGAAAAAATAATAAGTATTATAAGTTCCGAAATTATTTAATTATTTGAGGTCATTAGAGATTTTATGAAAAATAGATATGTTCCTTTGATACAAGAATATCTAATAAACTCAAGAGCTCATTGACTTAATAATTCTCTATATTGATGATTGATTGAACTATTGGTGGATGCTATTTGATGTTTTTATCTCTAATTGGATTAGCAACATATGAGAATTGAGTTAGTTCAATTAGGATTTGAATGGATAATTTTGCACACCATGTGTTTAAGTTATGGTTTCTAAGTCAATGAGAATTGCTTGATTCCAAGAACTTCACAATTTGAGTATTGATTGTTTAAGTGAGAACTTAGGCATTTGATAGAGTCTTAGGACGTAACTCTTGTACTAGTGACACTCATGCATGCTAGGAATTACATGTAGTTAAATGAACCATAATTGAAGTACCTCAATGGATACTACCAACACTTGCTCACTTGAAAAGGTGATAGTTAGTCATTTCGATTTTCGCAAAAGAGTAGATAGGACCAAAACCATTGTCTTTATATTTTTTAGTTGATCACTTTGATAAACACACAAACCTTCGCATTTCAATAATTGTTTCCCTTGGATCGATATTTTCACTTGGTCACTTGCCGAACTATACACAATCACGTACACTTGCGTGTTGCATACTCAATTTGGGCAAACAGTGATCATTAGAAGAACCATTCCATGAAGCTCAGAGTTCTGAGGAAGTATCATATTTCCTTGGACAAGTGGGAGGACGAGTAGATCAGGATAGAGTTCAGGAATGCGTCTCCGTAATAGTTTCAGGATTACATTGTAATATTTCAAATGTCAATGAAACTATTTTTATTCCTGAGACATCTCGTTGACTCCTGATTTACTTACTGCACCTTATCAAGAATTGTACTAACCCTTTCATGTTTCCATCTTATAGACTAAGTACCTCAAGTGTTAGAGGTTTACAGTACTGAACTTATACTGATTTAAGATCAGTTTGTGTATAGATGGTTAAGGAAGTAGATGGTAAGGGTTTTGGCATCATCAAAAAGGGGAAATTATTGGGATACAATCTGAGTTGTTTTTATTCAGATCCCAAAACCCCTTGATGAATTTGCCTAAGTACAAAAGGTAAGGATTGTTTAGTTCAAGATTAATTCAGGTTAGAATAGACTTGTTTTATTCACATGTAAGTAATTCAGGGGGAACATTCTGAAGACTGAAGTTTGGATGGAGACGTCCTGAAGATCCAAGTCAGGAGGAAGGTATCAACTCAAGATAGCTGACCTGAAGCTGATAACCTAAAGAACCTGAAAGGTGTTCCTGAAGCTGAAGAAAAGACAATCCTGAAGGAGTACCACTGATGGTGTTTCTGCTGAGTAGTCTAAGCATGCCCAGGATAGAACCGACCCAGTGAAGGCGGACATAGCCTGAGTAATCAAGTTGAGTGCTCTCTTACTGACACTCGTAAATCCTGAAAGAAAAGGTCACTGGCGCAATAGGACTTAGCATTTAAGCTAAGATTCTGAGGATAAAAGGAATGTCAGAATCTCCAAATGAAGACAACATTTAAACCTGAATTTGAATACATAATACTCATTGTTTTAATGGTACGATGAAGAGTTCTATCACATCAACAACTAGTCGTTTGAAGAACAGCCAGTAAGGTGTTGACACGTATGTACGGAGACTGCACAAACATTTAATACCCTCAGATTTGCAGGTGGCGGCCAAAAAACTTTCCCCATTTTAGTATGGTGAAAAGTAACAAGTACATCTTAGGCTTCCACCTACCTAAAATAGGAAGATTTGGATAGATATCCTCCAACGGATCTATTTCAAATCTGCCTATAAATACAGAAGACCTTGGACCCAAACAAGGTTACGAGAAATTTCAAAGCACTGAGATTAACCAAGATTCCAAGCACTCAATGCTTATTCAAAGCAACACTCTGTAATTTAAATTTTCCTAGTGTTGTAATAGGAATCTGATTTTGTATTTGCTTAGAGTGATAACCTTACATGTAGCATTGTTTAGATTGCAAGGGTTATCACAAAATAGTTGGAAAACCAAAAAGCCAAACCCTCAGTTTGTGAGTTGGTTGGTGGGAAGGACTAGGACTTGTATAATCACCCAAGGGTCGAATTCCTAAGGAGAGGAAGGAGTCTGTTCGTGCACCTTGGCACGTTAAGACATAAGATCCAATTCTCGGGAGAGGATTGCTCATGTTTAATCAGGCCGTGGACATAGGAGTTGGTTATCTCTGAACCACGTTAAAAAACCCTTGTGTGCTGATTTATTTATTGCTCAGGATCGTAACTGTCATTATTCTTAAATTGAGCATTCAACATTGTTTTGCAATGAGGAGCAATCAATTCTCATGATATTGAACTTGTGCACCAGCCATAACAACTATTTTCTAAGCAATCAGTAAAATGGTTTTCTGGATAATAAAACGAGTAAGAAATTAAGGACTCACACTTCCGCACTTAACTCAGGCTTGTAGAGATAGCTATCCAACTGACTAGCTACTGAAGTGGTCAGTAGGTGGGTTATCTCCACTGAGCTTTCTTGAGCACATTACTCAGGACTTAGTTTCTATGGTTCCTGACTGACTTGTCCCTGCTGCCCCTGAGACTATCAGTTCAGTGAGCATTTTCAGTATCGTCCTGACTGAGTTCTGAAAGAGCATTTTCCTGAGATCTTGTAAAATCTGACATCAATGTATTCCCCCCATACAGTGATTATACTCATTTCGGGACCAACAGTTTCCTTCCAAAGTGGGGCATCCGGTCTAGACGTAGTTTCTTTGATAGACAAAGGTTCATCTTTAATCACATAAGTGATGAAGTCTAGACCATATGTCTTATCAATTCTAGATTTTTTACTACGCATTGGTTCTTCATGTTCATGATTAGAAGGACCTGCAGCATCAATTGATTCCTCGTGTGTTCTGTTGTTAGAACTTACTTCTTCTTTATTCCGACACGGGAAAATATTTTCAAAGAATGTAGCATTCCTTGATTCAATAGTGCCTTCTGTCATACTCGGAATTTTTTATTTATAAATCAAAGAACGGTAGGCACTGCTATTTAAGGTGGATCCTATAAAGATACAATCCACAGTTTTTGGGTCGATTTTTACTTGTTTAGGAATTGACACTTCAACCTTCGCCAAACACCCCCACACTTTGAGGTATTTGTAAGCTAGTTTTTACTTTTTTCATATTTCATATGGAGTCTTATCCATAGTTTTAAGTGGTATTTTATTTACTATGTGGTTAGCTGACAGAATAGCTTCACCCCACATATTTTGAGATAAACCTGAGCTGATCAACATCGCATTCGTCATCTCTTTTAGTGTTCGATTATTTCTTTCTGCAACACCATTAGATTGAAGTCAATATGGAGCTGTTATGTGATGTATTTTACCCGAATTAGTAAATAATTATTCAAACGGGGCAACATACTCTCCTCCTCTATCACTACAAATCGACTTAATTCGAGTTTTGTGTTGATTCTCTACTTTATTTTTGTACTTTTTAAATGCTTCTATGGTTTCATCTTTGCTTCGCAAGACATAAACATAGCAAAATCTAGTGAAATCATCAATAAACGTGACAAAAAAATTCACCTCTAGTTTATACAAACTTCAAATCACACACATCTGTATGAATTAATTGTAGAGGGGCAGTACTTTGTTCAACTGACTTAAAAGTCAATTTTGTCATTTTTATTTCTGCACATATTTCACATTTTCTGAATTTGTTAACATTTTTTATGTTAAGTAAATCTAAATTTACTAGCTGTTTTATAACTTCTAAATTAATATGCTCTAATCTAAAATGTCATAAAGAGGAGCACGCAATGGAGTGCACAAAAGTAGAAACAATTTTATTGATAACATTTTTGCCTTTATGGTTTACGATCATAACAGACATTTTGAAAAGTCCATTTTCAAGATAACCTTTACTTAGAAAGATACCAAACTTACTAAGTACAACTTTGTCAGAATCAAACACTAGTTTAAACTTATGACTAATCAACAGTGATCCAGAGATAAAGTTCTTTCGGATGTCCGGGACATGCAACACATCCTTCAAAGTAAGCTCATTTCCCAACGTGAGTTTCAGCACGACCATTTTCCACAACAACAACTTTAGAATATGACTGGTTTCTCATGAACAATTTTCTCCCATTAGCAGGAGAATAAGTGGAGAAGGCATATTTCTCCGAGAAAACATGGCAGGTGGCACCAGTAACCACGAACCACTCATTATTGTTATCCACCAAGTTTGATTTAGTTACCACAACAGATATATCCAATTCTGTGATCTTTTGTTCAGTAACATTCACGGTGTCCTTCCCTTTCGGTTTTGGCTTTCCTTTGTCATCTTGACAAGGTAGACGACATACACTGGCTATATGGTCTGGTTTGCCACAATTGTAGCATTTCCCATTGAATTTCTTCCTTGCAAGAGAATTCTTTCCCGCAACAGCTTTCTTGTTAGGTCATTTTCTTTTGTTTGACAGACCATTTTTCCTTAGCAGATTTGACTTGGCCTCGACTGAGGTTATTAAGAGTTTCCCTTCTCTCTTCTGGTTATCTTCCTCAATCGGGAGTCCGACAATCACATATTCCAAACTCATCTCATTTCTCATGTGTTTGAGATAAGTTCTGAAATCTTTCCAAGATGGGGGCTGTTTTTCAATCTCAACTGCTACCAGAAAAAGTTCTTGAAGTTCCATTCCCTCAGAAGTAATATGGTGGAAATTAACTTGCATTTTTTGAACTTGATCGACAACTGACTTATTGTCTTCCATCTTTGTTCCAGCATCTTCAGTCTTGTACTTTTTTGTCAAAGTATTCCATAGTGCCTTAGATGTTGGTTGTTCACAGTACACATCGTACAAGGCATCAACCAACCCACCCAATACATAATTCCTGCACAAGTAATCTTCATTGATCCAGATGTCATGCATGATTCTTGTTGCTTCCGTAGTTTCATTAGGCACTGGCGAACAATCCTCCTTAAGGTATTTTGCCATAAAGAGTGTGGTTAGATAGAATAACATCTTTTTCTGCCACCTCTTAAAATCTGCACCAGAAAATTTTTCCGGTTTTTCACCATCTACCATTAAGGATCTCATTGTTCCAGGTAGAGATGGTTGAAAACTTGTCGACCCCAACGGGTTTGCAGTAGGATTTCCAACCAAGGGATTAGAACTAAAATTTCCTAGAAAATGATTTTCACTGAAAGAATTGTCAGGAAAATCCCAAGGAAACTGATGTGTAGAGGGATTTCTTACAAACAGATTTCCTAAAAAATTCCCTACAAAAAGGTTTCCAAGAAAATTGACAGCGAATGGATTTTCTGTTAAATTCCCAGCAACTGGATTTCCACTGTTATTTTTTATAAGTGCATCAAGTGATGTCGAGATATCAGGCTGTTGACCAGCAGAAGTAACAGGAAGAGCCTGAATACCATTTTGTTGGTCCTGAAATGAGTATAATCAGTGTATGGGGGGAATACACTGATATCAGATTTTTCTGAAGACTCAGAAAAATGCTCTAACACGCTCAGTCAGGAAGATCCTGATATTACTCAGCAAAATTGATAGTCCGCAGGGGCAGCAGGGACAAGTCAGTAATGGAGTCAGATAGGCTGAGTGTGAGTAATGTGCTCAGAACCTCAGTAGAGATAACAAACCTACTGACTGCTCAGAGTCAAGTCAGTTGGACTACTATCTCAGTAAGCTAGAGTACGTGTGGAATGTGAGCCCTTAGAATATACTCTTTTTAGTTTCTGAAATCTTTTTCTGAGTTTGCTTAGTAAATTGGCGGTTAAGGCTGGTGCACAGTATTAAGATTCAGGATGACTGATTCAGCCTGATGACCAAAACAATGCAGTATGCTCAGTTTAATATGAATGACAATTATGATCCTGAGCAAACAGTAAATCAGCACACAAGGGACTTTTAACGTGGCTCGGAGATAACCAACTCCTACGTCCACGACCTGATTTAACAGGAAGCTATCCTCAAAACCCTGAGGATAGGTGCTTGGTTTTTACGTGCCAAGGGACACGAATAGCCAACTTTCTCTCTTAGGAATTGACCCCTGGGCATTTTACAAGTCCCAGTCCTTCTAACCAACAAATCTCACACCCTGAGTGGTTTGGTATTCTTGGTTTCTAACTAAGGATAGCCCTAGCAATACAAATCGATGCTAAAGATTAGAGCTATCAAAACTAAGCAAATACAGAGTGAATCATACTACAATACTATGGTAATTTAATTGCAGAGTGGTGTTCAAAGTATGCTTTGAGTGCTTGGATTTCTTGAGAGCTTTCACTTGGAAATTTCTCGTTAGCCTTGAATGGTGTGCAAGGCTCTCTATATTTATAGGCAAGACTCAAAATAGATACGTTGGAGGAGATCTACCCAAATCTTTCCTATTTTAAGGTGGTTGCAGGCTAGAAGTACTTGTGACCTTTTTCCCATGCTTAATCAAGAAATTCTGTCCTGCCGCCTGCAACTCTGAGAAGCATTAAATGCTGCATTAACTGTTGCGCAGACTTCGTACATGCGTGTCGAAAGATGATTGGCTTTCCGTACAAACGACTAGTTGACCATCTGACACTTGTCCTTCCTCGTACATTCAATACTCTGAGTTTCTTGTTAATAACTCAGCCTGAATGTTTGTCTTTATCGGAGTCTTACTGACATTCTCTTTGTCTCTACGTCCCATAGCATAAATAACCTTTTTGCTTTGGACTTACATGAGTCAGGTTAACTGACACAATGCTCAAGTCAGGTCTTATGAGCATTCAGCTCTGCCTGATAAGTTATTCAGCCCGGCAAGTTGTAACCTTTTTGCTTTAGACTTACATGGGTCAGATAAACTGACTCAAGGCCTAAGTCGGGTCTTATGAGCATTCAGCTCAGCCTGATAGGTCACAGAACTTTTCCCTTCACTGACTAAGTTCTGTCCTGAGCATGCTTAGTGTACTCAGTAGAAACATCAGTCAGTGGTTTGTCCGGATTGTCTTCAGGATGGTTCTTCAAGTCTTTGGTCTTCACTTCAGTTTAGGCAATCTTGAACAAGACTTACTCTGAACATCTTCAGGGCGAGTTGCACATCAGACTTCAGGCAATTGGGTCAACTCCAATATTCTTCAGTCTTCAACACGTTCCCCCTGAACTGAATCCCTAACTTTATTATCCTGATCTAGACTATCCTAACTATCTGTACTTAGGCAAATCATCAGAGGTTTTGAGATCTAATCAAAATACTCAGATTGTCCCAACAATTTCCCCCTTTTTGATGATGCCAAAACCCTTAAGTAAATTCCTGACCATCTATACAATTAACTGACTTAGTCAGTGAAAATAGTTCAGTACCTCCTGACAAACTAGGCACTTAGTCTATAAGATGGAAACAAGGAATGGGTTAGTACAGTTCTTGATAAGGATGCTAAAAAGTAAATTCAGGAGTCAACAAGAAGTTGTACTCAGGAAAATAAAATAACTTCATTGATTGATATAAGAGTTACAATTATCCTGAAGCTATTACAATTTCCTGAACAACTAACTCCTGAGTCAGCTACTCTTCATCCTTATCCCAAGCAGCAAGAGGAATTTCATACATCTCCAAGACTCGGTTCAGGATCTGCTTCATCCTATTCCTACCCTGATGACTTCTTCTGATATTGCCTTCCGGTCCAGCTGCTTGGAGTTCTGAAGAGTGGAGGAGGATACTTGATGAATTCCGGCGGAGCGATCTCTACACCTTCAGTGTCAGCAAGTCTGATGATTTCAGCCCAGAGATCCGAGTGCTCTTGCGCCATCTAGTGGTGGAGTATGACATCTTTGTCTTCATTCAGATCGTCCCATAACCCCACCACATAGAATAGATATGCCCATCTATTCCGGATTGGAATCCATACCTCTAACATCTCCACAGGAATGAAATTCTCAACCATCTGAAGTGTAGGAGGGCCCTGACCTGGATTGACAACCATGTTCCTCTGAGTCTTCTTCCGAGATCCAGAAGGCACAGACTTTTGCTTCTAAACCTGCAAAATCAGGTACTCTTGGTTCTCTTTTAGCCTTTAGATCTGACTGAGCAGCGACAGCTCCCTCATCTTCGCCTGCTTCTCTGCCTCAGTCATCACCAACTTTTTCTGAGTGGTCGTTCTGGGGTGCAAACCTTCCTCCAGTTCAGTGTAAAGGGACTTCAGGGCAGGATCCTCAGAGGGCCTCATCCTCTTTGGATCTGAGCCTTCAACAGATTCAGCAGCAGAAACAGACCTTGTTCTCTTTCTGTCCGCAGCTTTCAGTTCGAGGGGGGGGGGGGAAGAATCTTCTTCTTGCCTTTACCAATTTGCTTCTTCTCTTCCCCCTTTTTGGCATCATCAGAGTTGATCTTACCAACAACCTCTTCAACCGAACCTGCCAACATCTTGAATTGTTCTGCCATCTCCTGCTGCTTGCTCTGAAGTTGTCCGATCTGACCAGCCATTCCTCTCAGACCGTGACTGAGCCCTTTATACTAAAATCCAGTTTTAATCGGACGGCTCAGAAAATATGACTTATAAAATTCAATGGTTTAGATTAAAGTAATTAAAATGCATGGATGCGGATTGAGCCTTTTCGGTTTTCAAAGTTAATGATTCAAAAACTTTATTGAAAACTGTTCCTGCCCACTTTGCATTAAATGCGCGTCAGAGCATGTCCGTATTTAATTCAAATAATTGCATTAAATAATAACTGAATAATAAATGAACGGTTGAGATTGTGTGATAAAAAGATTTGATTTGACAACTCGACAAATAGTATCCAGGATGATGTAAGCAAGATATGATGACCAAAAATAATTCAGGAAACATACCAGTCAGTCAGATTTTGATATCTGACTGATACCACTTTTGACCTATCAGGGTGACAAGCCCTGAACTCAGTGTCCTGAACATTAGTCAGTCTATACTGACCATTCTTTCTTACTGAATGTTCCCCCTTCAACCATTCATCCTCTCTCTACACTTCCTTCATCCTGATTCTCAGTTAGTCATTCCTCCTGAACTTATGCATTCTGAACTGAGATTCAGATGGAATCTCCTAAGCCTGGGTCAAGAAGTCCTAATTCTACTGACAACTCAACAAACCTGGTTTCATGCAAAACCTTAGTCAGGATGTCAGCTCTCTGCTTGTCAGTAGGGATCCTCTCCATCCTGATATCTATCTTCTCAACATGATCTCTTATAAAGTGATGCCTGATGTCTACATGCTTACACCTTGTGTGTAAGACTGGGTTTTGGGATATGGCAATGACACTATTATTGTCACAATAAATTGGGACTTCAGTGGCCTCTATTTGGTAGTCTCTCAGTTGTTGTTTCAACCAAAGAATTTGGGAACAACAACTGCCTGCCGCCATATACTCAGCCTCAGTAGTAGACGTTGCAACACTGGTTTGCTTCTTAGAAAACCAAGAGATCAGTTTGCTCCCTAGAAACTGACATGTGCCTGTAGTTGATTTCCTATCAAGCCTACAGCCTCCACAATCTGCATCTGAATAGCCAGTCAGTTCTAGATTGTCATCAGAGGGATACCAAAGTCCTAAATTGACTGTACCTTTCAGGTATTTCAGAATCTTTTTGGCACTCTCTAGATGACTCTTCTTAGGATCAGACTGATACCTTGCACAAACTCCGACTGCATAAGTGATGTCAGGACGACTAGCAGTCAGGTACAATAAAGATCCAATCAGTGCCCTATATTCAGTCTGATTCACTGAGGTCCCCTCCTTGTCAGGATCCAGCTTCTCATTTGTGTTCATGGGAATACGTGAGACTTTGCTGGTCTGAACTCCAAACTCCTGAATCAAGTCCCTCGCATACTTGGACTGATTTATGAAGATCCCGGAGTCAGCTTGCCTGACCTGAAGACCTAAAAAGAAGTTCATCTCTCCCATCATTGACATCTCAAACTTCCCCGTCATCAGCTTGGAGAATTTCTCACAAAACTTCAGGTTCGGTGATCCAAATATTATGTCATCCACATACACACTACAAAAAAAGAAGAATTAAAAAGGGGGTTAAAGAGGGAATTGACGAGGGAATTCGTTTTGCCTAGGATTTTAACGAGGGCAAACTACCCTCTTTAAAATGCTCCTCGTTATTGATTAACGAGTGCAAAAATGGGCCCTCGTTAATAACGAGGGTATTAACAAGGGGAAAAAAAGGCGAGGGCCACGTGGCCCTCACTAAAACCCACGTCAAATCCCTCGCTAAACTACTAGTCAATAGCTAGGGCAGGCCTGCCCCCTCGTCCTTTTTTTTATTAATAAAAATGTGATTGCTGGAATTTGAACCCACGCGCAAAGCAGACCAGTACTGGAGCAGATTTTGGGCCTCCATGCGAATCGAATACTCGACATCCTAACCTGGGAGATATCTTGCAACTTGCAAGTGATAACTAACCATTTTGGCTAGGTGAATTGATTGAAAACTTTTAAACTTTAATATATATGTATCATATATTTTTTTATTTTATATTTTTATTATTACTTTGTTATATGTATTTTAATTGTTTTTTATGTACTATCTAATTAAAATATTTATAATAAAATTAAATTCTTAATGTATATCACATTTTCTAATTAAAATATGTAATAATAAATTTATAAGATAATTAAATTCTTAATTTTTTCACTACTTACTAATATGCAAATGTGTATCACATTTTCTAATTAAAAATATGTATTTTTAACAATAATAAATTAAACACAATTAAATTAATTTTAAAAAAATATGTACGGGTGATATGAATGGGCGTGTATATGATTAATTATAATTATTACACAGATTAAAATTATATTAACTAATACATATATAATTAATTAATTAATATATATAAATTATACGTGTTGTACTATACATATATATATATATTAATTTGTATTTATTAAATTAGTTTATATTAATTTGAATATATATCATATATATATATATATATATATATACACTAGCATTAGCATATGTTGATACATATATATATATAATATTTTTTTTTTGAAAGGAAAAAGGACCACTACATAATGGACTACACAACAGCAGCCACTACATCTTATCAGCTTAAACCTGTAGCATCCTAATTCGATTTGGAATTCTATCACCTTGCCAATCCAGAGGCTCAGGTAATTCCAGTGCCATTCTTGCCATTTCATGAGCAATCTTGTTGTTGGTTCTTGGGAGATAGTATACGGCTCTCACTAAGCCCTTCCCAACAAACTCCATAATTTGCTTCAGCGTATCAGATGATAAGTTACTGCATTCTTGTCCATTCCGAACTGCTAGCACAACATCCATTGAATCCGTTAGCAAGTCAACCGGTTCTTCTTTGTGCTTTAGCGCTTCCCGAATGCCTTCTAAAGCAGCACTCAATTCTCCTCCCATAATGTGTTGTGAAAACATAATAGACTTTCCTCCCACCGCAACCAATCTCCCACCATCCTAAAAAATTGCATATCCTGCAGCGGCCTCATGTTTTTCCCAGTTAATCGAAGCGTCTACCGCTACTGCCCTCTTTGTATTATCCCTAAGAAGATGGTGCACCTTGACCATTGTCCTATTCCCCTGCATACACGCCATAATTGATTTCACCTTCTGGAACTCCTTCAAGTATGCCACTGCCCAATCCGCCCTTAAATGACTACCTGCCCTTCTTGCGGAGATTGAAGTGCTGTTTTTATGTTTTTCGTTACGCCAAACACCCCATGCAAGTGTAGCAACCAGCTCAAAAACATCAGTTCCCAATTGGTGGACAAGGTTTGCTTTAACCATATCCCACATCCCTGCTCTCTTCCAATTTCCCCTGACAAATGGGCAAGTGAATAAGGCGTCGACCGTGTCCGCCTTATGAAAACCACAGAGGTAGCACGCTGGAGCAATTGGAACATGATGGCTGCAAAGATTCGCTTCCGTTGCCATGCTGTCCGTTAGCATTTTCCACATGAAAATCTTTATTTTCGGTGGGCACTTCATTTTCCACATTTTCTTCCACCAGTTTTGCTTCTCATTCTTCGCGCTCGTTCCCTCCACCTCTTCCTTCTCTTTATTTAAGCCTCTTGCAAGATCATAGCCAGACTTTACAGAGTATTATCCGGTCCCCAATACCTTTCATCATGGTTGTCATGTGTACTGATGGGAGTTTTTAAAATCGCCTCCGCTTCAAAGTGTAGGAAAGCTTCTCTAATCAATTGCTCATTCCATGTTCCATCAGATGTAATGAATCTCGCCACTGCTGACCCACTTGCTTTTCTAGAGATAATCCTGCCCTTATTAAGGTCCTCTACCCACGCATCCCGGAAGATTTGGATGCTCTCTCCATCGCCCACCCTCCATTTGGCTCCTTCCTCTATCAGGTCCCTACTCCAGCAAAGCGATCTTCATACAAACGACGGATTGTTACCCATGCCTGTAGTATCTCGCCTTAATGACTTTTGAGACCATGAGGTCAAGTTTTGTCAACAGACGCCACACCTGTTTCGCAAGTAGTGCCTTATTAAAAAGGTTTAAATCTTTAAAGCCCAAACCTCCCTCCTCTTTTAACTTACAAAGAGCATCCCAATTTTTCCAACACATAGAGCCCCCAGCCTTATTCCCTCCCCACCAGAATCTTGCCATAATCCTTTCCATGTCACGGCACACTGAGAAAGGCAAACGGAAGCAGGACATAGTGTATGTCGGGATGACATTCAAGATAGCCTTAATTAAGACCTCTCTACCTTCCATGGAGAAGTCCCTCATTTTCCAGGCCTCCACTCTAGCTGCTACTCTTTCCCTTAAAAATCCAAACTGCACTCTCTTCCTTCTCATTGAGAAAGAAGGCAAACCTAAGTACATCTCATGGCTCTGTGCAATGCGAACGTTGAGCATTCTCCTAACTCTACTGGAAGTGTTCGCAGTAGTATTCGGACTTAACACTACTGTGGATTTATCATAATTCACTAGTTGCCCAGTAGCCTTTTCATAGATATCCAAAGCAGCTTTTAAATTCTTGCAACCTTTAGTAGTGTTTTTGAAGAACACCATACTGTCATCAGCAAAGAAAAGGTGAGAGATTGTAGGGCAGGTTCTTGCAATTGAAATTCCTTGTAAATTTCCCCTGCCTATATTATGTTGTATCAGGGATGATAATCCTTGCGCACAAATCAGGAACATGTATGGAGAAATGGGATCTCCCTGCCTTAATCCTCTCGAAGGAGTAACCTTCCCCTCCACTCTCCCATTTACGTTGAAGGAGTAGGACACAGTCTGAACACATTTTTTTAACAGATGTATCCACTGTTGTGCAAAACCCATATACATTATATATATATATATATAATATTAACATATGCACTAACTAATTTATAATTGGTTATATACCAAATATAAGTCTGACATGACAATACACAATACATTTGCCGAGGGAGCCTGACGTCGGCTTTGACTAGGGGGGCTGGGCCCTCGCCTTCCGCCCATTTTTTAATTACCGAGGAATAATGCCCTCATTATTTTAACGAGGGGTCAGGGGCCCTCGCCTTTTTTAACGTGTACTGCCATGGCGAGGGTTTTACCCTCGTTTTTTTATCGAGGAGAACGTGTCCACTCATTAAAATCCTCGTTATAGACTAGGGTAAAGTTACTCTTGTTAAAATTCTCTGTAACTTTTTATCCTCGTTAATATCCTTGTCAATACTGAGGGTTATTTAACCCTCGCTAAATTCCCTCATTAAAATGACTTATTTTTATAGTGAAATCTGAACCAAGAGAATGTCTTCCCCTTCGGATATCCTGAAGAGGGTTCTGTCCACTGTTCCTTTCACGAACCCGTGATCTATCAGGAACTGGGAAATTGTATCATACCAAGCCCTGGGGGCTTGTTTCAGGCCATAGAGAGCTTTCTTCAGGTGATATACCTTATTTCCAACTTCGAACCCTGGAGGTTGTTCCACATAGACCTACTCGTTCAATGCACAATTCAGAAAAGCACTCTTTACGTCCATCTGATACACCTTGAACTTCTTGAATGTTGCATATGCCAAAAACAGCCTGATTACCTCTATCCTTGTGACCGGAGCAAAGGTTTCATCATAGTCGATTCCTTCGGCCTGAGAGTAACCCTTTGCCACTAGTCTGGTCTTATTTCTGACAACAACATTCTTCTCATCCCTCTTGTTCTTGAAAACCAACGTGGTGCCAATAACGTGTTGACGCCTAGGTCTCTCAACTAACTCACAAACTTGATTCCGCTCAAACTGATTGAGCTCATTCTGCATGGCTAGGATCCAGTTGGGGTCAGCAAGAGCTTCTTCTATGTTCTTAGGTTCCTGATCACTCAGGAAACAACAAAACATAACACTCTCGCCAAAGGACAACCTTGTCCTGACCCCCTCATTGACATCACCAATGATGTCAGCCAATGAGTGATCATCTAGCCACCGCCTCATGCTGATGGCCGCACTGGGAGCTGCTGACGTTCCCTCACCTGATCCTGAAATGTTAGTCTCAACAATAACAGGAAAAGAAGCGGAACGAGCAAGAACAGGGGACACTGAGTCATTCCCTGAGGGTTGTACAATATCAGGGACATTGTTTCCCCCTACAGAGTTGGACTCAGTAACTGTCTCAGGTGCAGAAGCATCATCACCGACAGTACGTACCTCAGGTCGAGTCTATGCCTCCGTTTGAGACTCAACATTTTCTGAGGCTGGGGCTTGCTGAAGGTTAGCCTGAGGTCCATCCTGATCATCATCATCATCCTATCCCTTGGGAGCATTCACCATTTTGATCTTGAATTCAGGATTCTTCAGGCTCAGTCTTGTCACCCTCTTGGTAACCCCCTCAGTGTCAGGACTTGGAACCTGTTTTCTATGCACAGATGCAGTCTCATCAAACACAACATGAGGTATTTTCTCCACACAAAGGGTCCGACAGTTATACACCCTGAAGGCTTTGCTGACTGAGGAGTATCCTAAGAAAACTCCCTCATCAGACTTCCTATCAAAGTCTTTAAGCTGGTCTTTCCCATTGTTCAGGATGAAACACTTACACCAAAAAATATGGAAATAGGAGATGTGAGGCTTCCTTTTATTCCAAGTTTCATAAGGTGTCTGAGCATGTTGCTTGTTCAGCATAGATCGGTTATGAGTGTAGCAATCAGCGTTTATTGCTTCTGCCCAGTACTTCTTGGGCAGTCCTGACTCAGCCAACATGGTCCGGGCAGCTTCCTTCAGGGTCCGGTTCCTTCTCTCTGCTGAGGGGTGCTGGCTGCAGAAGTCTCATGAGCAATACCAAGGTCTGTATAAAAATCAGTTATAATTGAGTTAATAAACTCAGTTCCCCGATCTGATCTGATCCTGACGATGCTCTGACCCTGTTCAGTACTCAGTTTCTTGAGTAACTTCGGAAGCTTGACCTGAGTCTCCTTCTTGTTCAGCAAGAAAATAACCCATGTGTACCTGGAATAATCATCAACAACAACAAGGGTATATTTCCTACCATTCATGCTGACAGGAGTAATCGGACCAAAGAGATCCATGTGCAGGAGCTGAAGCACTCTGTCAGTTGAGAAGGTATCTTTCTCCTTGAATGAAGCTTTGGTCTGCTTGTCTTCCTGACATGCTCCGCACACGTGGTCTTTGCTAAAAACTTCATTAGGTAGACCCTCTACAAGAGAAAGTCGAGAGATTTTGTTAATAATCTTGAAGTTTAAGTGAATCAGGCATTTATGCCAAAGCCAACTGAGCTCAGATGTGCTCTTAGCGACCAAACAAGTTTCAGGAGAGCTGCTCTTAAAGTCAGCAAAATAAACATTGCCTCTCCTGACACCTGTAATTAAAACCTGCAGTGTAGATTTGTCTTTCACAAGGCATATGTTAGATGTAAATTCTACACTATAACCACGGTCACAAAACTGACTGACCGAAAGTAGGTTATGCCTAAAACCCTCAACATAGGATACATTAAGCACTCTCACTGAACCAACAACAAGGGTACCGAATCCTCTGGTGAAACCCTTAGAGTTATCACCAAAGGTTACCTGCGGGCCATCTTGAGCTACATAATCCTGAAGGAGATCACAAAATCCGGTCATGTGCCTAGAACACCCTGAGTCCAAGTACCAGTCCATCTTCTGATCCTTCCTCCTCTTCTTGTATCCCGCAGCGACCTAAAAAGAATCAGGCTTCAGGTACCCATCTCGTATTGGGTCCTACAGTGTCAGCCATACCCTTCGGGATCCAGATTTGTTTAACAATTCTGATGGCATCAGAAGTGTAAACCTGTCTACCAGAAACATCAACATACACAGTCCTCTTCTTCCTTTGTGCCTGGGAAGTTGAGGGTGTATGGGTGTCAGCCTAAGTCTCAGGAGCTCTGGATTTGTTGCCGGGGGCGGGCCTCCTGTTCCTCCTTGGCCTGGGTGCGTTGGGCTGAGGTCTGTCCTGAGAAGGAGCAGCTCGGGGCTGACCTCTAGGAACTTGAGGTCTGACCTGAGTGTTATCGGAGTCAGGTCTCCATTGCCTTTCAGGGGCCACTTGGTTCGTCCTTCTCCTTTGTGGATTGGGACGTTCCTGATGGGCTCTGTGCCCTGCCTGAGGCCTCTGGACCTCAGTAGTCCTTGGCCTTGCCTAAGGCCTCCCCTGACCAGAGTTCTTCCTACCCTGAGCATTCTGAGGCCTAGCCTGAGAAGTGCTGGGGGCAGAATTCTTTCCGGCCTGAGGGTTCCTAGGCTGAGCCTTGGAGTTCCCTTGGTCCTTCTTCCTCGGCTCAGGATGAGGAGCCTGGGCCTTTCCCTTAGGTTTTGGCCTAGATTCCTCAGTCCTTTTCCTGACAGGTTCATGCGCTTTCTCCTTCCCTTTGCCTTTATCCTGACGAGCAACACTTGGGCTCTTATCGTCAGTTTGGGCAGGGACAAACTTTTTCTGAGAGTTTCTCCCTGAAGCACCTCTCTTCTTCTTGCCCTTTGGGTCTTTAGAGGCATCATAGCCTAACCCAGCTTTTGCACCATCAGTCAGCTGAGAGAAACTTGTTAACTCTTCAACCACTTGGGAAGATGTGTGTAACTTCTTCAGCTTTTCCTCAAGGTGCCCATTTTCCTTTTTCAGGCCCTCAATCTCAGTGGTGTACTGAAGCACCAGTTTCTGATGAGCATTCTCTTTTGAGATCAACTCAAGATCCCAAGCGGTTTGCTCAGCACTAAGGCGAGCTTGCCACTTAGTTTCGAACATCTCTCTCAGAGCAATACGCTCAATCATCTACATCCACTGTGTGAACAGATCATTTTCACCACTCAGTTGTGCATTCACATCCCCTGTGTGAATATGAGTCTCCTGCAGCCTTGAGAAATCAGCCATCAATTGCTCTAAAGCGAGCTGAAGGTCGAGATCTCTTGCTGAGTCTGAGCTAAGCTCAGGTGCGTGATCAGGAGAAGAGGCAGAAGAACATACCTCATCATCTGCCATCAGGCAGAGATCATCATACTCCTCATCGGAGAAGAGTTCAGGGGACCGGCGTCCTGGGCCATCTGAATCTGAGGAATCCTCAGCAAGCATTGCTCTCCGGTCTGATGCTCTGAGCTCTCTCTTAGCTCTCCGATCTTCTCGCTTACGAGCACTAAGCTCCGTACAATCATACTGATAATGATCGCTCTTCTTGCAATGGTAACACTGATCTACATCACTAGCAAACGTTTTGTCAGTGTACCTCTTATCTGACGACTCCCTCCGGCTCCCTGATGATCTTTCAGGCTTGGAGTTGGATCTTCTGGGATCAGCATCGTCTCTCCTCTTGCAGCTCTTCTCATCTCTTCGTCGCTCAGGCTCTTCTCTCTCTCTCCTGGAATCAGAACCCCTCCACTCTTCCCTTCGGGGGCTCGATCTCCTGGGGCTGGAATATCTGCGGTCACGATTGTCAGTATAAAACTTCTTATACCTGCCGAAACGAGAGTTCAGCTTCTCGAATCGTCGTGCCATCAGGCTGTACTCCAGGGCTAGCTCATCCTTGTTCATCTCTCTGAGTGATTTCGTGCCAGATCCAGCCTCAGGCTCAGGAGTAGCTTTAAGAGCCACACTCTTTTCCTTCTCAGGTGTCTTCTCTTCACTCACATCCTCACTGACAACACCCTTCTTCTTCCTATTATCGAGGTCGAATTCCAGAGCCTTTAACTCTGAGAATAGGTGAGAGTAAGGAATGTTTGTGAGATCCTGCGTGTTCTTTAACAAGATCACTCATGTGTCCCATCTTTCAGGGAGACAGTTCAGGATTTTAGACGATACCTCCCTCTTGGGAAAGTCCTTCCCAAGGGTAGCTAGCTCGTTCATCATCTTAATGAACCGAGCTTCCATCTGATCGATGGACTCTCTTTCCAACATCCGAAAGGCCTCAAACTTCCTGATAGCAAGATCACGCTTGTTCTCCTTGATCTTCTCTGAGCCCTCACTCATCTCCTTCAATTCATCCCAGATCTCCTTCGCGGTCTTCAGGTGCATGAGCCTGACCGAATTCTCGTAAGAAATGGTGTGGAGTATAATGTTCTTCGCAACATTATCCAGTCCGATTTGCTTAATCTGGTCAGATGTAAGCGCAGACCTCTCCACTTCTTCATCACCGGCAGCCGGAACAGGGACATTACCAGCAACAGGCCAGGTGGTCTGAAGATTCCTCATGAACTTGATCGGACCATGCTCAATCACCTTCGGCATCTGATCATGGATGGAGTAGAGATGTGCAAGGACCCTGAATTTCCAATAGTCATAATTATCAATAGAGAACTCAGGAAGACTGCCTTCAAGGCGCTTAGAACCAGATGCCATGAATGCAAATTTTCAGAAACAGATTTGTTCAGTTGACCACCAAAAGTTTCTCCTCAGAAACTGTTGGTAAACAAAGTCAGTGGTCTTTTGAACCACTGCTCTGATACCACTTGTTGGTCCCGAAACAAGTATAATCAGTGTATGGGGGGAATACACTGATATCAGATTTTTCTGAAGACTCAGAAAAATGCTCTAACACGCTCAGTCAGGAAGATCCTGATATTACTCAGCAAAACTAATAGTCCGCAGGGGCAGCAGGGACAAGTCAGTAATGGAGTCAGATAGGTTGAGTGTGAGTAATGTGCTCAGAAGCTCAGTAGAGATAACAAACCCTGACTGCTCAGAGGCAAGTCAGTTGGACTATTATCTCAGTAAGCTAGAGTATGTGCGGAATGTAAGCCCTTAGAATCTACTCGTTTTAGATTCTAAAAACTTTTTCTGAGTTTGCTTAGTAAATTGGTGGTTAAGGCTGGTGCACAGTATTAAGATTCAGGATGATTGATTCAGCCTGATGATCAAAACAATGCAGTATGCTCAGTTTAATATGAATGACAATTATGATCCTGAGCAAACAGTAAATCAGCACACATGGGACTTTTTAACATGGTTCGGAGATAACCAACTCCTACGTCCACGACCTGATTTAACAGGAAGCTATCCTCAAAACCCTGAGGATAGGTGCTTGGTTTTTACGTGCCAAGGGACACGAATAGCCAACTTCCTCTCTTAGGAATTGACCCCTGGGCGTTTTACAAGTCCCGGTCCTTCTAACCAACCAATCTCACACCCTGAGTGGTTTGGTATTCTTGGTTTCCAACTAAGGATAGCCCTAGCAATACAAATCGATGCTAAAGATTAGAGCTATCAAAATTAAGCAAATACAGAGTGAATCCTACTACAACACTAGGGAAATTTAGTATGCTTTGAGAGCTTGGATTCTTGAGAGCTTTCACTTGGAAATTTCCCGTTAGCCTTGAATGGGTGCAAGGCTTTCTGTATTTATAGGCAAGACTCAAAATAGATCTGTTGGAGGAGATCTACTCAAATCTTTCCTATTTTAGGGTGGTTGCAGGCTAGAAGTACTTGTTGACCTTTTTCCCATGCTTAATCAGGAAATTCTGTCCCGCCGCTTGCAAATCTGAGACGCATTAAATGCCGCATTAACTGCTGCCCAGACTTCATACATGCGTGTCGAAAGATGATTGGCTTTCCGTACAAACGGCTAGTTGACCATCTGACACTTGTCCTTCCTCGTACATTCAATACTCTGAGTTTCTTATTAATAACTCAGCTTGAATGTTTATCTTTATCGGAGTCTTACTGACATTGTCTTTGTCTCTTTGTCCCATAGCATAAATAACCTTTTTGCTTTGGACTTACATGAGTCAGGTGAACTGACACAATGCCCAAGTCAGGTCTTATGAGCATTCAGCTCAGCCTGATAAGTTATTCAGCCCGACAACCTTTTTACTTTGGACTTACATGGGTCAGATAAACTGACTCAAGGCCTAAGTCAGGTCTTATGAGCATTCAGCTCAGCCCGATAGGTCACAGTACTTTGCCCTTCACTGACTAAGTTCTGTCCTGAGCATGCTTAGTGTACTCAGTAGAAATATCAGTCAGTGGTTTGTCCGGATTGTCTTCAGGATGGTTCTTCAAGTCTTTGGTCTTCACTTCAGTTCAGGAAATCTTCAACAAGACTTACTCTGAACATCTTCAGGGCGAGTTGCACATCAGACTTCAGGCAATTGGGTCGACTCCAATATTCTTCAGTCTTCAACACGTTCCCCCTAAACTGAATCCCTAACTTTATTATCCTGATCTAGACTATCCTGACTATCTGTACTTAGGTAAATCATTTGGGGTTTTGAGATCTAATCAAAATACTCAGATTGTCCCAACACATTTCCATTATTAGTACTATCATCAGCGCCAACATTAACCGGTGTCATAGACACATCGACATCATTCCTGAATTATTCGATACTGCAGTAAGGTTTAGTGAAGTATTTCGTCTTGCGATTGTTAGATCTAAACTACATTAATTAAATAATCATAGGGATAAACGAATTGAGACCGAGTTAAGGAAAAATTATTTTCCTGCAAGACGAAACACGCAAGGCTAGTTCTCAAAGAATTGTGTATCGTCTCCAAAGGTAAAACGGTTTATGACGTAAATATCAGTAGCATCACTGATATATATGTATCGACAAACAAATATCAGAGTAGAGAAAGAGAATATAGAAGAGCATAGAGGGAGAGAATTTCGAAAGCTGGGAAATTTTCGTATGTTAGACTTTGAAACAAGGGACGAGAATGATCTAATTTATAAGCACTCATCATATCTATAGGTTAAGGAAATTGTGGAGAGAAAAATATCCGAAAATATTTACTTCTTCAATTCGGATAAGACTTGACTATTCTTACTTAATGAGCAAGAATCATCAGACGGGCTCACTCCGGATGGGCTCCAATAATTATTAACTCTTGTGCCTCACTTAATTTATTTAAATAATCGGGCCCAAAAATTAAATGGCTCAATTTCAGAATTTTAGGTCTCCAAAAAATTAGATGGGCCACTAAAGCTCACCCAAAGCCCAACTGCCAAGAACCACGATCCTGAGCCGTGTCAGGCAACTGCGCGCGTATGTAGTGCATAGGAGAAAGTCTCCAAGCACTTTATTTGAAAAATAAGGTCAAGTCACTACATATAATACGCTGAGAAACCTTGGTACATATAATGACCGACTTTGTACATATAATCGTAAATTGTCTCAAAATTCTCAAGCCCTACCTACAAACAAGTAAGTAAGCCTAATCAAATTAAAATCGAAAACAATCACCAACAAGTGAATAGTCTTCCATTTCCTACGAAAAAACATACATATACCAGAATGACTTAATACAATGACTTGAACCTAAACATTTAATTATATTAATGTTTGAATTTACTTATAAGATCACTATATTACTATTTGGGGACCTCGAGTATTAATTAAAGCCTACCACATCATTTAGTTTAACTCTATTAATTTAATTAAAGCTTGATTTCAATTAGCAATTCAAATAGGTTTTGTATATTAATTCAAAGCTTTCCGTTTCATTTTTAAAATAGTAACATAATTTCGGTATTAATCATATGTTGCAAATATCTATCTTCAATTTTAATTTGCTAATTAATAATGGAGTTTAGTTTCTAACCCATTTTGTATTTATTAAAAGAGAAGCAATTTATTTTATTTGTCATATATATTATTTCAAAATTTTTAAATGGAACACCAAATTTTGTACAGAAAGGAAAATGACTTATATCATATTTCTTAAAGAAATGTGATAGTCAAGATTGTGAAAGTCTACATCTATGGCCATACAAAATCACACTAAATAATCTCCTTAAACACCTACAAAGAAAAATCCCTCAAATTCAACAATGATAATTATTATTTGCAAGCTTTCAAAAACATTTTATATATCCTGAAATTTCACTAATCAAGATATTTTTAAATTAGAGTACGAATTGGGATATTAGAAGCATGGTATGATAGCAATACAAGAGTTTCAAACCTCTACACTTGAGTCACCTATTTAATTATCAAAAGTGTAAGGTTTAAGTCTACACTATGTTAACTAAACAATCATCAAATTTTGGTGTTATATGTTTCTACTGCTTTAATTGAACAGCTTTTTTTTAGTAATGAAGCATGTGAAGATAACACTTTGTAACGAGATGGAGATGGGGATGCTTTGCTTGAAGATGGAAAAATATTTTATTAGTACACTACGTTATGAATGTTTGCAATATTCTAATTTTGCAAGTTCATAAAGATAGTGTCCGAATTATTATAAGCCTAAAAAAGATAGAGTTCCAATTTTGCGAACACCTAAAATTATCTCCTGAAAAATTAATTTTCCCTTGGGAGATTGCCTAATGCTTTATATTGAGAGAAATATTCTTGAAAATATAGATTAAACTAAATTATCATGAATTTTATGTTTCGATGTCTCGCTGGACATAATTTATGTGAACAAATGTATGCTATATCTATATATATACCCTATATATATATATCTATCTATACCCTATATATAAAGGGCGAATAAAAGTAGGCGGCCAGTTTCTTACCCGTTGCCGCTTGCCAAAACGCCACTCAACAAATGGGATTAAAGTGTCGTTGTTAAAAAAATGGACGCGATATAAAGAATAAATAAAAGTGGGCGGTCAGTTTGTTGCCGTTGTCGGCTGCCAAAACGCCACTCAGCAAATGAAAATGAAGTGCAGGTGTCAAAAAAATGGATGCGTGTCATCCTCCTAATTTTTCTTTCTTACGAAACAAGTACTGAAAAATTTGGCTGCATTTTCTTTCGTCCTCCTCTTACTCTCTTGATTGGCAGCATCACAGCGGTAAAATTTCGAATAAGAAGGTGTGAGAGAATTGAGAAAGAATGGCTTGCAACGTATGGGACAAAGACGCTGATAAAATGTATTTACATAAATAAAGGTGAAAGAGAAAATTGAGAGTAAAAGATAACATGTTGTTGGTCCTGAAACGAGTTAAATCAGTGTATGGGGGGGGGAATACACTGATTTCAGATTTTTCTGAAAGACTCAGAAAAATGCTCTAACGCACCCAGTCAGGATTCCCAGAAGTACTCAGTTTGCTGAAGGTCCACAGGGGCAGCAGGGACGGTTCAGTAACGAGTCAGATAAACTGAGTGTGAGTAATGTGCTCGAAAGCTCAGTAGAGATAACAAACCTACTGACTGCTCGAAAGCGAGTCAGTTGGACCACTATCTCAGTAAGTCAGAGTACGTGCGGAAAGTGAGCCCTTAGATTCTACTCGTTTTAGTTTCTGAAAACGTTTTCTCTGAGTTGCTTAGTAAATTGGTGGTTAAGGCTGAGTGCACAGTATTCAGATTCAGGATGATTGATTCAGTCCTGAGGTTAAAAACAATGCAGTATGTTCAGTTTAATATGATGACAGTTATGATCCTGAACAGAACAGTAAATCAGCACACAGGGAACTTTTTAACGTGGTTCGGAGATAACCAACTCCTACGTCCACGACCTGATTTAACAGGAAGCTATCCTCAAAACCCTGAGGATAGGTACTTGGGTTTTACATGCCAAGTGCTAAATAATAGAGCTATCGATCTAAGCAAATACAGAGTGAATCCTACTACAACACTAGGGAAACTTAATTGCAGAGTGTTGTTTATGATATGCTTTGAGTTCTTGGATTCTTGAGAGTTTTCTCTTGGAAATTTCCCGTTAACCTTGAATGGGTGCAAGGTTCTCCATATTTATAGGCAAGATTCAAAATAGATCCGTTGGAGGAGATCAAATCAAATCTTTCCTATTTTAGGTAGATTGTAGGCTAGAAATACTGTTTGACCTACCCGCCATGCTTATTCTGGCAAGTTGTCACATCACCTGCAACTTTTTGAGACGCATTAAATGCCGCATTAAATACTGCGCAGACTCCGTGCATGCATGTCGAAAGATCATTGGCTCTCCGTTATAACGGCTAGTTGACCTTCAGACATTTGTCCTTCCTCGTACATTCAATGCTCTGAGTCTCTTGTTAATAACTCAGTCTGAACGTGTGTCTTAATGGAGTCTTACTGACATTCTTTTTGTCTCTTGTCCCATAGCATAAATAACCTTTTGCTTTGGTCTTACATGATTCAGGTGATCTGAACCACGGCCTGAGTCAGGTCCTATGTGCATTCAGCACAGCCTGATAGGTTATTCAGCTCAGTATGTGTTACCTTTTTGCATGGACTTACAAGGTTCAGATAAATTGAACTAAGGCCTAAGTCAGGTCTTAAGTGCATTCAGCACAGCCTGATAAGTGACACTTACTCTTCACTGACTGACTTATGTCCTAAGTATGCTTAGTGTACTCAGTAGAAACATCAGCCAATGGTACTTCAGGATTGACTTCAGGATGAATCAGCAGGTTTCGATCTTCAGCTTCAGAACAGATAATCTTCAGCGAGACTGACTGACTCCTTCAGGATGGTTTACACTTCAGACTTTAGTAAATTGGGTCGACTCCAATATTCTTCAGTCTTCAGCATGGTCCTCCTGTACTGAATCTCTAACCTAACTGTCCTGAACTATTTTATCCTGAACAACTATACTTAGGCAAATTCATCAGGGGTTTTGGGATCTAATCAAAACACTCAGATTGTCCCAACACATGTATAGAACAGGTGGCGGAGCACTTACCTGTAACCGGGAGGAAACTGGCCAAGTTTCACGAACTATACTTTTTTTTTATTTCTCGGTTCCTTAATAAGGTATTTAATTTTGTTATTGACTCTTCCTTCTTTTGCTATTTCTCTATTCCAGTGGTAATTTGGTTAAAAGGATCTAATCTTAGAAGGATGAGATTGAGATATTTCATAACTGATTACATGTTCGATGAAATGCCCAGTCAAATAAAATTTTATTTTTTCAAGCTTTCCTCCATTACCATGTAGTTTCTTATATATGAGTACATATATCTGGTGTGGGTAAGATTTTTTTTTTTTAGATTAGGGGTTGGAGGTTAATTTTTATTTTCTCAATTATATCAGTGTTTTTCCTCTTTTATTTCAATTCTGACTAGAATATGGCTGTGGGAGTTTTCTCTTTCGAAATCTTCTTCTGATTAATTAATTGAGATATTGGAATTACTATTTTTTATACCATTGGGGATATTAGAATGATTTTTCTTTATATGTCTGCGTGAAGTTTGATTTATCCGAAGGGAAATGTGGAAATATACAGGGGAATGGTTAAGTTATTTGATGTATCTGGTTTTCCACTTCATCTCTCACTCCTCCAAAAATCTGTGTCTTTTCTCTCACCATAGCACCGATAAAAAAATATTAGGTTGAACATCATCTTCACCAGGTATTTAGATAGTATCTTAAGCCAAAATTAATATTCATGAAATCAATTATTCATAAATCTTGCGCCATGAATAGATTATAAGCGTACATGAAATTATAGTTAATTTTTTTTTAATTTGGTGTCTGTTTTTCCCCACCTAGGCTAAAGGTATGTAATCTCTGTTTTAATAGAATTAAGTTATTTGTGACAAATAAATCTTGGTTACTCCAACCTATGATTTCAAGACATTTTTTAATTTGTAGGTTTGTTTGTTTACTGTTCAACAATTTCCAGCTTTTGGTACATATGCATTTGTTTCAATTTTAGTGTCTCTATCTAAGACAAGTAGGTGTTTCTTGATATGTCTTCTTTGAATATTCATCGGAATTTTCTTAGGCCTTCGTTAACTGTTAATAATAACTGGACGAGTTAGACTTAGTTTGGGATTTCATTTAAATGGATTCGATCCACAATACCTATGCAAAATACAATGCAACATGACACAACATTCATTTGATTTCCTATATATTCATATCAATTTTTTTCCGTATCATTCTACAACCATAATCAATGTGTTCCAACTTTATCAAACTTTTTGTTTATCAATTTGCCTATGAAAAAAATTATAATTGTTGTACCTGCATTAACTGCGGACAGTGAAAATATAATTATACGTTAAAACAAGAAGTTGAGGAAATGTTCAAAATGTTCTTCTCCAATTATGTATGGGTTGTTATCTTACGAAGGGTTCTTAATATAAACCGGAAGCTTTCTCTTCTATTGGATTGTGCCACTGGTTTGATGCAGAACATAATATCATACAGCCATAAGTTTATGATATATGTGTACATAAATGCATGTAATTATGAATTAATAGTAATTTGTAATATATTTGTAAAATTTGTATAAATGGTATTCACATTTTGCATTACATTTAAGAATCCAAAATAAATATCACCACCACGGGTGAACACCTCAGAATGAGGTGCTGACCATACTAGTAAAATTTAATGTGTCAAAGTGTTCAGTTTTCAATTAATACCACTCTTAAATTTTGAATGCAGTCCCGTGTGTAGACTCGTATAAATAAGAATATTCTTATGC
The DNA here is from genome assembly GCA_026898435.1 of Prunella vulgaris. Taxonomy (NCBI): domain Eukaryota; kingdom Viridiplantae; phylum Streptophyta; class Magnoliopsida; order Lamiales; family Lamiaceae; genus Prunella; species Prunella vulgaris. The sequence goes on from JAPKLY010000123.1 coordinate 840,497, forward strand.
TCCCATGTAGAGTAGTGATATTCAACCATTAATGTACGAACGAATATATAAATAAAAATGAAAGATCTAATGAGTTTAAAATTTAAATAAAAAATTCTACATATAAAAATATATAATTTTAAAAAATAAAAAAATGAAATAAATATAAATATGATTGTGAAAAAAGTTATTATCATTTAGAAGAAAAGTCCAAAAGAAACACTATGTACTTCTCATCTAGTACAATTAGCCGCCTTACTAAAACTATGGACCAAATTAGTCTAAAAAGTTGCATGACATTTTTATGAGCTCACATTTTATGCTGATATGAATATTATTGATGAATCCACAATCTACTAACACGAGATCTATTTTAAGTCATGACAAAGTTTTATATAAATTGATTTACTTTAAAAATTGATTTACTTTAATTTGTTATTACTATAATTTTGTAGATTTCAGACCATGATCAGCTCTCTGTGTTGGAGGCGCATATTGAGGTATCTCTTGTCCTTGTGAGATATCTATCACGCATTACAATAATACACGATTAATAAATATATATGTCTTTAGATTTATTACTTATTAAAGTAATTTTATAAATTGCATACCACGTCGTATAAAAGGGGACTCCAATGCTGCTGCCGAGGAATTTCTTTCTCTCTGTCTAGTAGATGTTGAAGACCTCACATCTCAGCGTTCTACAGAACTATTTCTTCTCTTTTGTCTTGTAGATGTTGAAGGTCTCACATTTGTACGTTCTATAGAGCTATTTCTTCGCAGCTGTGTTGTAGTTCTTTGTTCAATATCTCTGCTTGCATCTTGGGATGGTGGATCTACAAGATATGGAGTTATTTCTAGGATAGGCTCCACTTCCACGATGAATTGATCCGATGTTTCAAAATAATCCTACAGTGATGTCCTATCATCAATATTAGTATATCTTTGACTAATTTTAAGTTTAGAAAACCATCGGACCTGAAATACAAAAAATATATTGTTATCATCATTTTTTTAACGTACAATGATAAAGTACAAGATGAATTTTTAGATATTGTAATTACCAAACATCTTGCATAGATGTTCTTGGTGGCTGAAAACCTCGGACCATAGCATTGTACTGTGCAGGTGATATCAATTGTCGAGTAATTCGATTATACCTTGGAAATATTTATGTGTCATGCTAGCATCTCCATTGATACGATTACATGGCAAGATAGGTTGTCTGATATGCCGATATGCAATCCATCGTTGATTTTTTATCAACCAAATAAAACTAGACTTTCCTTTACGGGATTCGTTATGCAAAGATTGGTTTCTCATCTCTATATCACTTAGATTGGAATGTATTGTCTATTCCAAATTACCTGAGTACCCTGTTCAGATAATGAAGCTCCACTATACTAATATTGATTAGTGGACATTGTAACCTCCAATTCTCCAACAGACAATGGGGTCCAAGAGTTGATATATCTAGTGACTGCATATCATATGATTCCCAGGTAAACTGTAAAAACACACAATAAATTAATAATTACAAAAACAGAATGTATTTATCGGGATGTTTATGCTAATAACTTACTTATTCACCAGACAACCAACCAAATATATTCCTATATGGATGAATAGTGTGGCTCACACTTTCAGTATGATCATGATATTGTACTCACTTATAATTCATATAGATAACACAATACGTATACATAGTGTTATGCGATTTATAGATAAGCATATCTAGCCCCATAAGATGGAAGCCCCAAATCGCGATCATCCACACCCATTAAGCTCCCTTGTATGAGCATCCCATGTACATTTGACAGAGATGCCGCCGGCGACAAATAACCAACTCGATGTTGTCCATCATTTTCATTGTTCTGTCGGATGAAACCTGACAGCCGAGTGTTGTGGGCCCTGAATCCCACCGGATCTATGGTGGTGAGAACGGATCTGTGGTGGTGAAAGACAATCTCAGAATTTTGAGGGATTAATGTAAGAATATAATTGGTCAGATTGATAATTTTTTAGATGAAATTGTTGAAGGGAGGAAGAAGCTTTTGAATTTATGCAGTTGAAGGGAGGAAGAAGCTTTTGAATATAATGATGTCCATCGTTTGCAACATTTATTTTATTGAAAAAAAAATTAGGTGAAAAAAAATCAGTAGTTGTTTAGCTGTAACTTTTTATATATTCTTAATTTTTTTTGCTCTCTCTTTTTCGAATTTTTTATATTCTTAATTTCTTGGTTTATATTGATTATTTTTTTCTCTTATTTGCTTGGTTACTTGTGAGATTCTGCTGGACTTCCCCCCCTCCCCCCCCCCCCCATTTCTTATGAGATTTTCTGGAGAAGGTTCGAAAATAGATAAGGAAAATGTTTGAAACTTTTTTTTACAGTGAGAGAGATTTTTCTACAGTTTCTTGGGGCTATTTTTTTTTTTTTCCAAAATGTGGAGCTATTGTTAATGCTGCTTCCTATATCTCTTCTCTGTAAAATTTATCTACATATCAATTATTTGATTTGAATTTTTTTTTATACTTATAAATATTTTTTTGAAATTTAATGCAATTCATTTTGAACTTATATTAATATGGATAATTTAAGTAATGGGGGTGACAAATTGACAGCTCTACTGTGGATGGAATATTAACAATCAAATGGTGAATTTTAATTTCTACATTTTCTTATGAATTTCTTCCTATATTTTTCAT
>JAPKLY010000123.1:843284-882426 GCA_026898435.1 Prunella vulgaris
ATATATATATATATATATATATATATATGTGTGTGTGTGTGTGTAGAGATTTCTCAAGTATATTTATTTTCTTCCATAGTTGATTTTACCATTAATGTGAATTTGTAATGATTTTGAAATTGAACTTATCAATTATTTGATTTGAATTTTAACTAATTTTTTTGCACTTATAAAGTTGCTGTAAAATTTAATGTAATTTATTTTTTACTTATATTGCTAAATAATAAAAATTGTTGAGATTTTACACTTATAGACATTTGAACTTTGCTTATTTTTTTCACCTATTAATTTAATATATTAATGACAATAAGAATAATTGGGACATGTCTTATATTGAACCTTGACAATCAAACAGATTTGAACAATAATTATAAAAATGGAATTTTTACGTTTTTTTAACTTATAAATGTTCGGTTAATTTGAATTAAAAGGTGAAATATTCAAAAAAATTAAAAAAATTGAGAGGAAATTGAATAAAATGAACTCATTAAAAAATTATAAAATGAGGGATAAAATTGAGAGGAAATTTGATTGACAAAGGAGAGAGGGAGTGAAGGAGAAATGAGAGAGGGGAGAGAAATGAGAGTTGTTGGAAAAATTTATAATTAAACTTTGACAATCAATGAATTTGAACTATAATTACGAACTGTTGATAGGCGAATTACCCGAGGTTAATCACGTGATTAATCGACCAACGCTAAGAAGGTTGCCGACCTGCTTAGAAGATACACCACCAACTTTGACCGGAGTCAACAATAGAGAAGCTCGCCCAGACACCCAGCAATGAGAGAAGCTCGCTTGGACGAGCTACAACCAAGTCAAAAGGGCAGGATAAGACCAAGAGAGAGGAGCTCGTAGGGAAGCTCACCTTCCTTATAGAGAAGCTCGCCCAAGAGCTCACCTAAACCCAAGAAGACTAAGTTGAAGTCCATCATCATGCTGCTCAAGAATGACAAGGCAATGAAGCTCGCAGAAAAGTTCGCCTAGATCCGACGTACAGACATCAGTCATATAGGTAGCAAGTAATGATGTAGTAGAACAAAGTAGTGTAAAGATAGCATAAGTAGTGAGTAAGGGCAAGTGTCAAGGACACTTGTCAGCACCTAAAGCCAGGAAGGCTCACAAGGTGCCACCTCACACATGCAAACCTATAAATAGGTCTCTTGTACATCTTTCTCTCTCTAAGTTTCATAATACACACAACACTTTCCCTCTCTAGCTCTCACACACTCTCTCTCTACATTCATAACTCATGAACACTTAAATCTTGATTATTGTTTGGTGTGATTAACAAGATTTACAGCCATAAATTATCCCATTCATAAAATCCACCAACAATTTGGAGCTAGAAGAAGGGTCCGAACCTCCGATTCTGACAAATTCGAGAGAAGTTAGTGAGAAGTTGGTTGAAGATTTGAAGGTATTCTTCACTTAGCTCAAGAACATTTGAAGATACACTTTGATTTCCAATTTTCGGTGGAAAACCCAGAATTTTGAACTAAAAACATAACAAAAAGGACCCTAAAAGCATGTGTGTTGGCAAATAAACCAAATTTTGGACAATTTGCTTGAATGCAAGGCTAGAACGGACCTTGAACAATCTGACCTTTGCTGGAAACCACCGAGCTTGACGACCTACTCACCTTAAATTAAACAATGTCAAAGGAAATACCTCCGCAACTACGAGGATATAGAAGGGGCGTACCCCTCAGAATCAAGCCGATAGGGAGATCTCGCGGCGAGCTCCCCAAAGAAATGACACCCTGCGAGCTCCCCAGTGAGCTCAAGCCACACCTGTGGCTCAAGATGGACTGAACCCAGCTATAAGAGACATCGCAAACAATCTCGACGAGCTTCAACAAACGATTGCCGCATTGCAAAGGTTGCAACAGAGGCAACAAGGCGAGCTTGCCCAGGCGTCTCGGCGAGCTCTCGCCAATGAAGTCCGAGAACAGACAACTAGGCCAACTCAGGCCACCCAGACTCGGGGGCATGCAAGTGACCTCCCCGTCGAACAAGAGGCGAGCTCCATGCAAGCTCGCCAACATAGGGAAAGAGCCGGCAAGGCAAAAATGGCGGATAGGCTAGGTTCGCAAGATGGGCGAACTACTGCCTACACGGAGGCATCAGCCACTCATCATTCCAGGGAGGTCCTCCAGGGAAGAATGGGGCCTAGACGGTAGGAAGTCGAACAAGTGTCCGCCCCTACTTCATCCCGGAGGGAAGAGTCAGATCTACGTCCGTGTAGGTCTGCTCATGATCGATTAAGACAGCCAGCAGCCGGCAGACTTGGCCCAAACAAAGGCCGCCAATTCCAACCTATCACTGAGGGGCTACCCTAGAGCGAGGGACTGCGGGGACGTGCATCCACGAGGCGCACGGCCTTTGAACAGCCTCCACAGGAGGTAGCTCACGATGATGAGTTAGCTACACTGAAGAAGGCCGTAGAGCAGCTACAAATGCAAGTAGCTGCCAAAACTGGCGGACCTGATGCTACCTCCCTCCCAGCATCTCTGTTGGCATCCGCTATACTAAAAGCACCGGTTCAGAAGAAGATCTAGTTCTCGGTGATATCCGCATACGAGGGAGAGTCCGACCTAAAAGTCCACATTGCCAAGTATGTGGACTACATGATCTCTGTATGTTCCACGAATGCCACCCAGTGCCGGAACTTCCCGCTGACCCTTTGGGACCAAGCCCACCGCTGGTTCTCTTCACTCGCCCCAGGGTCAATCCAGTATTTGGCCAACTCACGCGGGAGTTCTTAGCCCACTTCTCGGGGTACGGGTCATACTTGACCCAGAAGCACCGACTCGCCAACATTCACCAAGGCGAGAACGAGACCAACCAGCAGTACTTGGAGAGGTTTGACAAAATACTGCTGAAAGGTGAGCCGGTAAGCGAGGATACGAATATAGTTGTCGTGATGGCTGGATTGAAAAAGGGCACCGAACTTTGGAAGGAAATGCACCTTGCATGTCCAAACACCTACACCGAATTTTGACACAAAGCTGGGGCGTACGTGGCTATGCAGGAGGCACTACTGAAAGAAGTCGGTGCATCGGATGAGAAGAAGCAACACGGGAAGAAGTCCGGGGGCACCTACAAAGCTCCCCGGAACTTGAAAGCTTTCGGTGACAGAGACGAGTTCAAGGAAAAACTCAACCAAGTACTTACCGTCTCCGTTGACCATATTTTTGCTGCAGTCAAAGATAAAGCAATGCTAAACGAACCTCGGAGGATCCGTCAAGACCGCACAAAACTGAACCCGAACAAATTTTGTGCCTATCACCAATCCATCGGCCACTTCACAAGTGAATGTCGCGACCTCCTCAAGCAACTTTGGAAATTCTACGAGGATGGGAAGCTATCCGAGTTCGTGAAAAAGGCACCGGCGAAGAGAACCAAGATTGAGAGAAGAGAGGTCTTCGATGATGATGAGGAGGATTAGGACCGACATGGTCCTCAACATAGGCGCAGGGTACCTCTCCCATCTCCGCAAGATCAAGAACCTACCCGAGAACTCCTGGTTATCGAGGAACAATTCGGAGATACCGGAGGTCTCAAAGACGAAAGATCCTCCATTTCTAAAAAGCAGAGGAAGACTGAGGTTCGGGCCATCAATCAGGTCCAGGAAGGGAGTGCCAGCTCCAAGCCCGCTGCTCAACCCACTGCTGAACTTACATTCTCGCAAGCGGACTTGGAAGGAGTGCTGACTCCCCACAACGACTTGTTGGTGATTAGCGCCAACATCATGAACATCCGAGTTCACAGGCTACTAGTGGATACCGGTGCATTCACCAACATTTTGTTCAAATCTACCTTAGATGCCTTAGGTAATTTTGAGTCGTATATAGAACCTAGTAATGTTAGGATAGTGGGGTTCGGAGAAGCTGTAACCGTCCCCGTACGCCAGATTAGGTCGAGCGTCCAACTTGTATCGGCAGAGGACCCAGAGAGGAGACTGACTAGGCTCGTAGATTTCCTTGTCGTTGACCAACAGTCTGCGTACAATGGGTTCCTTGGCTGCCCGTTTATTCATAAATTCAAAGTGGTGTGTTCAACTTACTACTATTGTTTAAAATTCTGAACTCCTAAAGGTGTTGGAACTGTTAAAGGTGATCAGAAAAAGGCTAGAGAATGTTTGCTCCAAATTAAAAATGGCCAAGTAAAGAAGTCTATAACGCAGGTTCACATACTTGAGGACGACATCCAAATTTCGGCAGATGAGCCCAACATCCTAGACATCATCTCGGTTGAAACTGAGTTGATGGAGGTAGGCGACCTGCCGGAGTCGACAGCCGAAGTAGATCAAGTGCAAGAATCTGCACAAGGCACGCAGCCGGCGCCCATGGAAGGAATTGAAGAAATTCTGGTAGACCAAGTACAAAAACCTGTGCAAGACCCACAACCTGCGCCAATGGAAGAGGTCACCGATGCTCAAGGAGTAGAACCTGCGGGAGATCAAGAAGCAGTGCCAATGGAGGTAGATCAAGCTCCCCAGGTTGAAAAATCATCCCGAGTCGAGGAACCGTCCCAGGTTGAAGGGCATCCAATCCAACTCCTAAAGAAGCAGGAAAAGTTGATGAACCTGCCAAGGTTGGAGAAGGAAGTGAGGATCTGGAACCTCAGATAGGTCACGAACCAGCGGTGAAGGAAAACCTGGAAGAGTTCCTAAAAGACCCAAGATGGAAGAACCAAAAGAGGAAGGTCACTCCCATGGAGGAACTAACAACAATCCAGGTGGACCTAGAGAGGGACTTAGAACTTTTTATAGGTTCTGAGTTGCCAGAGCCGTACAGGTCTGAGATGGAAATTTTCCTTATGACCAACCTGAACTTATTTGCCTGGTCCCATGAAGATATGACGGGAATCCCGTTAGAGCATGCATGTCACCGGCTCAACATAGACTCGACGAGGCGACCGGTCCGCCAAAAAAGAAGGAAGTACGGACTAGACAAATACGAAGTTCTAACCACGGAGATCAAAAAGCTATTGGATAACAAGTTGATCAAGGAAGCCTTGTGCCCACAGTAGGTTGCGAACCCGATCCTGGTCAAGAAGCCCAATGGAACATGGAGGCTGTGCATTGACTTCACGGACCTAAACAAAGCATGCCCAAAAGATAACTTCCCGCAACCTCACATTGATCAACTTGTAGATAGCACTGCAGGCCACGAGATGATGATGTTCATGGATGCCTTTGCAAGCTATCACCAGATAGCAATGCACCCAGATGACCAGGAACACATGTCGTTCGGACTTATCAACGCCGGAGCTACCTGTCAAAGGTTGGTGAACAAGATGTTTGATCAATATATTGGCCATACCATGGAGGTGTACGTGGACGACATAGTAGTCAAGAGTTTGCGGAAGGAGGACCACCTCGACCATCTCAAGCAAACCTTCGACATACTACGCCACTATAACATGAAGCTGAACCCAAAGAAGAGCAGCTTCAGCTTTCACTCAGGGAAGTTCCTAGGACACCTGGTTAGCCAAAGAGGAATTGAGGTTAATCCGACGTAAGTAAAATGCATTATCGTGATGAAGGCACCAGATTCAGTACCGAAGGTTCAAAGGTTGACTGAATATTTGGCGGCTTTGAACTAATTCATCTCCAGGTCCGGCGATCGGAGTCATCCGTTCTTTGCAGCAATCAAAGCAAATAGACTTAGGCACAAGGACGACTTCCAATGAACAAGCGAATACCAGAAAGCTTTTGAAGAAATCAAAGTATACTTGGCCAACACTCAAATCCTGTCCAAATTGGTACCTGGCAAAAAGTTATACCTATACTTAGCAGCGTCGGAGGTAGCCATCAGTTCGGTGTTGGTCCGAGAAGAAGGCAAAACACACCTACTAGTGTACTATGTAAGCCAAGTCTTACACGAAGCTGAGTTGCGGTACACCCCAACAGAGAAGCTAGCCTACGCACTGGTGATGAGTGTTAGAAAATTGCGGCCATACTTCTTCGACCATCCTGTAGAGGTGTTGAAGATGTTCCCATTACGGCAAATACTACACCGGCCGGACACTGCAAGACGCTTGTTGAAATGGTCACTAGAAGTTAGCCAATACGGTATAATCTACGCACCCCGAATGGCGATCAAGGGACAAGTGCTCGCCGATTTCATCATCGAGCTAACTTTCCCACAAGATCTGACGAGGGGGCGTATAGCTCTGTGGAACCTCTACGTAGACGGATCATCAACCAGCACAGCAGCAGGAGCCGATGTAGTGCTGATAAGCCCAGACAGACAAGTCTTCACCTCGGCTATCCATTTCGACTTCAGAGCCACAAACAACGAAGCGGAGTACGAGGCGCTGATTACCGGACTTAGGTTATCATTAGCTGTGGGGGCAACCAATCTTCAGATTTTCAGAGATTCCCAGCTAATAATATTCCAAGTCCGGGGAGAATACGAAGCTAAGGATCAACAGATGATGATATACAAGAAGATAGTAGCACATCTTATCTCGATGTTTAAGCAGGTTTACATCGAGCAGATCCCAAGGCCGGAGAACACACAAGCTGATGCACTAGCCCGACTATCTACCAGTAACGGCGAAGCAGAATTGACGGAGGTCGTCGTCACTAAGCTGAAGGACCCCTCGACATCTGATTACAAAGTAAACCAGACCTCGAGTGGGGGGCAGAAAGATGGCGAAGATTGGCGCACTCCGACCGAAAAATATTTGAAGGACGGATCAGTCCCAGAAGATGCGTGGGAGGCTAGTCGGCTAGTGAAGCAAGTAGCTAGATATGCGTTGGTAGATGGCCAACTTTACAAACGTGGATTCTCTCTACCCCAACTCAAATGCTTGTCTGAAAAGCAAGGGTTCGAGGTGTTAGAAATAATCCATCAAGGAATTTACGGAAGTCACGCTGGAGGGCAAGCTTTGGCATATAAGACAATCAAACAAGGGTACTACTGGCCCACTCTCAGAAAAGATGCCATCAGCTTTGCCCGAAGGTGCCGAAAGTGCCAGCTATTCACACCGAATATTCACTCTCCTGCTACTCAACTTAAATCGGTATTCAGCCGATGGCCTTTCGCAAAATGGGGTATCGACTTGATCGGCCCATTCCCACCTGGCAGAGGCGGTGTAAAGTTTGTTGTAGTAGCAATGTACTATTACACTAAGTGGGCTGAAGCCGAGACATTCACAACAGTAACGTGAGAGAGGATGATCAGTTTTATATGGAAAAATCTGATATGTCGATTCAGACTTCCGCAATCAATAGTGACAAACAACGACAGACAGTTCTACGGTCAGAAGTTGAGGGAATTTTGCAGTTCATGGAATATCAAAAAATACTACTCAACTCCGTACCATCCACAGTCGAACGGCTAGGTTGAAGCAGTGAATAAGATTTTGAAGCATGTGCTGAAGACACGTCTCGAGGACAAGAAAGGAAGTTGGGCGGATGAACTTCCGGAGGTTCTGTGGTCATACAGAACGTCGTACCGAGCAAGTACCGGGGAAACACCATTTGCCTTAACCTTTGGAACAGAAGCAGTTGTACCAGTGGAGGTTCAGAACAAAACTTGGAAGGTGGTTGGATATGAAGAAAATGAGAATGATGAAGCCTTAGCTGTGGAGAAAGACTTGCTTGAGCTTCATCAGAATTAAAGAATGCCACCTACAAACAAAGAGCGGAGAAGTACTACAATTCCCAGGTTCGAGATCGAAGGTTCAAAGTAGGGGAACTAGTGCTAAGAAGGAAGCTAGCAACTCCACCTGGTATATTCGGACCAAATTAGGAAGGATCATTCCGAGTCACCGTAGCTTGGGCAAACGGGACGTATGACCTCAAAGACATGGAAGGGAAAGCTTCGTCATATACATGGAGCGCAACACATTTGAAGAAGTTTTACCAGTAGAAGAAGGTGGAACAAAATTTTGTAGTAGAATAATCGAATGTTCGCATCAGAAATGTTGATGACAACCAATGTAAATTACGTTACTATATAAAGTTAGAATTTTCAAGAATATCAAACCGATCGAAGCTTCATAATACACAAGGACCAAGTTCCCAAACGTTATAATCTAAAATCTCAAGGCAAAGGCCAAAGTACCCAAGGTTAGCGAAGGTGTCCTTCTTAAAGGATCACTAAGCGCCTACTGCCCTAAGTTAGAAAAATTCACAAAAAAGACGATTAAAACGTCTAAGGCAAGGTTCTTGAAATCCAATCGCCCAAAGTGAATTAAAGATAGTACAACTTGCTACCCTAAATGGTTTAAGATGAGTGATTCACTTCCCGAAGTGGAATAAGACGAACAAGTAAGTACTAAGAGCATAAAAACGAGCTAATAAAAGATATAACGTGCGAAAAAGTAAAGTAAGACAAGTTGAATTAAAGAGTTCAATATTCATAACAAAAATACTTAGAAATTTTCTAAGTATAAGTAAGTGATGCTGGTTACAAAGGCCAACCAGCTAGCCATCTTTAAAGATAAAAGAGCTCCTTCTGGGCAAGCTATACAAAACCCGGCGAGCTACTATGACTTGAAACAAAAACAAAAAAACTAAAAAATCCCTAAGACTCGGGAGCAATGGGGATGGTTGGAGTTGGAGAAGCTGGAGCATCCGTTTGGGCGACCTCTAGAGCAGCAGGAGGAACAGCGACCTCAGGAGAAAGATTGGGCATTTCAGTAATGTTCCCAGTGAGGTAGCTGGTATCCACCATGATATTTCCGCAAACTTCCTGCATTTGCTCGGCAGTGGGGGGACTTGCTCACCTCCCTCAGCTTGCTCCTCCTCGGTGACGTTGACCTCCGAAACTGGCACAGTCTGAATGATTTTAAAGCGCACCGGAAAAAAGTCGAGGGGGACACCAAGTTGGGCTAGGTCGCCAATATCTAGCTCGGTCCCGTCATCAAATTTGGCCTTCTCAAGACATTCCTTGAGGTCGCCCAGCACTGCCTCCAGCTCATCATCTTTGTGAGCTCGCGCCCACCTGATAGATCTTATTACCTCAGTGTAACATTGGACGAATCTGTTATCAGAGGCCTCAGCTCTCAAGTCATCCAAACTCGCTGGAGAGGAGGCATCGTTACATAACTCGGCGATCTCATTGATCTTGGCCGATAGCTCTTCTCTCAGCCTTGAGCACTCCCCACCAGCACCCTTGGACAAACCTCACTCCAGCTCGAGCTCTCTTCTTACCACAGTGAGCTCGCCCTCTTTAGTCGTGAGCTTCTCGGTGAACTCTTCCTCCTTCTTCTTAATCAGAGCATCCGCATTCTTTTGAATTGCGGCATATTTGCGTTGGAGTTCGCCGAGCTGCTCCAAAGCACTTCGCTCAGCTGCCAGAGATGCGGCTGCCTTCTCCTCTGCGACCTCCAAAGACCTCTTCGCCTTATCGAGACCTTCTGCCATCCTCAAGTAGGTGGCATTCCTTTCTTGACGGATCTCTTCCTGCTCGATCACTTGGTCTATTACTCTCTGGCTAGAGGCCAAGAGACCGCTTGCATAGTGCATCGCCAGCCGAGCATTTTCAATTGGCGTCTGCCTCCCCAAGGTCGCCAATTGGGGAGTGGACCAATATCTCGGAACTTTGCTGATTGTATGGGTGGCGAGGCCAGCAGGGAGGTTCCGCGTAGAGGTGAGGGAGCGAGATCGCTCGTAGGAGTGGAGGGCTTCATGCCGATGGGGAAAGGTAATGGAAGCATAGCTGCGAGGTCAAAACACTTGAGTCAAAAGAAATAAACATGAAAAATAACATAAGGAAAAACCAGGTTAGCGAGCTACTTACTGAACTCGGTTGGGGTCCCAACCCAAGATTGTGTCATCCACCACTTGGACCCCAAATGGCGATTGGGATGGTGGCGACTTTGGTATGGGGGCTAGTGGTGATGGGGCAGTTGAATGGGCGGATCCACCTTGAACCTATCTCGTCCCAGCTCGCCCATCTTGATCAGACTCCTCGTCCTGAAGAGAGACCTTGGACCTTTTGCGAGCTTGGGCGTCTTCCTCACCCACTCGAGACCCATCACCTTGTTGAAGGCCTCATTTCTCTTGATGGGAAGCTCACTCGGGCGTGGCCGTAGTTTGCCTGCCTCCTTTATTGGTCATGGCTACCTGAGGTGTCTTCTGAGTTTTCGCCGTGGCCTTGGGGGGAACCTTCTGACTGCCGGAGCCCCCAACGTGGCCCTTCTTCGAAGCGACCTCCGACTTCTTGGCCTTCAGCTCAAGGGTCGATGGTAAACCCAGCTTGTTCGGGCAAGGTGGACCCATTTCGTAGCGGCGAGCTAAGATATGGTAAGCCTCGGGGACTTTGATGGGTGGGAATGCAACCGCGGCACCACCTACAAAGATCAAAAGAACGAGGTTAACATCTGGGCGAGCTATTTCACCAATTCAGCGAGCTCAAGAAACTTGCAAACCTGGGAGCTCAGGGCCCTGGACAGTGAGATGATGTGGTGAGGTTAGGACCCCCGCAAGCCTTAAACAGTGATGCTTGCACAAGTGGGCGACGTCCTGATCCTCCTCACTCCTCAGATAGTAGATAGCTCGCACGAAGTTGAACTCAGTCAACACTTCAGGCTTGCCCCGACTAGATTTGTGGCGTTTCAAACCTGCAAGAAAAGGGAAATTAGATTAGTAAATCTAATTCGACCCACGCACACCGAAATGGGCGACCTACTGCTAGCTTCTCCATATTCCTCGGGAGAGAAAATACGCCCTCCTCGTCTGGAGTAATTAGTTGAAGCTCGCCAGTCTCCGCCCATGAAGACGAACTATTCCTTCCAGTCGTGGACTTTGTTGGGGAGGATCCCTAGGAACTTCTCTCCTGGGTGAGCTTTGAGGTAGTAATACCACTTGCCGTTCTTTGCTTACCGGGTCACGGTAAATAGTTTGTTAATTTCCACCGAGGTTAGTCGGTTCTCATATCCCTCCAACCCAAAGATGGACAAGGTCACCAATAGATTGCTCCAAGTATTTGAAGTGAGCTGAGTTATGGCGAGGTTGTTGTCTAAGAGAAACTGGCCGATGATCGGGTGCAAGGGCAATGTAAGCCCAGCCTCGAGGGTGTGTACATTAATGGCGGTCAACCTGGCCGGAGGCATATCAGCTCGCTCATTCTTCTCCGGAGCGTACAGGAAGATGTAGAGAGGAATTCGATATTTTTCGCGAAGTTGAGAAAGATCGTATTCATTGATAATGCTCTGAACGTCGTTTGAATTATAATCGGACTGGCCATTGGTATCCCGAGTAGTTCGCCCAGGCAAAGGGAAGCTCGCCACATGCTCGGCGATGTACTCCTCCCAGTTGAACGAATGAATCACGTCGTCAGGGACTTGATGCTCGAGAAGTTGAGGCTCAGGGAAGCCGATCGAGCGAAGGTACTCTACAGTAACCTCTTCAAGGTCGCCTTCTTGCCCACTCACTTCGGCGACCTCCTTGTCACCTTCGGCGACCTCCTCATCACCCTCGGCGACCTCCTCTTGAGTCCCAGCGACCTCTTCTTCATCCTGAGTTATGGCTTCATTAGTAGCCCGTTCGAATTTTTGCAAAGCTTGCGAAGTCCAGACTCTTCATCATGGCCGGAGTTGGTAGCCTTTTGCCCTAAGTCAGATCGAACTTCACCGAGAAGCTCGCCGGAATCCGGGCAAGCTACTGAACCCTCCTCAGAACCAGTTTCGATTATGATTGGGGTCATCTGAGGAATGGGGGCGTTCTCAGTTATAGGTTGTTTTTCGGGGTTGCGGTTTGAAAGAGTCTTGCTTGAGGATTGGGTCAACATAATTAAATGGATTAAAGCGAGGTCTTAAATGTTTTAAGTTCCTAAGAAGTCCCAGTCGCCAGAGTTTCGGGATGAAGATGGTCGAAAAAATTAAAAAGTCGCTGGAAACGTTCAAAATTCCTATAAACCCGAAGGAAATGGAAAAAGACAAGAGAAAATCTGCAAAAGAAAGAAAAGAAAGAAGAAGAAATGGTGTTCTACCTTGGAAAACCCTTGAAAATTCGTTGAATGCAAAGAACTTAATCACCGGAAAAATACTCTGAAAATCGGAAATGCAAAAGTGAGAAATGAGATCATTTTCTCATATTTATAGACACATGGGCGAGCTGTAGTTTTCAAAGAACTCGAGGACTTAAGTGCAAAAAATTTGAAAGTTTTTCATGACGGGCGCGGAAACTGAGGCCTAAAAAGGCGTGCATGATACCTCGATCTTCGCTCCACGTCAGCACACCCACCGGCACACTATAGCTCGCCAAGACTCTAGACATCAAACCAAGAGGTAGTTCGCCAACACTCGAGCTCTCGTCCACAAAGACAAATCAGCTCGCCCACACATTAGAAATATCATGATGTGGACTAGCTGGGGGCAAATATTGATAGGCGAACTACCCGAGGTTAATCACAAAATTAATTGACCAAGGCTAAGAAGGTTGCCGATCTGCTTAGAAAATACACCACCAGCTTTGACCGGAGTCAACAATAGAAAAGCTCGCCCAGACACCCAGCAATGAGAGAAGCTCGCTTGGACGAGCTACAACCAAGTTAAAAGGGCGAGATAAGACCAAGAGAGAGGAGGTCGTAGGAAAGCTCGTCTTCCTTATAGAGAAGCTCGCCCGAGAGCTCACCTAAACCCAAGAAGACCAAGCTGAAGTACATCATCATGCTGCTCAAGAATGACAAGGCAATGAAGCTCGCAGAAAAGTTTACCTAGATCCGACGTACGGGCATCAGTCATATAGGTAGCAAGTAATGATGTAGTAGGACAAAGCAGTGTAAAGATAGCATAAGTAGTAAGTAAGGGCAAGTGTCAAGGACACTTGTCAGCACCTGTTGGTCCCGAAACGAGTATAATCAGTGTATGGGGGGAATACACTGATGTCAGATTTTTCTGAATACTCAGAAAAATGCTCTTACACTCTCAGTCAGAAAGATCCTGAAGTTACTCAGTAAACTGAAGGTCCACAGGGGCAGCAGGGACAGTTCAGTAGTGAGTCAAATAAGTTGAGTGTCAGTGAAGTGCTCAGAAGCTCAGTAGAGATAACAAACCTACTGACTGCTCGGAAGCAAGTCAGTTGGACTACTATCTCAGTAAGCTAGAGTACGTGCGGAATGTGAGCCCTTAGTGTCTACTCGTTTTAGTTTCTGAAAACGTTTTCTCTGAGTTTGTTTAGTAAATAGTGGTTAAGGCTGGTGCACAGTACTAAGATCAGGATGACAAGGTCAGTCCTGATGGTTTTCCAAAACAATGAAATATGCTCAGTTTAATATGATGACAGTTTATGATCCTGAGCAGTAAGTAAATCAGCACACAAGGGTCTTTTTAACGTGGTTCGGAGATAACCAACTCCTACGTCCACGGCCTGATTTAACAGGAATCTATCCTCAAAACC
Source organism: Prunella vulgaris (assembly GCA_026898435.1). Taxonomy (NCBI): domain Eukaryota; kingdom Viridiplantae; phylum Streptophyta; class Magnoliopsida; order Lamiales; family Lamiaceae; genus Prunella; species Prunella vulgaris. Next base: position 856,651 of record JAPKLY010000123.1, read on the forward strand.
CTGAGGATAGGTACTTGGATTTTACGTGCCAAGGGACACGAATAGCCAACTTCCTCTCTAAGGAACTGACCCCTGGGTGGTTTTACAAGTCCCAGTCCTTCTAACCAACCAATCTCACACCCTGAGTGGTTTGGTATTCTTGGTTTCCAACTAAGATAGCTCTAGCAATACAAAACAATGCTAAAGGTAAGAGCTATCGATCTAAGCAAATACAGAGTGAATCCTACTACAACACTAGGGAAATTTAATTGCAGAGTGTTGCTTATAGTATGCTATGAGAGCTTGGATTCTTGAGAGCTTTCACTTGGAAATTTCCCGTTAGCCTTGAATGGGTGCAAGGCTCTCTGTATTTATAGGTAAGATTTGAAAAAGATCTGTTGGAGGAGATCTTTACAAATCTTTCCTATTTAGGGTGGTTGCAGGCTAGATGTACTTTTGACCTAATCACCATGCTTAATCTGGAAATCTTTGTCCCGCCGCCTGCAACACTGAGACGCATTAAATGCCGCATTAACTGCTGCGCAGACTCCGTACATGCGTGTCACAAGATCATTGGCTCTTCGTACAAACGGCTAGTTGACCATCTGACACTTGTCCTTCCTCGTACATTCAATACTCTGAGTCTCTTGTTAATTACTCAGCCTGAATGTTTTTCTTTATCGGAGTCTTACTGACATTCTCTTTGTCTCTTTGTCCCATAGCGTAAATAACTTTTTTGCTTTGGACTTACATGATTCAGGTAAATTGAACCAAGGCCTAAGTCAGGTCTTACGAGCATCCAGCTCGGCCTGATAGGTTATTCAGCTTAGTATGTGTAACCTTTTTGCTTTGGACTTACATGTGTCAGATAAACTGACTCAAGGCCTAAGTCAGGTCTTACGAGCATTCAGCTCGGCCTGATAGGTTACACAACTCTTCACTGACTAAGTTCTGTCCTGAGCATGCTTAGTGTACTCAGTAGAAACATCAGTCAATGGTGCTCCGGATTGTCTTCAGGATGGATCTTCAAGCATCGGTCTTCAGCATCAGTTCAGGCAATCTTCAAGAAGACTGACTCTAATCTTTATCAGGATGAATTGCACTTCAGACTTCAGATAATTGGGTCGACTCCAATACTCTTCAGTCTTCAACATGTTCCCCCTGAACTGAATCCCTAACCCGACTATCCTGAACTAGACAATCCTGACTAACTGTACTTACGCAAATCATCAGGGATTTGGGATCTAATCAAAATACTCAGATTGTCCCAACAATTTCCCCCTTTTTTATGATGCCAAAACCCTTAAGCAAAAATTCCTATCCATCTATACAATCAACTAACTTAGTCAGTGAAAAAAGTTCAGTACCTCCTGACAAACTAGGTACTCAGTCTATAAGATGGAAACAAGGAATGGGTTAGTACAGTTCTTGATAAGAGTGCTGTAAATAGATCAAGAGTCAACAAGAAGTTGTACTCAGGAACAGTAAGATAACTTCATTAATATTCAAAAGGAGTACAGTGTCCTGTAGCTATTATAGATATGTTCTTGATCAACTAATCCTTATCTATTTCACTCTTCATCTTCTTCCCAGCGGCTAGCCGGAATGCCATACATGTCAAGTACTCTTCTCAGGCAAAGATCCAACTTAACCGGATCAGACATGGCACTTGAGACTTGAGCAATCCTGACAACCTCGGCCTGAATGGCTGCTCTGTCCAGCTGATTAGAGTTTCCAATGAGAGGAGGGGAGTACCTGACTATTTCAGGAGGAGTAATCTCTACACCTCGTGCGTCCGCATGTCGGATAATTTAAATCCAGAGATTTGGATACTCCTCTGACATCCAGTGGTGAAGGGTGTCTGACACATCATCATTCAGGTCACTCCAGACCTCCACCACATGATAAAGATAACTCCACCTATTCCGGACTGGAATCCAGTGCTCCATCATCTCCACCGGAATAACTCCTCAATCAGCATGGACTTCAAGGATCCCTGATCCTAAACACCCTTTAGCTTCCGTTGAGTCTTCTTCTTCGGAGCCTGAGCAAACTTGTACTTCTCCAACTGAGCGGATAAGTACTCATTGGACTCCTTTAGCCTCTGAATCTGACCGAGGTGCGTAATTTCTACTAATCTCGCCATCCTCTCCTTCTCGGTCATTTCAAGAACCAACCTCTGAGTTGAACCTGGGAACTGAGCTTCCTCTGATTCTTCCCAGATGGTAGCCAAAGGATCCTCAGTCTGCCTAAGCTTTTTCTGAGCGGGCTAGCTCTGACTTTTCTCAGCCGCTGACACGGACCTCGTCCATTTTTTCTCCTCTCCACTGGGACCAAGACTGGATTTCGTCAGCACAGTTTAAATCAGCTTTTTCTTCCTTATTCCTTCCCCCTTTTTGGCATCATTAGAATTAACTTTCTTGATGACCTCCTCAAGGGCTTGGGCCATAAGTTCGAAACTGTGAGACATATCATGCTGAGTTTCTTCGTAATCTTGCATACGGCCTGTCAGAAAGTTGACCTCAATGCCGTAGTCATTCAGCTCGTTCTTGGACTCAGTGGCAACGGCTCTGATGACGTCAGTCTTTATCTCGGCACTGATCTCGGCAACAGTCAACTGAGTCTTGGCGATCAGCTCAACTAACAATTCCGCCTTGACCTCTCCCTTTATCTGAGCAACTTTCTCTTCCAATTTTTTATCAAGCAAAGTACTGAACTTTGCATCCTGCTCTGAAAGGGTGTCGGCTGTCATCTTCTTGCAGGCTTCAAGTGTTTCAGATGTTTGCGCTGCAATTGCCGTGACTTCAGTACCAACAAACATACCTAGACTGCCCAAGGCCTCCGCCCACTCAGCATCCATGCGAACGTGGTCCTGATTCAGTAGTTTCATCTTCTTGCTGATGAGGTCAGCATAGTCGCTGAACCTTCTTGTCTTACCCTCAACAACGATCACTCGCCTGTGAAGATTGGCAAGTGCCCGTGAATAGTTTTGCACATAGAGAGACTCCTGAGTGATCCACCCACTGTTAGCACGGACGAGACCTGACCGACCCTCTCCTGAGGCCTCAGTAGTCCTGGGTCCAAGGAGTGCTTCATCGGCCGGTGCACTGACCCCTTCAGTGCCACCTTACTGACCTTCCTCAGCAATCACAACAACTTCCTTTCCCTTCTTTCCTTCCTTCACCTGATCCTCTAGAACTTTCACCAGTTCCATCCTAACTTCTTCAGCCTTCGCTGGCTCAGCATCGCCAAACTTGGGATAGATCTTCCTCACAGACTTAACAAAATCATCTATCTTGAGGAGTGGAGTGATAGATCTAACCTGAAAGGCATCAAGCAACGCAACCTCTTCCTCAGCCAGCTTTGCCCATCCTTTCAGTTCCACCAAGGTAGCAATCTCCAGGTAGGTGGCTCTTCCGAGTCATGGCATATGTTTGGAGTTGAATTGCTTCCTCTTGCTGAGCTGGAGTCAGGTCGGAGAGGTGCTGTAAGACTATCTTTCGAGCCTGATTCCGGGTCAGCACTTCAAAAGGTGTCAGACTGCCCTCAGTTGGAGCTGGGAATCTCCAAGGCGTTTCCATTACTTTGGGCGTCTCAGCAGCAAAGGATTCGGGCTGATGCTCGGACTCCACCTGAGTCTTTTCTATCTCCATAGGTTCCCCCTTGGCGGGTTCCCCTTGAGCGTCAGTATCCTTCTCCTCGGCCTCCCTCAGAACTTCACCTTCACCTTCACTTTCCTTCTTTTTTTCCTCGGATACAGCGGGAGTTACCTCCAATCCGGCAACCAACTCAGGAACAGCAATCAGGGCAGACTGAATTTGTTCATCTGCCTTATCACACTCCAGAACAAAATCTGGTTCCTGAATCGGTGCAACAATGCCTGATTCCTGAGCCCCTTGTTCAACCACCTGAACAGCTTGCTGCTCAATCTCCTGAGTGATTCCCTGATCTTCTTCTGGAATGACTTCTTGTTCCAACACTTGCTCACTACCCTGAGCCCCTTCAGTTGTGGTACAAAGATCAGTCCTCTCTACCGCCTGTGTATCCTCCATCATTACCTCATCCTCCAAAGGTTCATCCTCAGTAGGCTTCCTCGTCAATCTGTCCTTGGACGGTGAAACTGGTTTGGCCTCAGTTGCGCTTTTCAGTTTGACAATGATAGATTTGATGGTGGTGGTGGCTTTCTCTTTCTCCTTCTTCTCTGATGGCTTCTTCTTACCCTGTTTCTTCACAACTTTGCCCTTCCCAACTGACAAACTTCTAAAGAGGGGTTGTTTGACAGTCAGATTGATGCAGTTCTCCTTATCAATGTCTCCTAGGGCAAGTCTCTAAATCATCAGCGAGATCCGAGTCCCATAATGAACAGGATTCTTGAATGTGCAGGATCCATCCTCAGCCTCTAACACCTTGTTACTTTCAGCCACTAGCTGCTGAATGAAGAATTTCTCCCAGTCAAACCTTCGCTCCTCAGTCACAGCTTTCATCAGGTACAACTTAGGCCTGGACACCTGCTTTTTCCCACCAACAGTCCCCATGATGGACTGGCATACCAAATCAAGCAAGTGCTTGGCCACCGGGTTCAGTACCGACTTGTGCAGCTTAGCTTTGAAGATGGGCTTCCCATCAGCGAATGAATTCAAAAACTCCTGCTCCTTTCCAACCCCAAAGATGTGAGGAGGAGTTAGTTTCTTGTCCCCAGAGTGAGGAAGGTTGAAAGTCTCCCTGATCAAGGTTCTGACATTAACCTTGACCCAGGTTCTCTTCACACCCGTCTTACCACCTTCCTCAGCTGAGTGTTGGGTGGGAATCGATGTAATCAGCTCCCCATCGGTGTTCTCCCTCATTCTTATCAGGAACACAGCTACCAACATGGGACATAGCTTCTCGGGCATCATAGTAACCCAATCATAGATGCCTGTCCTGGTTACCCAGTCACGAATGGGCAAGATATCTGGATGCTCGGATGAGAAGTCGGCCATGGGCTCGAAGTTGACTTGGCCTTTAAGAGCTTCCAGGTTCTCAAGAAACTTGGTGGTTTTTTAGGTCGCCATTGAAATCTAAAAGAGATTAGTGTAGAGAGAGAGAGAAATAGTATAAACTGGAAGAACTCAGAATGTGGAAAGTTTTTCCAGAATGAGATCGACACCAATTTATACTAAAAGTTAAGTTAAAACGGACGGTTTAGAATGAAAAGACCTTAGGTGATCAACGATTGAGATTAATTCCTAAAACTGCATGCACGTGGGTTGGGCAGTTTCGAATTTCAAAGGTCATAATTCAAAAACTTTATCGGAAACAGTTCCCGTCTTCTCCTCATTTAATGCACGTCAGAGGATATCCGTAATTAATTCAAATTATTGCATTAAATAATAACTGAATAATAAATAAACGGCTGAGATTGTAACGACAAAAAGGTATGATTTGACAACTCGGCAGACAGTATCAAGGATGATGTAAGCAAGATATGATGACTAAAAATAATTCAGGAAACATACCAATCAGTCAGATTTTGATATCTGACTGATACCACTTTGACCTATCAGGGTGACAACCCCCGAATTCAGTGTCCTGAACTTTAGTCAGTCTATACTGACCATCCCTTTGTACTGACTGTTCCCTCTTCAGCCATTCATCTTCTCTCTATTGAGATTCCTTCATCCTGAGTCCTAGTTAGTCATTCCCCCTGAAATTATGCATACTGAACTGAGATTCATACTGAATCTCCTAAGCCTGGGTCAAGGAGTCCTAACTCTACTGACAACTCAACAAACCTGGTTTCAGGGAAAGCCTTAGTCAGGATGTCAGCTCTCTGCTTATCAGTAGGGACTCTCTCCATCCTTATATCCTTCTTTTCAACATGATCTCTGATAAAATGATGCCTGATGTCTACATACTTACACCTTGTGTGTAGGACTGGGTTTTGGGATATGGCAATGGCACTATTGTTGTCACAATAAATTGGGACTTCAGATGCCTCTATTTGGTAGTCTCTCAGTTGTTGCTTCAACCAAAGGATCTGGGAGCAACAACTGCCTGCCGCCATATACTCAGCCTCAGTAGTAGACGTTGCAACACTGGTTTGCTTCATAGAAAACCAAGAGATCAGTTTACTCCCTAGAAACTGACATGTGCCTGTAGTTGATTTCCTATCAAGCCTACAGCCTCCATAATCTGCATCTGAATACCCAGTCAGTTCTAGGTTGTCATCAGAGGGATACCAAAGTCCTAAATTGATTGTACCTCTCAGGTATTTCAATATCTTTTTAGCACTCTCTAGATGACTCTTCTTCGGATCAGACTGATATCTTGCACAAACTCCGACTGCATAGGTGTTGTCAGGACGACTTACAGTCGGGTAAAATAAAGATTCAATCAGTGCCCTATATTCAATCTGATTCACTGAGGCTCCTTCTTTGTCAGGATCCAACTTCTCATTTGTGTTCATGGGAATACGTGAGACTTTTCTGGACTGAACTCCAAATTTCTAAATCAAGTCCTTCTCATACTTGGACTGATTTATGAAAATTCCGGAGTCAGATTGCCTGACTTGGAGACCCAGAAAGAAGTTCATTTCTCCCATCATTGACATCTCAAACTTCCCAGTCATCAGCTTGGAGAATTTCTCACAAAGCTTCAGATTAGGAGATCCAAATATTATGTCATCCACATAAATCTGAACCAAGAAAATGTCCTCCCCTTCGGAAATCCGGAAGAGGGTCCTGTCCACTGTTCCTTTCACGAACCCGTGGTCTATCAGGAACTGGGAAAGTGTATCATACCAAGCTCCCGGAGCTTGCTTTAGGCCATAAAGGGCTTTCTTCAGGTGATATACCTTATTTCCAACTTCAAACCCTGGAGGTTGCTCAACATACACCTCCTCGTTCAGTACACCATTCAGAAAAGCGCTCTTCACATCCATCTGATACACTTTGAACTTCTTGAATGTTGCATATGCCAAAAACAACCTGATTGCTTCCAATCTTGCGATCTGAGCAAAGGTCTCATCATAGTCGATTCCTTCGGCCTGAGAGTAACCCTTTGCCACGAGTCTGACCTTGTTTCTGACTACAACATTTTTCTCATCCCTCTTGTTCTTGAAGACCCACTTGGTTCCAATCACATGTTGACGCCTAGGTCTATCAACTAACTCCCAAACCTGATTGAGCTCATCCTGCATGGCTAAGATCCAGTTGGGGTCAGCAAGAGCTTCTTCTACGTTCTTAGGTTCCTGATCACTCAGAAAGCAACAGAACATATCACTCTCACCAAAGAACAACCTTGTCCTAATCCCCTCATTGACATCACCAATGATGTCAACCAATGAGTGATCATCTAGCCACCGCCTCCTGCTGACGGCTGCACTGGGAGCTGCTGAGGTTCCTTCGCCTGAACCTGAAATGTTAGTTTCAGCAATAATAGGCAGAGAACCGGAACTAACAAAAATAGGGGACACTGAGTCATTTCCTGAGGGTTGTCCAATATCAGAGACATTGTTTCCCCCTACAGTGTTGGACTCAGTTACTGTCTCAGGTGCAGAAGCATCATCACCGACAGTATGTACCTCAGGTTGAGTCTGTGCCTCCGTCTGAGACTCAACATTCTCCGAGGCTGGGGCTTGCTGAGGGTTGGCCTGAGGTCCATCCTGATCATCATCATCGTCCCATCCCTTGGGAGCACTGACTAATTTGATCTTGAATTCAGGATTCTTCAGGCTCAGTCTTGTCACCCTCTTGGTAACCCCCTCAGTGTTAGGACTCGGAACCTATTTTCTACGCACTGATGCAGTCTCATCTAACACAACATGAGGTGTTCCTCCACACAAAGGGTCCGACAGCTATACACCCTGAAATCTTTGCTGACTGAGGAGTATCCTAAGAAAACTCCTTCATCAGACTTGCTATCAAAGGCTTTCAGCTGGTCTTTCCCATTGTTCAGGATGAAACACTTACACCCAAAAATATGGAAATAGGAGATGCGAGGCTTCCTTTTATTCCAAGTTTCATAAGGTGTCTGAGCATGTTATTTGTTCAGCATAGATCGGTTCTGAGTGTAGCAAGCAGTGTTGATTGCTTCAGCCCAGTACTTCTTGGGCAGTCCTGACTCAGCCAACATGATCCTGGTAGCTTCCTTCAGGGTCCGGTTCCTTCTTTCTGCTACCCCATTCTGCTGAGGGGTCCTGGCTGCAGAAGTCTCATGAGCAATACCATGGTCAGTACAAAAGTCAGTTATAAAAGAATTAATAAACTCTGTTCCCCAATCTGATCTGATCCTGACGATGCTCTGACCCTGTTCAGTACTCAATTGCTTGAGTAGCTCAGGAAGCTTGACCTGAGTCTCCTTCTTGTTCAGCAAGAAAATAACCCATGTGTACCTGGAATAATCATCAACAAAAACAAGGGTATATTTCCTACCATTCATGCTGACAAGAGTGATTGGACCAAAGAGATCCATGTGTAGGAGCTGAAGCACTCTGTCAGTTGAGAAGGCATCTTTCTCTTTGAATGAGGCTTTGGTTTGCTTGCCTTCCTGACATGCTCTGCACACGTGGTCTTTGCTAAAAACTTCATTAGGTAGACCCTCTATAAGAGAAAGTTTAGAAATTTTGTTAATAATCTTGAAGTTTAAGTGACTCAGGCGTTTATGCCAAAGCCAACTGAGCTCAGAAGAGCTCTTAGCGACCAAACAAGTTTCAGGAGAGCTGCTCTTGAAGTCAGCAAAATATACATTCCCTCTCCTGACACCTGTTATCAGAACCTGCAGTGTAGATTTGTCCTTCACAAGACACATGTTTGATGTAAACTCTACAATATATCCTCGGTCACAAAACTGACTGACCGAGAGCAAGTTATGCATAAGTCCCTCAACATATGATACATTAAGCACACGGACAGAGCCAATAAAAAGGGTTCCGAATCCTCTGGTGAAACCCTTAGAGTTATCACCAAAGGTTACCTGCGGGCCATCCTAAGCTACATAATCCTGAAGGAGATCACGAGAACCGGTCATGTGCCTGGAGCATCCTGAGTCCAAGTACCAGTCCAGCTTCTGATCCTCTCTCCTCTTCTTGTAGCCCGCAGCAACCTGAAAAGAATCAGGCCTCAGGTACCCATCTCGTAATGGGTCCTACAGTGTCAGCCATACCCTTCGGGATCCAGATTTGTTTAACAATTCTGATGGCATCAGAAGTGTAAACCTGTCTCCCTGAAACATCAACATACACTGTCCTCTTCTTCCTTTGTGCCTGGGAAGTTGAGGGTGTATGTGTGTCAGCCTGAGTTTCAGGAGCCCTGGATTGATTCCTGGGGGCGGGCCTCCTGTTCCTCCTTGGCTTGGGTGCATTGGGTTGAGGTCTGTCCTGGGAAGGGGCAACTCGGGCCTGACCTCTAGGCACTTGAGTTCTGGCCTGAGTGTTTCCGGAGTCAGGTCTCCATTGCCTTTCAGGGGCCACTTGGTTCGTCCTTCTCCTCTGAAAATTAAGACGTTCCTGATGGGCCCTGTGCCCTGCCTGAGGCCTCTGGACCTCAGTAGTCCTTGGCCTTGCCTGAGGTTCCCTTCGGCCTGAGTTCCTCCTACCCTGAGCATTCTGAGGTCTAGCCTGAGAAGTGCTGGGGGCAGAATTCTTTTCAGCCTGAGGGTTCCTAGACTGAGCCTTGGAATTCCCTTGGTCCTTCTTCCTCGGTTCAGGATGATGAGCCTGGGCCTTTCCCTTAGGTTTTGGCCTAGATTCCTCAGTCCTTTTCCTGATAGGTTCAGGCACTTTCTCCTTCACCTTGCCTTTATCCTGACGAGCAACACTTGGGCTCTTGTCGTCAGTTTGGGCAGGGACAAACTTCTTCTGAGAAGTGCTCCCTGAAGCACCTCTCTTCTTCTTGCCCTTTGGGTCTTTTGAGGCATCATAGCCTAACCCAGCTTTAGCACCATTGGTCAGCTGAGAGAAACTTGTTAACTCATCAACCACTTGGGAAGATGTGTGTAACTTCTTCAGCTTATCCTCAAGGTGTCCATTCTTTTCTTCCAGGGCCTCAATCTCAGTGGTGTACTGAAGCACCAGTTTCTGATGAGCATTCTCTTTAGAGATCAGCTCAAGATCCCAAGCAGTTTGCTCAGCTAAAAGGCGAGCTTGCCACTCAGTTTCGAACATCATTCTCAGAGTAATTTGCTCAATCATCTTCTGTTCCTGAGCAAGGAACAAATCAGTATCACGAGTCTCAATCAGTGAGCTGATTTCACCTTTCAGTCTCTCAACCTCCATTGGAGTCTCATCATGCCTATTCTGGGCATGAGACAACTATTTCTGGAGGTTTGTTAACCTCAAGGCTTCCTCAACATCTTTTAGTCTGAGAGACTCAGTTAGCCGATCATTCTCCCCGCTCAGTTGTGCATTCACATCCACTGTGTGAATATGAGTCTCATGCAGCCTTGAGAAGTCAGCCATCAATTGCTCTAAAGCGAGCTGAAGGTCGAGATCCCTTGCTGAGTCTGAGCTAAGCTCAAGTACGTGATCAGGAGAAGAGGCAGAAGAACATACCTCATCATCTGCCATCAGGCAGAGATCATCATACTCCTCATCGGAGAAGAGTTCAGGAGACCGGCGTCCTGGGCCATCAGAATCTGAGGAATCCTCAGCTAGCATCGCTCTCCGGTCTGAAGCCCTGAGTTCTCTCTTCGCTCTTCGATCTTCTCGCTCACGAGCACTGAGCTCCGGACAATCATATTGGTAATGTCCGGTCTGGTGGCAGTGGTAACACTGATCTGCATCAGAAACACCCTTTTTATCAGTGTATCTCTTATCTGACGACTCCCTCCGGCTCCCTGATGATCGTTCAGGATTGGAGCTGGATCTTCTGGGCTCAGCGTCGTCTCTCCTCTTGGAGCTTTTCTCATCTCTCCGCCGCTCAGGCTCGTCACGCTCTCTCCTGGAATCAGAACCCATTCTCTCTTCCCTCCGGGGGCTTGATCTCCTGGGGCTGGAATACCTGCGATCATGATTGTCAGTATAAAATTTCTTATACCTTCCGAAATGAGAGTTCAGCTTCTCGAATCTACGCGCCATCAGGCTATATTCCAGGGCCAGCTCATCCTTATTCATCTCTCTGAGTGATTTCGAGCCAGATGCAGCCTCAGGCTCAGGAGTAGCTTTAAGAGCCACGCTCTTTTCCTTCTCAGGTGTCTTTTCCTCACCTACTTCCTCACTGACACCACCCTTAGTCTTCCTCTTATCGAGGTCGAATTCTAGAGCCTTTAACTCTGAGAAAAGTTAAGAGTGAGTAATGTTGGTGAGATCCTGAGTGTTTTTTAGCAAGATCACTCATGTGTCCCATCTTTCAGGGAGACAGTTCAGGATTTTAGACGACACCTCCCTCTTGGGAAACTCCTTCCCAAGGGTTGCTAGCTCGTTCATCATCTTAATGAACCGAGCGTCCATCTGATCGATGGACTCTCCCTCAAGCATCTTGAATGCCTCAAACTTCCGGATAGCTAAATCCCGCTTGTTCTCCTTAATCTTCTCAGAACCCTCGCTCATCTCCTTCAGGGCCTCCCAGATTTCCTTTACAATCTTAAGGTGCATGAGCCTGACCGAGTTCTCGTAAGAAATGGTGTGGAGTATAATGTTCTTCACAACATTATCTAGTCTGGTCTGCTTAATCTGATCAGCAGTAAGCGCAGACCTCTCCACTGGCTCCTGACCAGCTGCTGGAACAGGGACTCCTCCATGCACAGGCCACGTCCGGGCACGATCAGTCATAAACTCAATAGGACAATTCTCGATCACCTTGTACATCTGATCATGGATGGAGTAGAGATGTGCCAGAATCCTGAATTTCCAATAATCATAGTTATCAATAGAGAATTCAGGAAGATTGCCCTCGAGGTGTTTAGAACCGGATGCCATGATATGCAGTTTTCAGAAACAAGATCTATTCAGTTGACCACCTAAAGTTTCTCCTCAGAAACTGTTGGTAAACAAAGTCAGTGGTCTTTTGAACCACTGCTCTGATACCACTTGTTGGTCCCGAAATGAGTATAATCAGTGTATGGGAGGGAATACACTGATGTCAGATTTTTCTGAATACTCAGAAAAATGCTCTTACACTCTCAGTCAGGAAGATCCTGAAGTTACTCAGTAAAGTGAAGGTCCACAGGGGCAGCAGGGACAGTTCAGTAGTGAGTCAAATAAGCTGAGTGTGAGTGAAGTGCTCAGAAGCTCAGTAGAGATAACAAACCTACTGACTGCTTGGAAGCAAGTCAGTTGGACTACTATCTCAGTAAGCTAGAGTACGTACGGAATGTGAGCCCTTAGTGTCTACTCGTTTTAGTTTCTGAAAACATTTTCTCTGAGTTTGCTTAGTAAATAGTGGTTAAGGCTGGTGCACAGTATTAAGATCAGGATGACAAGGTCAGTCCTGATGGTTTTCCAAAACAATGCAATATGCTCAGTTTAATATGATGACAGTTTATGATCCTGAGCAGTAAGTAAATCAGCACACAAGGGTATTTTTAACGTGGTTCGGAGATAACCAACTCCTACGTCCACGGCCTGATTTAACAGGAAGCTATCCTCAAAACCCTGAGGATAGGTACTTGGATTTTACGTGCCAAGGGACACGAATAGCCAACTTCCTCTCTAAGGAACTGACCCCTGGGTGGTTTTACAAGTCCCAGTCCTTCTAACCAACCAATCTCACACCCTGAGTGGTTTGGTATTCTTGGTTTCCAACTAAGATAACTCTAGCAATACAAAACAATGCTAAAGGTAAGAGCTATCGATCTAAGCAAATACAGAGTGAATCCTACTACAACACTAGGGAAATTTAATTGCAGAGTGTTGCTTATAGTATGCTTTGAGAGCTTGGATTCTTGAGAGCTTTCACTTGGAAATTTCCCGTTAGCCTTGAATGGGTGCAAGGCTCTCTGTATTTATAGGTAAGATTTAAAAAAGATCCGTTGGAGGAGATCTTTACAAATCTTTCCTATTTAGGGTGGTTGCAGGCTAGATGTACTGTTGACCTAATCACCATGCTTAATCTGGAAATCTTTGTCCCGCCGCCTGCAACACTGAGACGCATTAAATGCCGCATTAACTGCTGTGCAGACTCCGTACATGCGTGTCACAAGATCATTGGCTCTCCGTACAAACTGCTAGTTGACCATCTGACACTTGTCCTTCCTCGTACATTCAATACTCTAAGTCTCTTGTTAATTACTCAGCCTGAATGTTTGTCTTTATCGGAGTCTTACTGACATTCTCTTTGTCTCTTTGTCCCATAGCATAAATAACTTTTTTGCTTTGGACTTACATGATTCAGGTAAATTGAACCAAGGCCTAAGTCAGGTCTTACGAGCATCCAGCTCGGCCTGATAGGTTATTCAGCTTAGTATGTGTTTTTTGCTTTGGACTTACATGTGTCAGATAAACTGACTCAAGGCCTAAGTCAGGTCTTACGAGCATTCAGCTCGGCCTGATAGGTTACACAACTCTTCACTGACTAAGTTCTGTCCTGAGCATGCTTAGTGTACTCAGTAGAAACATCAGTCAATGGTGCTCCGGATTGTCTTCAGGATGGATCTTCAAGCATCGGTCTTCAGCATCAGTTCAGACAATCTTCAAGAAGACTGACTCTGATCTTTATCAGGATGAATTGCACTTCAGACTTCAGATAATTGGGTCGACTCCAATACTCTTCAGTCTTCAACACGTTCCCCCTGAACTGAATCCCTAACCTGACTATCCTGAACTAGACAATCCTGACTAACTGTACTTAGGCAAATCATAGGGGGTTTTGGGATCTAATCAAAATACTCAGATTGTCCCAAACAGCACCTAAAGCCAGGAAGGCTCAGAAGGTGCCACCTCACACATGCAAACCTATAAATAGGTCTCTTGTACATCTTTCTCTCTCTAAGTTTCATAATACACACAACACTTTCTCTCTCTAGCTCTCACTCTCTCTCTCTCTACATTCATAACTCAAGAACACTTAAATCTTGATTATTGTTTGGTGTGATTAACAAGATTAACAGTCATAAATTATCCCATTGACAAAATCCACCAACACGAACGTTTGAACTTTATTTTTGAACTTATGAATATTTCATTTTTTTATAATTAATAGTATAACTGAAAAACTAGTATATTTTAATAAAATAATTATAATTATTATTAATAAAAATTAGACACAAATATTAACAAATTATTGCACTACTAAAATAATGAAAACATAAATAAAGTAATTCAATAAAATAATTAGACATAAATATTGGAAACATAAATTAAAATTAGACACAAATTCCAAAATAATTAAATGAGAAAACACATCTTTCAAGATCATAACTACCAAAAATATAAAATAAAAATAGAGAGAGGGGAGAGAGAAGATAGAGGAAATAGTGGAGAGATGAGAGAGAGAGGGGAATCGGAATTTAAGAGAGAGAAGAGGAATTTGGGTGAGTTAGCATATAAGAGAGGAGAGAGAGGCTAGTACTCACTAGGGTATGGGTTGAGGATAGGGAGGAGGGCGGGTGGTATGCATGGGGTTGGGCTATAATACTAGAGTTGTGTGCTAGGAGTAAATAAAAGTAAGGTTGTGTACTAAGGGAAAAAATGTTAAAAATGTGGTACCCCATAGACAATTTATCTACATATTATCCTTATAGTTACTTTAAAAGTATGAAAAAAATTATTTTTTTAAGATGTAGTAACACACATTTTATCTTACAGTATCACACATATGTTCATGTAGTATACATTTTGGGAGTGTTGAGATTTTTCCTTGAAAAATTCATTTGACCCGGTAAGAATCCGCGAATTTTAACTAGGTCTATTGTGCGGGTCGGGTTTGGTGCAATATTGTATATTAGAATTTGTGTACTTAATATAAGTGATAAATTAAATTATAAAATGAATAAATAAAATTTATTTTTTGGATTTATACAATGAGGATAAATTTTATTTTAAAGGTAGAAGTTTTTTTGTTTTTAAAATAACGCTAATGTAACATAAGAAAATCTACTCCGTCAGTCCAAAACATTGGTCTACCTTAGCAATGCACGGTTATTAAGAAAAAGTTGATGTTGATGTAAAAGTGAGTGTATTAGTATAAAAATATTTAATTATTAGATAAATATTTGATGTGATCTGTAAAAGTGAGTATATGTGTATAAAAAATAAAAATAAAAATTTCTATTTTAGATAAATGAGTTATTTATTGTGAATGATCATTTAAGACAACGTAAATAATTTATCGTGAACCTTGGAAACTTTTTAGATAAAAGCATTGGAAAAGACCTAAGTTGCACTGAATCAATTTTTTTAAAATTAATTTTAAAAAATTTCTACCAGAATACTACTCCCTCCGTTCCAGAGGTGTTTTCACCTTTGGGATGACATAATTTTTAAGAAAAATAGTGTGTTGTATAAAGTTATATCATTAAAATAATGAGATTAGTTGGATTGTGAAGATAAAGTTAAAGTAATAGTTTCCATTTATAGGATGTGAAAATAATTGTGGGACGAACGAAAAAAGAAAGTGTGAAAATAATTATGGGACGGAGGGAATATCCATCTTTTCAATTTGGTTGGTGTCGTACAAGTTTTTGTCTTGAATCTAACCCTCATGGATTAGCCGACAAAGTAGCGTGTAGGTCTGGGCTAATGGTGTTTTGATTAATCCAAACACGACAGCCGTTTTCTGAAATAAATTAGCAATCGCCCGATGAGATGAGTTCTGATTATGTGCGAAACATTTGAATTCCCGTTTCGCACTCAATAGTCCAACAGAAAGCGGAGAAACCTAAGGACCAACAATGGAGTTTGATGAGATCTTTTCACATCTCAATCACTTCAGAGCTTCTGTGAATTCATTCCTATCTCGATACGACCCCCTCGCCCTCGTTTTTGCTCCTGTTGTGACGCTCTTTTTCGCCAGAATTCTTCACTCGATTCTTCGTCTTGTTCTCGAGAAAGGCCTCAAATCTGTAACCCTGGAGTTCGTCATGGCTACCCTCAAGTAATCTCGTGCTTCATGTCCAGCTCTTTTGTGGACTGCTGACTTTTCCGACTAATTTATTGTGTTTTTTGTATTGTTTAAGGTTGGTGCCTGGTGTGCAGAGGTATATTGATGCTGAGAAGCAAAAGGTAGGTGTAGTTTTAATGGATTGTTATTTATATTGATATTTTTATTTGTGCTCCATTTATTGTCCAGCTGCAGAGCAGTTAATGTAACTCGGTGCTTTGATAAATGATATGTTGGATTGATGTAGTGATATAGTTCATAAATGTCTTTATTTCTGTTTTATAGTTCAAAGCACCAAATTTTTTTATTTTATCAATATTACAAATCAAATACCATTCAAAACAGTAAAAATTTCAATGTAGTGATATACTTCATAAATGTCTTAATTTCTATTTTATAGTTCAAAGCACCAAATTTTTTATTTTTTCTAGATTGCAAATCAAATACCATTCAAAACAGTAAATATTTCAAAATCTTGATAAATAATCTGGATGACTTTGAACAAATGTGATTCAATTAATTATCTCAGACCTTCATATGACACAATTGTTGTTTTTTATAATCCATTTTTTGTTAACATTTTTATTCTTTTGGACAAGCAGGTTGTAGATCAGTTGCAAGGTTCTGGTAAATCGAAAAGAGATGGTTGGATGACCGAGTTACCCAGGGCAGGCCTGGGGAACGAGGTCATCGATAAAATGAAATATGAGAAACAAAAAGATGTAGCATGGCAAGGGAAATGTTCTGGTACAGTGTATGTGTTTTTTGCAATGATATCATTTTTCAAGCTTGCTAACAGAGGCGGCACTTGGTTTAAATTCTTCAATGGAATGCTAATGAGAATCGATGGACAGGGAATTACAATGAAAACGATGGTTACATTGTTAGTGTTTTGCTTTAATCTTGGAAAACGTTGGTACAAAAATAATTTTTGGTTAAGAAATTGTGGATTGATTGAGGAGAGATGATATTATAAAAGGGGTGGTCGTTAATCAAAATGAAGATGAATTGACCGTCTTTTATTCTCATTAACCCCCAAAATTATAGAATTTTGAATCAAGCGTTCCTTGAGACCTCTCATATGGAAATCTCTCTTTATGATACATATCATAATTCAAGTTACAAAATTTATTTTTGTCATGTGTAGTTACATCGGAGGACATGAACAAGAAGGACACTTTTCTTTGATTAACGAGGCATGCTCAATGTTAGTAAGACATGATATGTTCCTACATTTGTTAAGAATTTCAATTTTCTTGAGAATGCTTCGATCACTTTTTTAGATGTTATACCTTATTATTGATGTGCAATCAACTTAGTTGATAAATAAGTTTGAAAAAGAAGCACTATTTCTTATGTATACAGAGGAATCTGCTTGTTGGAATGCTCCAATTTATTTGATGTGGAATCTGATAATCTTTTTCATTTTTCCTAGGTTTGCACATACGAATCCTCTGCATCTAGATGTGTTCCAAAGTGTAGTAAGGTTTGAAGCAGAGGTTGTTGCAATGACTGCTGCACTTCTTGGAAGTAAAGAAAATGCTTCTGGAGGGAAAATATGTGGAAATATGACATCAGGAGGAACAGAAAGTATATTGTTGGCTGTGAAGACCTCACGGGACTATATGAAAGCTAAGAAGGGAATAACCAACCCAGAAATGTTAGTTAAATTTTCATTCTTCTCATATTTTAATTTGGAATCTGAGAGGGTCGTAGAATTGATTTATTTTTCGAAAATAGGATTATACCTATTTCAGCTCATTCAGCATATGACAAGGCGGCACAGTATTTCGAAATCAAATTGTGGCGTGTTCCCGTGGGCCAAGATTTCAAAGCTGATGTTAGGTCAATTAAACGACATATTAACAGGAACACGATATTGGTTAGACTTTTATCTAATATATACTTTTTATGCCACATATTTTTCTTGTCAAGTTGTATGTGTTAATCATATACTCCCTCCGTCCCGTAACTATTTCACACTTGTCTTATTTGGATGTCTCACAACTACTTTCACACCCCTAAAAAGGAAATAATTCACACTCACAAAAGTTAGTAATGTACATTTTCTTTATTTTATTATTTAATCCAACGCATACACTATTTTTCTTAAAAAATGTGTCATCAGCTACTACGAATGTAGTTATGGGATGGAGGGAGTATCATGTTTGCCTTTTGTTGGAGGTTCTTGTAGAACTTTAATGTGACAATATTAAAAATTGTATTAGTTTCTTGTTGAATATAGTTTTCAATTGAAATCATCTATTCTATATTTATTGCAGATCGTTGGATCAGCACCTGGCTTCCCTCATGGAATTATTGACCCAATCGAGGCATGCTGCATTAGGACACTATTTTATCCATTCTTTTCAACTTGTTTTTCTTTTAAGAAATGCTAACTTATGATTATTTATGTAGGAGCTTGGTGAGTTAGCTTCTGCTTATGGAATTTGTTTTCATGTTGACCTTTGCCTTGGTGGCTTTGTATTGCCCTTTGCTCGTAAACTTGGGTATGTTCAATGCCTGATTTGCATAAGTGATTTAGGAAATATGAATTTTTTGTTCTGTAGCAAATATGAATAAGTTTTCTAACTTTTTCTGATTATGTTAGATCTTTATTTTTTTGAACTATTATCACAAGAGGAGTCTTGTTGGTCCCCGTATGACAGAAAATCTCTTGTCACCTTTCTGTTTACTTTTCCTCCTTAGGTTAGTTTGCTAATTACAATCTGACCCTTGTCCCCTAGGTATCCTGTACCACCATTTGATTTCTCTGTTCAGGGTGTAACGTCTATATCAGTGGATGTGCACAAGTATGGGCTGGCTCCTAAAGGAACGAGCGTAGTCTTATATAGGGATCGTGACATACGGAAGGTACTAGATAAACTCTGTTGGTTCTTTTTCCATAAATGTTGAAATTTTGCTCTTACCTCTCCCAACCCACAAACACACACACAAAAAAAAAAAAAGAACATACAAAACAAAAAAGAAAAAAAAAAGGGTGCCATTTAGTGTCGTAGATCAGTTTTTGAGCAAATACACACACTTTGAACGAGGCGCTCCTGTTTATAGCGGCTGTCTTATTGTTAATCTGGAAACTCAGATTGTGCTGGAGTATTATTTATCTTGTGTTCTAATGCATTACTCATGCCTTTGTGCTTTATGATATGTACTAATGTCTCATTGCTAATATTAATACTCTTCTGGTTGTTGATGCTGGATCATTTGGCGATTTGGATACATAGCATCAATTTGTTGCTGGTAAGTCATTTCTCCAATCTGAACCTTTTTATGACATCTAAGCCAGTTCTGCTAAGATAAATTCTGGAGCATACTTCAGGCCAGTTTCTTTTAAGGAAATTGAATCTTTGAAGCCTGAACTCTATAAATCTTTGAAGTCCGGCAAAAACTAATATGCACCAGTTGTGCTAGACAACTAGTGCAATTTAACTCAGTTTTTACTAAAAATATATATTGAGAAGTATTAGTTCATATGAAAAAAAATATTAGTTTGATTGAGATATTAGCTTGTTGTAGAAATAGTATTAATACTTTAATATACTACTAATACTTTTCATGAGCTGATACTTTTCACTACATGAACTAATATTTTCAACTGTTTTTTCTGTGATTCGTGAATATATTTTAAAAAGTACAGCAGTTTGATTGAGATCTTTTAATTAAAATTGAGTTAAAATTGCACGGTGCAACTGGTGCGCCGAAGAGTTACTCTTGAAGTTCCTATTAATATATTTTGACATCCATTTACTCAATTGTGTTCTTTTCATTTATGCACATGCCTCCTTTTAATAACAATTTGTACCATGTGAATCTCTCTATCCCTCACTCCCCTCCTTTATAGTTACTGAATGGACTGGTGGACTTTATGTATCTCCCACTATGGCTGGGAGCAGGCCTGGAGGTCTAATAGCCGGAGCTTGGGCAGCAATGATGTCTCTCGGGCTAGAAGGTAACAACTAACAACTCATCACTATAAACATTTGCTGATAAAAATATCCTGAGTTAAATGTGTGGATTTTTGTGACTGATTCCTGGTTTTATGTTGAAAAGGTTATCTGGAAAACACCAAGAAGATTATGGAAGCATCAAAGTTAATAGAGAAGGGGTAGATATCATCACAACCCAGAAATCTTGTTTCATTCATCTTAGCCCAATGTAAATCATCACGGCTTTCAATGCAGAGTTCGACAGATTCCAGAGCTCTTGGTCATTGGAAGGCCCGATATGACACTCGTGGCTTTTGGATCCAACACGCTAGATATATTTGAAGTGAATGACATCATGTCATCTAAAGGATGGCATTTGAATGCACTTCAGAGGCCTAACAGGTATCGCTCATCAATCAGTAAACTATTTGTAAAGTTCATTAAATCTAATTATTCAGGAAAATAGTTTTTTTTTCGTCCTGTAAGTTACAATATTTCTGTTTCACTCCTGTCAACTTTGAGGAATTGAAAATAGTCCTATTAACTTTTAATTTTTGTGTACATTTTATTCTGTTAAGCGGTTATAGAGGTGAAATATCCAATTGACAAATCAGACTCTTGCTACATTAGCGTCAACCAGATGTTTCACCTCCTACAGCCGGGTACGAGATCAAAATGTCAAAAATTCTGAAAGCTATATAACTCTTTGCAATTCGCGAGTGTCTAGGAACTGGAACTATTTTCAGATAAAATAACTATTTTCCCTAATTATTTGTAGGTAAATTCTTTTGTGAAGCATGTAATGTTAGACGGGTTATGATTCTCATCCAAATAAAAATTATTGTTGTCTTCTCAGCATTCACATCTGCGTGACGCTTCAACATGTAAATGTGACTGAAGATTTCCTCAAGGATCTGAGTGATTCTGTGCAAACTGTAAGTGCATTTATCATTAATGGAAGATATTCATTTTTTTAACTATTGAAAGTTTTTCTTTTAATGATTTTTAAATTTAAAAAAAAAAAAAACTGTATCAGGTGAAAGCAAATCCAGGGCCAATCAATGGAGGGCTAGCTCCAATATATGGTGCTGCTGGAAAGATGCCAGATAGAGCAATGGTTGGAGATTTGTTGGTGGATTTCATGGATACCTCATGCTAGTCTTATGCCTCTTCTTCTTGGAATAATTACACAAGTTATCCATGAGGTTTAGCCTAATTACAAGAGAAACCCTGATGTTTATTTTCTTGCAAACAACCCCTTGAAGTTTGTATTTTCCGGTATAATTACCCATCAGTTGGTGTAATTCACAAGGAAACAAACTTTCGCGGGGGTTTTGTTTTGGTAATTTGGTTGAACCTCAAGGATTATTTAGTAATTACCGATACCTTGTTTGGAATATATCTATTGTTTTTGTTTGATAGCATAAACATATTTGCACATATACAATTCAATATTCATTTAACATTTTCAAATTGGAAAAATATTAAATATTTGATGTTCATTTGGACCGGCAATGAAAATATGTGTTATCTTCTAGTTTTATGGTGCTAATAATTGATTGTTGTGCCTGAGTTTTAATGTGTTACTGTGCTATAAAAAAAAATTTGAAGGAAAGAAAGCTCCAACTAAAGACACACCAACAGCTTAAGGAGCCAATTTTCTAATCCACAATGGGATGGAATCTTCCCCCCAATCTTGCGGAGTAGAAGTCCCTCTTGCCCATCTCGCCAATTCGTGAGCCACTGTATTTTGAGCTCTAGGGATATGAAAAATGTTCCACACTAGGCCATCCTCCAATTCCTCCCATATAAAGTTAAGAGTGGCTTCTTCTGGACTCAGGTATTAGGTTGATCATCCTAACCGCTTCTTGCGAATCCGACAAAATGATAAAAGCTAAGTTAGCAGCCTTCTTTCCTTCTCTAATACCCTCAAGGATGGCAATGAGTTCCGCCCAAGTATTGAGCTCGTGAAATTTATCCTCCTTCCATCCACTTGTTTAATTTGTTCCCCTCGATCAAGGATAACATATCCTATCGAAGTTGTCCTTTCCTCTTCAACAAAATCAACATCAACTTTGATCCTGCGTCCTTTCCAAAAATCCAGCGCATGCTGCACCAACAGGGTTGAGTGTGGTTTCTTGTGAAGGCCAACAACTCTCTTGTTGCACTCTCGAAAATTCTCCAAGAAAATCCTTGCCCAGCTTGCATTTATGAATTGTTCAGATTTGTGATTTTGTTTTCCATTTCCCATTTCTTGAAGAAGTCGACATCTCTCCTTCCATATACCCCAAGGCTATTTCTACCCTGCCACAATCATCTTTGCAAGAAAACATAAAATATGTTAAACCCTTATTTTGAGTAGATTTTGATGATAGCAAAATATAGATATACTTGTGTATAAACTAGCATTTCAGGTTAACTCAAAGAGCTAAAGAAATTACAGTTTAAAAAGAAAGTCCACAACTGTAGAGTTGACAAACCTACAGCTGGACAAGATCTTACAGCTGTAAGGTTGATTTTACAGCTGGAATTGAAGTTTGCATGAGTTGAATCTGCAAAGATCAAAGAAGCCTACAGCCCTTTGAGACCGTTGAAAGAATTAAAGTACAAGATCAACAAATCAAGAGATTAACAAGACCCTTGTAACTCATATTAGTGAAGCAATCTTGCACTCACTAAGGAGTACTTAAGGATGAATTTATTCTACTTAAGGATGAATTTATTCTAGAGTCTGAAGGATTAATGAAGATTATTTGAAGGCTAAAACCAGACTTTTTAGATAGAGACAAATAATACAACCAGTACTATTTTGTGTGAATGAGGATGACCACTTTACACATGTGGAGATGTATAGAAAGAAAGAGAAGTCTTATCCAGAATTCAAATATTTGAATTTCTAACGGATAAGACACACTTCCACTATAAATAGAGGAGGAATTCAGAGGAAGCAATAATAACAACTCGAGCAAATCAAACATTGACACTGAGCAAATCTACAACCAACATACTTTGAGATAATTCATCAGAAATATATATCCTTGTGATTTATAGGATATTTGATTAGGATTTCTTAGAGAGAATCACATTCATTTGTTGTTGTTTATCTTATTCTACTTTGTGTAGATTTCTATTTGTGAGATATTTTTTTAAACTCTGAGTGAGTTTGTGTCTTCTGAGTGAATATGTTAAGTATGTTTCTTTTACTTAGATTAGAAATCTTTGAGAGATCTAGTTATGAGGGGGAAATACTTGTATTTGATCTTTTTGATCTTGTCTTAGTGAATTTGACACCTGAGTGGTGTAACAGTGGATGTAGGAGGTCTTATTCATAGACTCTGAACCATTATAAACTATATTGTCTTTATTTATTCTGCTTTATCTACTTATTGCTTTGTATATTACATATTTTCATATTGTTACATCCATCATCGATTTTAAACTGCATAAACTTTATGTTTCACAAGGAAATGGAATCTACAGTTGTAGACTCTTTAGTCACTCAGCTGAGAACTCCACTCTTCCATAATGTTTTTCATTAACACTTACACTATTTTTCCGCTGCACATTTAGAGGTTTTTAAATACACTCTTAAGTGTGAAAACCCCTCTGATAATATCTACAAGGTGTTTGTTTTCTTTTAAAAGTTTTTGAAAATTTGCAGCTGTAAACTTCATAATCTGGTAACACCTGGATTAGGTATGCTAAGATCATGATAACACCTAGGATTATCAATGTAATTTTGAAGACTATAAAATGTTTTGAACCTGTTGTTGATGATCTAGATGAGGTTGTGTCTATTCTTACTGGTGGTCATGTGGTGAAGTGTGTAAATTGATTGAATGCTTCAAAATTGACTAGCTTAGACACTGTGTTGCATAAGTTAGTTGTGTATAACTGATTACCATCCACCAATACTATCATCCTTACCAGAGAGCAATCACTTTTGTTGTACAAAATTAGTTTGAATCAATTTGACTTTAGGTAGAACATATTTAAGAACATGATGAGTCATACTGGAGAGATTTCTGGGAAAGGGTTACTTCCATACCCTTATTTAATTTCACAGCTCTTGGAGGATAAAGAACTTGAGAGAGGAGAACATAAAAGCATTAGTAGTAACCAGTCAAGTTTTAGAATCTCAAACACATTACTCATGGGTCTAAGAATTGTTGATTTATCTTTACATGGTATTGCACCAGGAGAAAAATCACAACCAGCTGTTGCACATACTCCAGTTCCTAATGTTGCTGAAAATGTTGGAAACTTTAATGCCAACATTTCTCTGGAGGATCAGTACTCTATATCCAACTAACCGCTGATTATATACTTTCTCAAATATTTTCTTTGCAGAATATCATTGAGAATTTCCTTGCAAATGTTAAGGATCTCAAAATCAGGAAGATATTTTGGGAGGACTTGCTTTTTACTCTAACAAGGAGAGTGTGTCCTGATGATAGAGGATCAGAGGGAGTTTTGTTGAAAGAGATGGAAGAAGATCCAAAAGATCCAGTGGTGGACAGGGATGTTGCTCATATTGCAGAAAATATTGCTGAACATATTGCTCCTGATACTAGTGTTGCAGAACAACCTACAGAACACGTTGTTGTCTAAGAAACATATCTAGTTGCCAACCCTGTCCAAGAAGAATCACAAGTATTGAAGTTGATGTTGCTACAAATGTTAGTAAATATATTGCAGTACATATTGTTCTATGATGATGTGTAAAGTTAAGGTCTTACATTATGAAGGAGATTTCTAAGTATGGGGGAGCAGTGCTGGATTAATGAAGATACAACTGTTAAACTACAATGATTTCTTCCCCTTACTTATATTTCGAATTTCCCACTTGTGTAAAAACTCATTTATATTTCTGTTATCTTTTGATGGTTGTAATAGTGATAGTCTAAAACTCTTAGGGCTTTATTATGTTTGTTAGTTAGTTACTTTATGAACTGATTTATGATGGATTGATAGTTGTGTTTGGTCTATAAGCACCTTGTGTGTGCTTTATGTTCATATATCATTCTATATTTTATGATTGTGTTGATAGCATTGTTTGGTCCATAAGCACCTTATGTTGTGCTTTATGTCCGTATTGCTATCTCGTGCTTTTATTGACTATTTTTGTATAATTTGTTTCCTTATCACCTTGGTCTAATACTATTTACATTGCTTGTGCTGATGTAAATTTTATTTTATACAATAACATACTCAGATTTGTTCTAACATTTTTGTTTGAGACAACATCATTTGTGTTGTAGTACAAAGACCAAATTGGGGGAGATTGTTGATGTTGACAATATGTCTTGACTTATGTTCCCAACATTTCCCGCAACATCAATATTTGCCATTTCGACTAACTTAACCCATGATAACTTCATGTTGTTTTATTTGTTTGGACATGCAAGTTGAAGACGGAAAGAGTTCCAGAACCTTCATCCATGGAGGGAAGTTAGGAGAAGTTACCTTGAGAGTCCTATTTTTCGATTAATAGTGGAGTGTAGATGCTGATTTCCACATCTATAAATAGAGAAGACAATAGACACTTCAAAGTGTGGAATATAACACCAAGAAACTATCGAGTAATTCATCTACTTAGGAACTAGGTTGTTATATTCTTCCACTCGAATGTTGGGTTAAGTGTTTAGGCATTTAACACAACGTTCTTGTTTTACATTAGCATTCCATTTGGCAAAACATAGATCGTGTTGTTCGTGAGCAAAGACGAACAAGGGAGTCGAATTTACAAGTTGTTGGACGTTCCCAAGGTGGAATTCATAGAGTTGCTCGCCTCCCTGGAGAAGGAGCTACTCGCCGCCTTGGAGAAGGAGATGCTC